>RJWH01000399.1:430345-832848 GCA_004363575.1 Solenodon paradoxus | reverse complement strand
CATAACCTTATAAAAGTTTTAGGTGTGCATTATAGTCAAGTCACATCTGTATATAATACATTACTTTCATCTCACTGACTGCCTCCTGAGCAGTGAAAAGTAAATCCCTGTTCTTTACATTACCCAGTCTGGGGTGTGTTTGTGACAGTCCTTGCAAACAAATTCAAGGGTTGTCTGTGAAGCCTGTGGTAACAGAGTGTAGTGAAGGTATCAGCAAACCCGGTTGCAACAGGTGACACATTTAAAAAGAGTTCTTAACCACAATAAAACTGACTTTTTCTCCATCTCCCTAACTCCTATGTTCTATATCCCATTTTGTTCTAAGCCAGAAATGGGAGCAGTGTGGTTAGCACGTAGTTTAAACCCTGGGACAAGGCGTTTGCCGTCTCTGACCTAACTCCTCCAGCTGCATTAGCTATTTTTGTACTTGAAGCTAATTCACATCCCTGAAAGTCACATGCACAGAAGCCAGCTCGAGGGTAGACTTGGAAAGGTGCACACCCTCCGTGCCAGGAGCATCTCTCTCTTACAGGTAAGACATGCAATCAAGGTAGAAGCTTCTGCATGCCTGTATGACATTCATCCCCAAATCATCAAAGCATGTATACATAGAGATCTATGAAATATTTGTGTGAAAGAAGAATGTGTTTCTCCAGGTAAATTAAAATCAAAGAACCTGACACCATGTGCCATGATGTCAAATATTACAGAAAGGAAGTCACGGAGTTCTTGTCCTATAATTGATTTCAGGATACGTTATGTCCAAATCAAAGCTCTGTATTTATGAAGTCACAGTTTACAGGGTAGACATACGTCAGTCAATATTCTTGTGAGAATCCATGCAAACCAACACTTTTTCACCCAAGGGACTTCCCCAAGAGAGAACATGCTCTTTTATGTGTCTCAGTTTTATTGATTATATATATGTAGCAAATATGTCATATATAGTGTACATATGTAGTATATAGTATATGTAGTATATAATATGTCATATATATGTAGTATGTAGTATATAGTATGTTTTTTCACGTAGTATTCTTAATATATTTTTCCTTTTTAAAACTGAGGCAACGTTGATTTGCAACATAATTTTTCAGAAGCACAGGTTCACTCTAAATACATGATAACCCACCATGCCCACCACCTAGTGTCTAATCATCCTTCATTATAGCCCATTGGACCCCCCACTACCCTTTTTTGGCCCCCTCCCACTCCCTCCCCTTCTGGGAACCTCAATTCTGCTGTCAACGTCCAATGTTAGATTTTTGCTCTAGATCTATAGCTATATAGAAAGGACCAAGTTCATGGGATATGTTCTCAGCCATTCAGCCCATACAGAAAACCAAGATTGTGTTGTCTGTGTTGGTAAATGATTGTAAACAGCACACCAGCTCTTGCAGCAGTGCCAGCGCCTAATTCCACAAGTGGTTGTGGGTGCTTTAACCAGGGAGCTCAGCACAAAGGGACTAATCTCCCATGCAGCTGCAGTGTTAATGGCCAACGGCGATATCTTACATTTGCCTGGAAGGAACAGCGGTGCCTAACTGAATTTCTTTGATTTTTAATACAATTCAAAGGGCCAACCACCATGAAGCCATGCTGGCAATTGACAGATCATATATAGTGATGGGGTCTGCTCATTCTCTTACTCCTCCCAGCCCTTGGAGACTGGCAGATTGGATGCAGGGAGATAAATGAGGAAGAGGAGAAGAGAGAGAGAAGGCTGTAGACTTTCCTTAGGCATTCAGACAAGGAAACAAGGTTTCTGACTTTACTACAGGACAAGGCAATGATCTGAGCTGATGGTCAACCAGTATAGATGGATCAGATCATCTGGTAGAATGGTGAAAGGGATTTGGATTCAGGACTCATAATCTGCTATTGACTCTTAATGGCATTGTAAGATATTACCCTTGTCTCTTCCATCATTGAAGACAATCATGGTCCTTCATTAACTTGCAGACAGAGATAATTTATGCTTATAAATTATTGTTCTTTGTCAAAGCTCCACAGAGGATGAATGTCAGGTGTGTTTGGCACCATCACCTGCACACAGGAAGGCTGCACTTCTGGGTGGGGCAGGGGTGCAAATGCAGAAACAAGCTGCCTCCTAAGGGAAAGCTGGGGCAGGGAAATTCTCACTTTACACCAACCTCACATGCAGTTGTCATTTTTTTTTTCAGACAAAATTAGAGAAAAGTAAACAATTGTCTAGGGAAATGCTAAAAACAAAACAGAAGGCAGAATACTGAGAAGTTTGTATAGAAGGAATAAGGCTAAGCCATCTATGCTTCCTTGGTGATGGGGAGTCAGGGGTGATAGTTTGAAGTACACATATCAAGAGGAAGGATAGACATGACTGTCTTACTGATCAGAAACTTTCATCTTAACCCTTGGGCCCTTGGTTGGGATCACTGATACATGCCCGGATAGTACAATGAACTTCGCTTTCACTGTCACAGAAAAATTAACTTGAAAATTATTCATGTGTCCAGATATTCTTATTGAAATATCAACCAACTTAGTTTTTCTTCCAGGCAGTTCTCTTTCTTTCTCTTCTTCCCCATTCAAGCATTGCCTCAAGAGGACTTCTGAGAGACTAGAAATAAAGGGGACTTCCAGGTTTGGGGTTTCCAAAGACTTAGCCCCTAGGAGAATGAATGGTTGAAAAAAGGAAAATCAGGTTTAAGGGCATTGGGAAAAATATTATTAAAAAAAGATGAACTATGCAATATGAGGGGAGTACTAAAAGAGCCATCTAATTTGGATAAAAAAGAGGAGAGAGGAAAGTAGAAATGTGATCTTCTCAATTAGTTTGAAGAACATGAATAGCAAGAGAATGTTGGGGGATTTTGAGGGGGAATGAGTGATGACAGATCCAGAATGTAACTATGGGGATAGGTAGCATGACAGGGGTCGAAATGTCAATGGAGATGATGTGTTTGTGAGAATAAAAGGCCATGGCCTTTGAAAAGTGATCCAGATAGGAGTCACATTTCCAGGATACTGATATTACTCAAGGTGGTTATGAAAACCATCAGCCAGGTCCCCTTCCCTTCAGTGATTATGGGGGAGGGGGCATGCTGTACCAATGGATCTAGTTTCTCTATACCATCAGATTGTTTGAAACTCTATCAGTTTTCATTGTTGCTCTATGATACACACCCCGCATACTTGCTTTCATGATTTCATGAGTCCACACATGAATCTTCCCTCTATCAAAGCTGTAAAGCTACTCCCATCTTTCAGTAATTTAGTTCTTAAAACAACCCAGCTGTGTAGCAAGATGGAGCTCTCCAAAGCAGGAAACCATGAGCAGTCACTCTGATTTATTGAACTATTCCCTCAAGCTCTGCTGGGTGAGATATTTTTAAATCTGACCCATTGTTAGTTCAATATTTATAAATTTTTAAAGGTCAAGATTATTTCTATATTACTCTATACTTAGTAAATTGTCAATATTCTTTCTGCTGATTTACTGGTGTGGCAGCTTGTATTTTCCAAAGATGATCAAAACAGTGTCTTGTGTCCCACATGCTTTTCTTCCAATGGGACCTTGACATTTCTCCCACTAAGTAGTGATGTTTATGTTCCTCCTTTTGAACATGGGAAGAACTTTTTGACTGCCACTGCCAATAGAAAACTTCAGTGGCACTTCGTGATTTCTGGGGCTACATCACACACATGCCATAAACTTCCTCTTTGTTGTTTTAAAGCATTTGGTCTTGGAATCCACTGTCCAGGCTGTGAAAGAATCTGAAGTAGTCCACATAGAGACTACAGGGAGAGGCCATTTGTAGGTATTCTGAATGCTGGTTCACTAGAGGTCCCAGCAGGAAGCCAGCATCAGCTGCCGGACTACAGTTGAAGGCACTTCCAAACTATTCCAGGCTTCAATTAACGAGTCAGCCCAAATATTTGAATTTTTCTAATTGAAGTCCCACTCTCATGCAATAAAGCAAACTATCTCTTCTATGCCCTACAAAAAATACCTTATTGCTGAATTCCATGAGTAAAATTTAAGCAGGGTTTGGGTTGAGATGTTGCACAGTAATAGATTAACAAGGAGCTAACAAAGGTTATTGGTGTTAATGTGCTTAGGAGTCAGCATGTTGCTCACGTGTGTATGTATGTGTGTGTGTGTGTTCGCTAAAATGTAAGACTCGTCTGATTTAACTAAACACATAGCAGCTAGTAATTAAGCTGTCATTCTTCAAAAATTCCAGGACGTAAGTGGTGTCGCTAGAATGCCATGTGGCCAGAGCCAGCACGAGTGCAGTTCTAGGATAGAGAATCAAATTTAGACAGATTATGCTAGATTGCTTTCTAATCATCTTCACATTCTTCTAGTACTTTCTCTGGTCATTAACCCTTTGCTTCATTTTACATTGTTTTATTCTTTCCTTGGTTACAGTGTTACATGATTTTTAGGGTGTTACGTTTGCAACCTGGTCTGTGTGCATTTCATACCACACCCACCACCAGAGTTCTAGTGTCTTGTCTTTCACCAACACTTATTAACACCTTCCTCCCTTGTTCCCTCCCAATTGCGTCCCTTTGGTAGCCACAGTCTTGTGTACCCTGAATTTTGTTGTGGTTTTGTTAGTTTGATATTTCACATTTGAGTGAAACCATCCTACACATCTCTCTCTCTCTTTTTTTTTTTTTTTTCTGTCTTATTTTGCTTAGCCTAATCATTCTGAGTTCTGTTCAGGTTATTGCAAAGGCACAATTTTATCCTTTTTTAATATTTGCATAAAATTTCCTCAAATATATTTATACCACAGTTTCTTTATTCAGTCATCTGTTGACATACATTTGAGTTGTTTCTGTCTTGTCTACTGTGAAATGTGATGCTATGAAAACAGGTGCCAATATTTTTAAGCTAATGTTTTTGTATTCCTTATGTGTATGCCTAGAAGTAGGTTTGCTGGATCAAATGGTAGATCCATTTTTCTTTTTTGGAGGAATCGCCACACTGTTTTCCAAAGATACTGCACTAATTTTCATTCCCACTAACAGTGTACGTGGGTTCTTTTTTTTCTCCGCACACTTTCCAACACTTGTTGTTTCTAGTCTTTTTATTTAGGATAGTCTAGCAGGTATGAGGTTACATCTCATTGTTTTTGTTTTTCTTATTGCAGTTTTCTTATGGTGAGTTATGCTGAGCATCTTATGTGTCTGTTGGCCTCTGTAGAAATGTCATCTATTCAGTTCTTCCACATATTTCTAGTGGGTTGTTTACCTGTTTGTTGTTGACATGTCTGAGCTCTTTATATACTTTGAAGCTTAACCTCTTGTACACTGTAAGTTGTACAGTTCTTTTCTCCCATTCAACGGTTTGCCTTTTTTGTTTTAGTGGGATTTGTTTAACTGTAGAAAAGCTTTTTAGTTTGTTGTCATCCTAGTTAAATTTTGCTTTAGTTTCCTTTGCTATTGGTGTCACTTTCCCAAAGACGGCTCTCAGGTCATGGAGTGTTTCTCCTACATTTTTCTCTATGCATTCATGGCTTCATGTCTTATGTTCAGTTCTTTGATTTATTTTGAACTTTTGTGTATGGTGTTAAAAATAATCTAACTTTATTTTTGCAGTTGGCAATCTAGCTTTCCAAGCACCAATTATTAAATAAACTCTCCTTTGTACATTGTATGCTCTTGGCTTCTTTGTCATAGGTTAACTGCCCATAAGTATGATTTTATTTCTGGACTTTCAGTGTTATTGTATTGGTCTCTGTATCTGTTTCTGTTCTAAGACCATACTGTCTTGATGACAATCACTCTGTAGTATAGTTTGAAGTCAAGGAGCATCAGTCTTCCATTTTTTTCCCCTGAGGATAGATTTGGTCATTTGGGGTCTTTTGTGATTTCTTGCAAATGCCAGTATTGTTTGTTCAATTTCCTTGAAAAATGACCCTAGAATTTCAGTAGGAATTGCATTAAATCTGTATATTGCCTTGGATAAGATGACCATTTTAACCATGTTAATTCTTCTAATTCATGAGCATTGAATATTCATCTCTTTGAATCTTCTTCTATTTCTTTATCAATGTCTTGTAGCTTTCAATGTATAATTCTTTCACCTTTGTTAAATTTAGTCCCAGGTATATTATCTTTTTGTTGCAGTTGTGAATGAGTTTCCCACCTGATTTCTCTTCCCTCTGGTTCTTTGTTTATGTATAGAAATGCTACTGGTACACCCTGGTGGCTTTAGTGAGTCAGTTCATTGGTCATAGTCCACATATACCCTAAGGACCTGTGTTCTCAATCCAAATCTCGGGGAGCAACCAAATGAACAACTAAATAAAAATAAATAAAATGCTTCTCTTCCCCTCTCTGCCAACCTGTCTACTCACCATTCTTGCCTACACCTTTCCTTAAAAATAAATAAGTTAAATAAATGCTACTGACTTTTTGTGTTGATTTTTATATCCTTCCACTTCGCTATATTTATTAATGGTTTCTAACAGCTTTTGAGTGGAATATATAGGGTTTTCTAGGTATAATATCATATCATATAAAAGTAGTAATCATTTTATTTCTTCTTTTCTAGTTTGAATTCCTTTAATGTCTTTTTCTTGCCTTATTACTCTGGTTGGCACTTCCAGAATAGATGAATAGTAGTGGTGAGAGTGGATGTTCTGTTTTATTCCGGTTCTTAAGGGAAAATCTTTCAGTTTTTTGCCATTGACTATGACCATAGCTGTGGCTTGTCTTACATGACTTTTGTTATGTCGAAGTATATTTTTAGCAAAAGACCTTTGCTTGATTCACATCAGTTCTTAGGAAACTTTTAACATTTCGTTTCCTCTGCCAACATCCTTTTCTACCTCTGCATATTATTGGTTTTAGATCACAGGTTGTATATCATGCCCAGTATTAACTTTCTCAGAACCAACAAATCCTAACTCTTCCTCCCTTTTTATCCCTTGTCAAATTCTAAATCATAGCAGCATGACTGAAACTCATTTTGCTATAAAAATTTCAATTATTACACCAGATTCAAATCAGAAATTTGAAATTTTCTTAGTAAGATCAGGTACAGATGGGGATATTTCCTTTACTTGCTACTTTTCAACAAGTACTAGGTAATACACAAGACAAAGAAAGGAACATGAGAGTACACAAACTGGGAAGGAAACCTGTCTTTGTTCACATATGACATAATCATCTATGTAGAAAATCCAAAATAATCTATAAGAATTGGAATTAATAAGTAATTACATGAAGATTTTAGGATATGGGGTTAATATGTAAAACTCAATCTTTTTTATACTAACATTGAGCAAGCAGAATTTGAAATTAAAAACACAATAAATGTTTACATTAGCACCCCCAAAATGAAATATTTCAATGTACAGTGGACAAAATATGAAAATAATCTTTTTGAGAAAGCCATAAAATTCTGATCAGCAAAATAAATAAATGGAAAGATATCCCATGCCCAGGAATAGAAAGACACAATATCAAAATGTTAGTTCTTCCTAATATGATCTATAGAGTCAGTGCAATTCCAGAAAAATTCTTTTGCAGTATTCCATGAATATTGACACACTGGTTCTAAAGTTTATATGGTGAGTCAAAGTTCCAAAATGGTCAACACAGAATTGAGGAAGAACAAAATTGTTGAGTGACACAATCTGACTTCAATACTTACTATAAAGTACCGGTAATCAAGACTGTGGTATTGTCAAAATAATAGACAAAATAGATTAATAGAACAGAACAGAAAACCCAGAAGTAAACCCACACACATATAGTCAACTGATCTTTAACAAAAGAATAGAGACAATGCAAAGAAACAAAAATAGTCTCTTAAACAAATGATGCTTGGAAAAACTGGGTATGTATATGTGAAAAAATGAATTTAGACATAGACCATTCACAAAATTAATTCAAAATGAATCGCAGGCATAGATGTAAAATATAAAATGATGAAAATCGTAGGTTATAATACAGCAGAAAACCTCGATGACTTTGGTCAGTGACATGTTTTCAGATATAACACCAGAGGCATTAGTCATGAAAGAAATAATTGATAATCTAGAGACCATTATAATTAAAATCTGCTCTGAGGGACAATTTCAAGAGAATGAAAAGACAAGCTGCAGACAGGGGGAAAAAATTCAAGGCATATCTAATAAAGGACTGTTATCCAAAATATACAAAGAACTCAACAGTCAGCAATAATAAGCAACCTAATTAACAAATGGATGAAAGATCAAAACAGACACTTCACCAAAAAGATAAGCAGGGAAAATAAACATGAAAAGATGTTCCATGTTAGGGAAATGAACATGAAGACCACAATGAGATACCACTATACACTTAATAGAAGGTGAAAATCTAATCACTGACACCACCAAATGCTGGCAGAGATGTGGACCAAAAGGAACGCTTACTCATTGGTGGAAATGCAGAATAGTAGGTCATTTTGGAAGACAATTGGGCTGTTTGCCAGATGATCTAGTAGTAATATTTTCCTTGTTATTACAGGAAGGAATTGGAAACGTTATGTCCACAGAAAAACTTGTATATAGATATTTATAGCAGCTTTTTTATAATCACCCTAATTTGGAAACAACCAACAAATTTTTTCATAGGTGAATGATTAATAAACTGTGGCACTTGCAGACAATGGAATATTATTCAGAATTAAAAAGAAATGAGCTATTAAACAATGAAAAGCCATGAAAAAGTATAAATGTGTGCTACTAAGTGAAAGAAACAACTCTGAAAATACTACGTACCGCATGCTGCAACTATATGCCTTTTTGGGAAACAAAAAACTATAGGGACAGTAAAATGATCAAATGTTGCCAGGAATGATGGTGGTATGGGGAATGAATAGGTGAAACACGGAAGATATTTAGGGCCATGAAAATGCTTTCTCTACTACAATGGTGTATACAAGTCTAAGCTATAGAATTTGCAACACCAAGCTTGAGCTGTAATGTAGATTGCAGACTTTGGGTGATAATGATGGGTCAGTGTACATTTTTCATTTATAACAAATATATCGCCCTGGTGGAGGAAGCTATATAAGGAGGGGAAGGAGGTGTATGATAAATCTCCGTAACTCCCCTTCACTTTTCTATGAAATTAAAACTGCTCTAAAAAAAAAACACTCAAAAAAAAAAAAAGACAAAACTCGAAGTTCTGTATCCCATTTGACCATACTTTTATTATAAGTGCTACACCATTTGGCTACATCTATTTCTCATCTTTGCATGTAAATGTATAGATCACGCATAGAAAGACATGTGGGTTTACTTGTTTTATATCTACTCTAGAGTACATTATTCTATATATAATACAAAATTGAAATTATTTGGAATGGACTACAATATCAAGACTCCCTTAGGAACACATTCTCATATCTTATTACCCTTAGAGTTCAAAAGACTTTCCAATTGTCTTGCTTAAGATTTTATACTAATAATTAAATATATATCCTCTTGACTTGTTCTGAGTGCATTCAAAGATAATCATGACAAAACCCTCATATACACTCAAGCATTATTCTTTTATAGTCTTGAATATTTCCATGAAATGTGGATTTAGAATGCAGAGCTTACGGAAACCCACTTGAAAGAATTCACCCCTATATCGCTTTCTTACCTTGGGTGCACACAATGCTGCAAATGTATTTCCCAGTCATATTTTACTCCCTTTCAGAATCTGCGCAAGATGTATTTGACCACGCACATTTTGTTTAATAAACAAAAGCTAAGAGAATTTGTCTTTTTCCTCCCCTGAAAGATGTGCATCACTGGAGTTACTAATGGTCTGCAGAGAGTAGACCAGGAAAAAAAGCTTTGTATTCTGACCAATGAATTTTTTGAGCAAACCCTTAAGAGTTTTTGTTTGTCTGTTTGTTTTTTAAGAGTAGAGGACTGTCACTAAAAGGAATAAACCCTGGCAGGAGAAACAGATGAATATTTCAACTTGGTGCTAGTTTGCTTTCGGCCCAGAAAGGCAAAACACATTTTTGTTAATAGAATTTTTTTTCCTCCTGTCACATGTACTGCAGGTTATAGAATGCAAATTATGGTAAATCTTCTGCTCTTTGCATTATATGCAAATAAACAAAAAATGCCAAACAAACAAAATAATATGATTTATAATTCTCTACAATTGCATCTCTTTCCAGCAATATGTAATCATACTGCCTCTCTCATTTTGCAGCTTAGGAAGGATGAGAGAAATCACTATATTTTTTTTTTACTTTTGTTGATAAGAAATAAGTAGAATAATAAAATCCATTTATTTTCCTGAGTGTATTATAGAGAAAGAGCAAAATTCTGTGGCTGTTTGTTAATCAGTTAGATTTGTAAATGCCGAGTATTTGACTTAAGCTCAGTCTGCTCCAAAACAAATATCCCCACAGCATGTTAAGTATTAAACCATTTTTCTTGGATTAAAATCTTCCAAGTGAGCTTCCAGTGCTGTGATCTTTCAGGATCCTGAAGCTTACTGGAGACTTTTGTTCTGATAGAAAGGACATTTCTCTCCAACTGCCATTCTCCTGGGCTGCCTCGGGCTCATCACATGTCTGAGTGCCCTCTCTGTGCCTCATTCTGAGCACTTGCTACAAGGAGAATGTTGCAATTTCAGTTGCCAAAGGGGCCTCAGCTATCTGTAGAAAACATGAGAGTGAGTTGAAAACGGGACTAAATTTTCCATTTAGTATTTTGTAAGGTGTTTATTTTTGGCAGATATTATTCATAAATTTGACATTGCATGCCTTATACAGTATGTTTATACTCTCAGTGTATCATGATTCCTCCCTTCACACTTTCATTCATCCAATCAATCAATGGTTCAGATGACTGAGAATCTGGTACATTCATCATATAAAATCTAAGGACCCAGGTTTGCGACCCAGGGCCAGGACGAAAAAGCAAAATAAGAAATACATTTCTTTCCACTCTCCCTTCTTAAAAAAGTGCTTGTTCCTCCTGTACCTTCCTCCTTCCTCTATTAAAGAATATATTTATTGGCATGCCCTGGTGGTTTAACAATTAAGTTCATGGACATAGTCTATATATGTATCCCAAGGATCCAGGTTCACAACCTGGGACAAACAACCAATATGAGCAACTAAAGAAAATAAAATGATTTTTCTTCTTCTCTTGCTGCCTGTCTGCCTACTCACTTTCATTCCTGTCTGCACTTTTCCTTTTATATATATATATATGTATGTATGTGTGTATTTGCATATGATATATGTAATATTGAATACTTACTGTATGAGAAGTTATATGAACATAGCAATGAAAAAGTAGATCCATGATCCATATTCTCCTGAAGCTTACTTACCATTGGGAGGAGACTAGCAATTAATCAAATACATGGACAAACAGTGTTTTCTTTATTTACATATCATGGTAATATTATATAACCCATTAAAGGAGTGATATTACAGGAAAAAGTCATTTCAAATAAAATGGTCGGCAATGATCTTTTTGAGAACCTACTGACTGAGTTGATCTTTGAAGAAGGTATCAGCATTGCATAAAGCTGGGGACGTGTCTCAATGACATTGTAAACACATGTAAATTTTTCAGAGATGGTAAAGGGTTGAACGTGCTCAAAAAAAAAAGAGTAGGCAGTAGAATTGAAGCATAGTTAGTGAAGAGAAGAAATTTGTTGAGAAAGCAAGAGAAGTAAGCTCGGGAATCAATTTGAGTTCTATTTGAAGTGCAGTGTGATAATATTGAGGTATTTGAAACCAAAGATGATGCAATCTGATTTATAGTTCTAAGAGAGATAATCTTGGCTGCCATGAGAAATTTCATAATAACACAAATGTAGATAAGGGAGAATATTCAGTCTACCACTTAGTCTAGAACAAAAAGGATGGTGACTTGCATGAGAGTTATGGCCATGAAGCTGGGGGATTGAGATGTATTTTAAAAATAAAACCAGTGGGATTTGAAGGTGGAGGAAAGGTGGAGAATGAGGGCAAAATGTACTTAAGGATGATGCAACAATGGTTATTTGGTTTGCTATGCTGTGACGCTATTTTTTATGAGAAAATTTGGATTGGGGACAAGAAAGAGATATTTGGTTAGGGACAGATTATCAAAAAATCCACATTGAATAAAATAAATTTACTATACCCACTAAGTTCTCCAAGGAAAAATGTACATATCAAGTAGTTACAGAGATCAGGATGGGGATTTAGATGTGGGAATCATCAGCATAGGCTTAGTATTTAAAGGCATGAGCAACAAGGGAGTCAATGCAAATTAAGCACCAGGATTCAAGACTGAGTTCTAGGCAATTTAGTATGTAAAGTCAGTTGGAGAAGTGGCAAAAGCATAACTGAGAAGAAGCAGTCAGTGAGATTGAGAGCAAATCAGAAGACCGTTGTCATGGAGTGCTAGAAAAAAAGTGTTTCAAGAAGACAGAAATGCTCAGCTATATCAGATCCTAGATATGGTAACAAGAATGTCTTGGATAAATTTCACAGAACTTGTTTTAATGAGGTTAGGAGGGATGAAAGTCAGATCAGAATGGATTTCAGACTAAAACGGTGGAGAAAACAAATACCTACAACTTATGTAGATGTCCAGATCCTTTGATTGAAATGATTGAGAACTTTCTAATGAACTGTAGTTGGAATCTAGGTCTCCAACTAATGTGTGGATATTGTTATTACTTACTTCAGGCAATTATTTTGAAACTTAATTTAGGTATTATATCTAGAACACAAAAATATAATAGTAACTTAGAATACTACCTGGCATATAACAAGTGCTCAGTAAATTATGTGAAATTGTTAATTTTTGACTGAAGCACCAAAACACGACAGAAATTTCTAAGTGAGACAGCAGAGCTTGGTGAGACTCTCTGAAAAGTTGACATCACTCTTGAATTCCCCTCACCCACAGAGCCATTATAAAGAAACTGAATTTGTAGGCGGAGGGGGTGGGGTGGTCAGGGTGAGGAGAGCTTTTGAGATCCAGAGAGTGCTAGAAAGCCTCTGCCCATATTCAGTGGCTCCTTGAGAAATTTCTAGTGAGTCCTTGGCAGATATAATATATGGTGCATCTTTATCTCTTCACAGGAGAGAAAGGTGGAAATGTGAGTGAGCTACTTTCAATAACGGAGCTGCTACCTGGGGGTCATAGACCAGGCTGTAGACCCCACAGGAGAAGAGTCAATCTAGGGTTCTTTAAAACACTTCTCTAGGGAACCCTGATGGAGTTTAGATTCCCAAGGAATAGCCCATGGGGAGTGGACTGATGACACACTTGGGCTAAGGAGGAAACAACTGCTGGAGTAACTGCATAGTCCAGCATCCTGGAGATTGCAGCAAGGGACCAGCAGGAGAAATCACCCAGGAAAACTTCTGCAGGTTGGAGAATCCCTTTAGACATCTGCCACTTGAAGCCAGTTGGTTAAATAAGACCATTGCTATGCTTACAAGTTTATAGTCCCTCTTTTTTCCCCTTGCTCTTCTGTCCACCCTCTGCTGAATTCATAGGAGACTGAGCCAAAGGACATAAATAGAGGACTAGCTTGCCTTTTCCAAAGGCAGGCAGCAACACTGCCACTGATCAGCTTCTGTAGGTGTACAGGGAATCTGCCATGCACACATCTTCAGGACCATGACTGTCCCCAGCAGTCCTGGCTTTCAGCAACTGTGTGCTGTGTAGCTTAGGAGCATCAGCAATGAAGTGGACTGCTCGGGTTGGGATCCCAGCTCCTCCATTCACCAGCTAGATGTCACAAACAGGTTCTCTAACCTCTTTGTGGCTCAGTTTTTTATCAGTAAAATAAGCACAGCAGCATTTCCTACCTCTTGGCATTTTCATGAATAGTAGACAAAGGATGCAGTGAAAAGCTTAGAAAAGCACTCATTGCTGATTAAATAACTGATAAATATTATCTGTTATTATTACTTTTACAGACAGGATTTGACAGAGGATCATCAATAAACCATCCTAGAATTACTAGCCATAGTAATAACCTAAGAAAAATTCAGCAGAAATTTTAATGAATTGATGCTCAGGGGTCAGTCTAAGAAGAGACCACATTTAATAGGTGTCCCTGGGACAGTGTGGGCAGATTGTGGCTATTCCAAGGCAAGGCTAAATGTCAACCCATCTCTACCCCCAACCCCTTCCCCAGATCACATAGTTAATTGCAGTTTCCCTTTGCTCCCAGTATTTTCACACTAACTCAAATTTTAATCTGCTCATGATCAGTCTCTGTTTTAGATGACAACCTCCTTGAAGAGAGAAACCCTGGGACTATGTCTGCTGGCTGGCAGGTAGCTGAAGTATCATTACAGTCATCTCTCAATATTCATGAAGATAGGATCCCAAGGATAACAAAATCTGTGGATGCTTAAGGATGCCCTTATATAAGATGACCTAGTATTTGTAGATAACCTACACATATCCCCCAGGGTACTTTAAATCATCTCTAGATTACTGATAATACCTAATATTATGTAAGTATTATTGCTATATTATATTGTTCAGAGAGTAATGACAAGAAAAAAGTTTAGCAGTTTAGTATAGACCTAGCTATCATAGGCCTAACTACACATAGGTATTTTCCATCCCCAGCTGGACCCATGAATGTGGAAGTTGTGGATACCAGGGCCAACTGTATGTGCAGTTCTCTAATTGACCATATTTGTTGATTCAGCAAACATTTCCCCCAAACATTTGAAGCTTCAGAAGAGAGGCCAAGGGCTAGAGTAGTGTTTGGGGATTCAATTCCCCTTTCATCCGTATAAATAGCACTTTAATTTGAGGCTGGGACCCATTTCTATAGGAACCTGGCACTGTCGCTGACTATAAATCAAGGATGTCAATCTTCCCTGCTGTCAACCTTTAACCAGAGCCAATTGCACAGGGATTTGTGTTGCCCACTTCAGTGTCATTGGGTTATTTCCTTTCTGGCTTGCCTGGCCTTGGCTAAAAGTTCTGGATTCACATTCTAGGCAACATTAAACTTCTCCCATATACGGTCATGCTCGCAACCCCTTGGAGTTTGACAAATTGTTTTAGTTCCCACCAAAGCCAGCTTAGCTTGGCAAATCCGTCAGACCTGCCACAATTTCACAGAGCGTTTAGAGGGAAGGATGTCTTGTCTGAACTGGTACCTCCTTTTTGGCAGAATACCCATAAACCTGTAATGTCCTAAGTCACAATGAATGTCTAGTACATTGCAGGTAATAACAATGGCAATAATTAAAATTATTATTCTGAGTTTGGGTATCCTATCTCAGGAAATACTCTTAAATGCACTCAGAGGCATTATTCTTAGCTAATATTTTCAGTTTGCTGTTACTTGTGACTCAGGCACCCTGTGTTTAATAACTACTAAGCTAATGTGTATGCATTTGGTACAGCAGTTCAACAAATTCATTCAACATTTAGGGAATCTGTTATGTAAAGACATTGTGCTAAGTCAAGAAGAGAACGCCATTATGAACAACACTAGGTTCTCATCCTAGAGGGTTTTATAGTCTCAAAGATGAGACAAGTACATAAGTGAGTAAAAACAACACCCCGTCAGGACCACTGCCTCAGAGTCACAGGTAGGAAGCTTTGTGAGGTCAGCAGAGAGAGAACATCATGACTTTCCTAGAATCAGCAATACCTTTGTCAGGAAACAGTGCTCCTTGGACTATGCTAAGATTTTAACATGTGGTGGGAGAGGACTTTGGGTGAAGGACTTTGACCAAGTATCAGAATAAAGTAACAGCCTGGGTACATGATCTTAAGAAAGGTTTTTCTTCTTAAAAGAGTAAGTTGATGATTATGAGGAGAGGAAAATAGAGCCTGAAACTGAGAGTTAGGAAACATTTCCCAGTCAATCACTGACTTCATGACCTTCGTAAATCACTGAAGGTCATACACCCTGCTTCATCTGTAAAATAAAAAGTTTGGTTTTCATAGTCTTGAAAGTCTAAGGTCTTTTTGTTACCTCTTGTTAAACAGCCAGTGACCTTTGTGATTCTTTTATACAGTGGTTTTTAGAATATCTTTCTTAATTAAAAATGGGAAGTTCCTACCCATCTCTTTCAAGTTATAGTACTTTCACTGTGCTGAGGTCTAATAATGAGCAATGGAAATCTGGTTTCAGCAATCTCATCCAAAGTTATAGTCTCCAGTTAGATTTTCCTTTTAGAGAGTGCCAGCTTTCTCAGTGGTTCTTTAAGTATTGTTTCATGAACTGCTCTTTCATCAACTTATCTGTTCTTGTACTATTATTATTCATAATATCTTTCCCACCCACAAGCCCTGCCTTAATAAGAATTCTTGAGGGTGCAGCTCAAATTTCACCTTTATGAATCTTCACCTATTCTCCAAACCTTTGGTTTCCTTCATCTCCAATCACATGGGGAAGTTGTAGACAATGGTCTATCCAGTTGTAGATAACTGAGCTGGGGAAATTGTCATTTTTCCTTCCTATTTGAGGAGCACATATCTCATTGCTCAACAGACTGCGTGCTCCTCAGTGGTTCTGCCCCACACTTGCTAATGTCACCTATGCCCTTCACTGTATAAATACTGACTGAAAAGGATTACATCATAGAAACCATAAGATTTCTCCTACTTAAAGTGAAGATTGATAAACACAAAAGATCCTTTAGACGACCATGTTAACTCTGGAGAATCAGCAGCCATTTTTCCAGAGGCAACTTGAAATGTTTGAGTTCATGGGGGGGAGAGGGTTAAAAAAAAAAAAATGGAAGGGTCAAAATGTGTTTCTTAGGAAATTCTCCTTGGTGTTTTGATGTCATGTGACTGCTATGTGGCGGCACTGGCACCCTGGTCGTCTTAGGGATGTAGTTATTCTGAGGAATTAAATGCATGGAAAAAAGCAATCAACACTCTAGTATTTTTGCAGATTTTTAATTAATAGGAATCAACCTTTCAGGTTCATGAAAAGAGCTGTGGATAAGAAGGCAATACACAATTAGACAAGGTGGTGGGGTATGTTAATTGAACATTGCATAAAGGAATTCAGGCACTGACTCCAGAAGATCTAGGGCTTTTCCTGGAAATGAATCCTGCTTTTGGAGCAGAAAGACAGGATGACTTGTAAAGAGCCCCCACAAGAGTTCTGCGCATTGAGAAAAACACAAGCAAAGCCTGAAAACATCCAATGCAAAAAAAAGGCCCTTTAAAAACAATTTAATACATATTTAAGAAAGAAATTAGCTTCCCTGAAGGAAGCATAATAAGTAGTGAGATTCAGCCGTGGAGTCTTGGCCCTAATTTATGCTAAGTGGACAATGATTGATGTCAAATTGCAGAGGAATACCTACAAAATTACCTACCACAGTCACACAAATATCAGAAGAATTTATCATAATTAATGGTATTGCTCTGAGAACCAAAGGAAGGGCAAGGAGTATGCATTTCTTATAAAATGCTGACTGTATTATTTGCTTCAGGTAATAATTACAGCATCCAGGCTTACTAAATGGCAACAGTTAACATGCAGGGGTTGTAAACAAGACTCTGGCTACAGGTAAGCTCAGTTTAATCTTCAGTATGAATGTGAGTTGCCTGTTTCTATAACATAAAATGTGTCAGTGAGTTCAACCCTCCTTCTATGGGAGAACTGGAGGTTAGCACAAGGTGGTGGGAGCAAAGTCATGCAAATTCCTCATACTCTTCCATACCACAATTGGAGCTGTTCTAGAAAGAGCCTCTGAATATCAGAATAAAGTAACATCTCAAATAATCACTATGGATTCTAGAATTTCTGTCACTCAGGAACTCAAACATTACCTATCTGGGAAACTGGTGCTTCTTTTCTACATGCAAACAAAATGATGGAAGGCAGCTGGCATATTTTGTTTTCTACTATAACTCATCTGCAGTATGTTTGCCTTCAACCTCATTTAATCCTCACAACTATCCCATGGTGGTGGAATTATTATTTCTGTTTTACAAATCGAGAATTGAGGCAAGGGGACATTCAATGAACTTGGATTAACAGTGGTTAGGTCACAGTGGATAAGAGGCAGAGTAAGGACTAGATCTACAGCCTGTCTGCATCCAGGTCCCAGGCTCCTTTTATACTCTCATTCTAGAAAGATCAGTCACCTGCTAAGGACAGGAATATTGTTTTCTTCCTCTTGGGCCACCCTATTCACTGACTCTCTCTCTGCCCTTACTTCTGAATTATGACGGAACCTTGTGGAAATCTTTTCTGTGCTACATGTCTCAGGAACTTCTTTGTTAAATGCAAGTAACTTCCTTATTCCAAACAACAGAAATCCACCAGGTAATGTGGGCAGAGCACTGTAGTAAGCTTCACACTAACTTACTGCCTGGTACAATGTGTCTCTAACATTTCTATGATAAACAGTTTTGTGTTTGTTTTGGGACTAGTCTGTTGATAGAGTCATACTTTCTCACTTTATAGACAGCCAAGCCAGTGAGATACTGGCTGTCTTCCTCTATGGTTATGGGAGGAGGACATGGAGGTGTATGGCTATGGGGCTCCTAGGGCACAGCTTAGGGACCTGCACTGGTTATCATTAACACCACTAGCCCAGATATGCTTAAAACAGGAGCCGCTAGCCTGGCCTGTGGTCTACCTTGGGATTTTTCACTCTAGATGCTGAGAGCTACTCACCTGGTGGTAATTTTAGTTGAAATTGTTGGACAATTGCATGAATCCAAGCATAAGAAATGATGGAACTAGGCACAGCGCTTCTCTGGTGTTGCTAGTACCTCTCTCAAGAGCAGGTTTCACAGCAAATACCTCCGTGCGTGTGTGTATGACTTGAAAGGTATGGTCCATGTCACTGTGCAGTTCAGTTCCTTCATCCTCCTGGATGTTATGATTTCCTGACAACTGCAGAGGTTCCAGGTTTGCTTCTCTGTGCTGACATCTGAGCACTTTGATGGCCTGTCCCCTGATGACTTGCTCTGTATTATTGGACTGTTGTTGTCTTCCCACTGAACTGCGAGCTCCTTCAGAGTCAGAGCAAACCTGTCCACTTTGTCAACTGCCTCCTCAAGATCCGGCACCTGGCACACATTCAGTAAACGGCTGTGGAGACACTGGAAGGGGACACGGTTCAGCTGACTGGGTGTCACTGGCCTCAAACCCAGGAGCCTGGTCTCGTTAACATAGTGTCCCTGACATCAGAGCCAACAATCCGTGGCCAAGAGACGTCAGTCTAATTCCCAAGAAGAACAAGTTCCAGGAGTAACCCAAGAGACGTCAGAAAACTGGCATCCTGTATGAAGTTAGACTCCATTCACTGCAGTCAAGGCTGCCTGTGTTTGTTTCCCTAGAGAAATGCACTTTGGTGCGAATAATGAATAGAGAAAACAAAATGAGAAAGTGACTTAACTTGAAAGGCTTTCCCCCCCAAGGAAGCGGTTCTGTTATTTTCAGAGCTGCCACTACTGTCATCCTGACTGTTGTTTTGTTTCTCTTGGAGACATCACACAGCTCCTTTAATGGAGCGTATACGATATGCAGAGAGTTGATAAACCTAATGACCAGGAAAGCACTGTTGGCTTTCTTGACATTGGACTGACTTCTAGAGCTCAGAGCCTGGAGAAAGTCAGGCAGAGCTTAACTTTATCCTCAGCATAACTTTGCCAGCCATTTCAGACATGTCAGGAATAATGGTCAAGGCAAACAGTGACCTCTGTAGGAAATGACATCCCACCAGAAGAGTTCAGCATCCTGGACTCCCAGCGCCTACCTGTGAAAATCTGAAGGTTAGTTAACCCCTGCAAGAAAGAGTGGTGGGCGTTTTACTACTGATGAACAATAGTAGTGGGTTGGAGTGGGCAGGGAGCAAGGACGCCTTTTGCCTGTCAATTCAGCCAAACCAGTTTCCACTGAGGCAGAATCAGCTGAGAAAATCTCACAAAACATGATAGAACAGTAGATAGAGTTGGGACATGGTTTCAAATTCTGACCCTATGTGGCTTTTGGTGAATTACTGACACTCTCTGAACTTTGGTTCCCTCACCTGTAAAATGGAAAAATTTTACTTTTGCATGGGGTGTGGTCAGAATAATAAAATACTATACATACACTCATAGGTGGTGTCTACCACATAAGATGTAACCAATACATGTTTTGTTTCTTATACCTACTTATAGTTGTGAACAAACAAGTTCGCATCCTATATACCCTGAATAGATTCCTCTGTTTATATATGATTGCTTCCTATAAAGCCAACAAAGGGGGATTGTCCTCTGTGAAGCTTTCTTGACCTCCAGAATACATTGCTTTTCTGACTCAGGTCTCCATCCCAGGTTTGTGATCATATTTATATCACTGTATGCACCACCACACATTGACAGTATTTATATGGCTGTCTTTATTTATTGTGTATTCTTGGAAACAAGAATCTCTTGTCATGTTCTACTCTATGACGTAAGTAAATAGTCAGGATGGGGTTATGAATACTCTGAGTCATAAACAGAGAGGACTCTGTACTCCTGTTGTTTAATTCAATATGGGAAATTTGAGAAAGTGGAATGCTTTTGGTAGGGACTGACAGAGATTATTATAAGAGGGTAATACTGTGATCAGGACCAAGCTTGACCTAATCCTTAAACTGAAACTCCAGGGAGCCAATGGTACGTTTACTGCAGAAGGTTGCTATTCATTTATATCAGGCATCATATTATTTAAAAAATAAAACAAAACAAAATTTGTATGCCCCATTGGTAAATTAAGAGATATAATAAAAATGTCCTTGACAAATAACTCAGCAATAGCTATGGATAATGAAGTGAGCCTGAGAGGAATAGCAAGAGTACACAATGTATTAAGTGGTTTCCATCTGTGATTCAGTTGATGAGACTATGTGGAGAGAAATAGGGGATCCATCTGGGGTCCCAGGGTTTTGCATGGGAGTACCATTGTTTTATGAAGAAATAAACACACCTGTGCTCGGAGTTTGCCAGCAAAACCAATCTGTTTCACATTTTAAACTCAACTCAATTATAAAATCAACGGGTCCCCCTAGAATAGAAGTGTGGCAGGACCACATTCCCCTTCTCTAAATGAGTGTCAACAATCCAATACCAGTGCCCAGCAAGAGCTTTTCACAAATGCATATGTCTGCAGATCTTGCCAACTCGGAAGGTGCATCAGGGTCTGCCTGATTCCTACCTCATGCCATTGATCAATACCTAGTAACTTTATGCAAGTAAAGTAAGACTAAAATGAATTAATACAAGGTTCTAGAAATAGTGAATAGTGTTGCCTTTGAAAGTCTGGAAGAGAAAAGGCAGGCAAAATCAGCATATAAATATCCTATAAAAATAAAATAATCAAATAAGCCAACATCATTTTGCAGGACTTTTTTATTGGTGCATGAAAAAACTATTTTGTATGCACACAAGTGTGTATGTGTGTGTGTGTGTGTGTGTGTGTGTGTGTGTGTGTGGTGTGTGTGTGCATTGGAAAGACAGTGGGCCTGGTTGCAATGATCTTCTGGCCCAGAACTGTGTACTGATGTCATACATTTAATCTACTCTCATTTAGCAGAAGATCAAGATTTTTGAAAGTAGTTTTCAATAACGAATTCTGTAAAGCAATTTGATGTTGTTTGTTTGTTTCCCACCAAAATGCAGTTTTTGTTTTTTGCTTTTTAACTTCAGGTCTAGGATTAGTAGAATGGTATGTTCATGTGTTCCTAATATTCCAGTGAGAGTATGAAACATGCGCTTTCATCAATGAATCATTGCTAATTAAGTCCAAGATGAGAGGGGAGATAGTGAAAGAGAAGAAACAGCAATTAGATCTTATGATAATTCCTGACGTTTATCTGCACTCAGGATCATTTATCTGGTGGAAATGCACTCTCACATGACTCACAATCTAGGAGAAGGGCTGGTATCTAAAGGGCTAATGAGGGCATCACACTGACTTTCACTTGTTATAGTTTCATATCACCTCTGCTGAGCCCTTGTAAGAATGACCACCCACCACACTCTCATCTGATTTTGCAAGCTTCACATACAAACAAATCATTCTCCTCTCAAATTGAACCTCCTAAATTTCCGTTGGGAGGTTTCTATTTCCTGCCCTAGATTTTCTTCTACATTTGCTTCCACCTAGACCCACATAGCGTATAGTTTTATATTTCCTTCCACATAAGCATGTGCATTTGTAATAGTGAATTTTAGAGAAAATACCTCCATTCTTCATTGTATAATCCAAAGAGTTGACTTCAGAGATATACGTTTCAATCCAGGTTGTAGAAAAGCTGAATTGAAGTATATTTGCTTAGTTAATACACCTGTAATTATTGAATTATCCATTGAAGTACTCTCAGATATTGCAAGATGTGGCTATTCAGTCTGTTTTGGGAATCAAGAAATCAAAGAATATAAGGTCAGTGATAATCTTTCTCATTACCCAAGAGTTGCCCAACACAGTAACCAACAACCACTTGTGGCTATTTAAATTTAAATGTAAATGAATCAAAATTAAATGAAATTAAAATTTTAATGTTTGTGTCACATCAGCAATATTTCAAATCCCCAATAGCCTCATGTTGCTGGTAGTTACAACATTGATGAGAACAAAGACGAGCTTTATCTTTGCAGAAAATTCTTTTGTCCAATGGAAAATTGGAAAGACAGATTACTGTAAGTCTTTTTTTGTTTGTTTTTGCACTTGCAGCATCACTGGAATCAGCAACTACTTATTTTACTATCTTAGATGATTTTTTAATGATGTTTGAAATTACTTCTTGTGAATAGGGCTACTTTCAGACTTGTGTGTAAATGACAGACTTCTCTGGTACAAGGAGTAGAGAACTGTGGTAAGTAAAATTATGCTTTTTTTTTTTTCTGATTACTCTCCTGTGTTTTTCTTGTTGTTCAAGTATTTGCATTATTGGACCATAAGGCTGAAATTCCATAAAGTGAGGAAAAATCAGCGTTCTCTTCCCTGTCTGCCATAATAGATACAGACGTGAACGCTCAGCAGCCGGTATGTGCAGGGGAGCGGGGTGGAACTAGATCATAAATTATAATTTCTCTTATGTACAAATATAAACCCTGGTAGGGGAATGAAACCCAAATGCTTATAAAAATTTTAGAATCAAATGCCTCAAAAGTTAGCGTATAGTTATCTCACAAGTGACCAAGAGTCCCCCACTCTCTTCTTTCCTGCTACTCTTTTTTTTTTTCCATTTCTCTTTCTCCCTTCTCCATCCCTCTCTTCCTCCTTCCATTCTGAAATACATATTTATTGAGTTCCCATGAGATTCAGGGAAAATATCAGTGAACAAATAAATCCCTATTATGGAGTTTACAGTCAGAGAAGCAGACAATAAGAAATATTTACAAACTTAATAATTTAAGCACATTTTGATACGTGCAATAAAAAGATGGGGAACAAACAAAAAAGTCCTAGTAGCAAGGCCCTGACATGGAGAGTAAGAGATGGAGACATACTGAATACTGTTATTCTATTTACCCTTTCCTAGTTCATGCTTTCCACATGTCAAGCAGGTAGAATGTGCTGTACATCACATGGTGTTGCTGATGTATCTTTCATAGTGACTAAGCATCTCTGAACTTTCTGGCCCAGATTGCAAGGTTGGTCTCAGGAATCTCTTTTCAGAGTAAGAGTTAAGAATTACAGCAGGTGAGAAGAATGGAAGACAGCTGGGAATAGATGAGGAGTGTGGGGGTGCTAATGTGAGCAATTTTCTATAACACAAAAATAAATTTGTTCTTCCAAGGGCTCAGGAGGGGAAAGGTGAGGGTATACACATATTTCTTTGCTGGCATTTATGTTTTCTTGGCAGCTTTGCTACTCTGACCTCATCAGTGTCAACTCATTGATCCCACCTTAGCTCTTTGGCTCTCTCTGTGGGGTAAAAATACATGTTGCTAAATTATATGAGATCCCAAGATAAAATATATTCAGTTTTCCCCATTGTTGCAAGCTTGCCCCAGCTCCTGGGATTACACTATAAGCTGTACTTTTTTTTCTCTAGTCATCTCTTTCGTTTTTCTCTATTATTGCTCTTTTTATCACAACCTCTTCATCTTCCATCTCCATTCTGCTCACATTCTGACTAATGATAAGATCTGGGTTGTTAATTGCTGATGCCTGTGAAATTCTGAGTGATTGCTTATTAAAGAGTTCAGGTCTCCCTTTGATGACATTTAAGAAATATGTTAATGTGTTAAGATATATGTTACATCTCTCTAATTGTACATGTGTGTGTGTGCTTGTGTGTGCGTGCATATGGTTAGTCTTTCCTCAAATGTGCTCATGCAGTGTTACTTTTGGAATGCAGTTGTCTCCTCAAAGTAGCTATCAAGGGAATTAGGACTCAAATTAAGGATTATTAAAAAGACATTCACACTGAAATATGTTATTACTGCAAAAGCTGTTCTTGCATTAGCAAAATGAAGTTAGTGGAACAACTGGCATTTACAGCTGAGGCTCTAAATCAAAATTCTGCAACGCGTTCCTGTTTTTCCACTCCAATAGCATCCTCCCTCTACAATTCTGTCACCATGAACTTTGGCAAGCGCCTCATTTTCTAGAACACCAGGTTGGCTTAGAGAGCAATAGAATGCTTGGATACTATTTCCCGCATTTGTCCCAAACACCGATTATTTCCTTTTTGGCTTTTGGGGAATTGGCTCAGCAGGAACTTGAGTCTTCAGACACTCGATTTGAGAATTTAGCGCGATTGCCATTTGTCCGGTAAAGTATTTGGCTCACACTGGCCTAGATGTTGGAGTTACTAGATGAAAATGACACACACCTGATCTTGAGAACTAAAGATTTCATACCTTTTCTTAACTTTGGTTTTCTTTCAGTATTTGTTAGCTCACTTGTGGTTCAAATACCCCTGGATCATTCTACTGGAAACCAGGACCTGATTCTTGATTGCCCCCAGCTTCCCCTTGCAAGCACACTCTCGAGCCTACCAGACATACCATAGCTTACCCTTCATTAACCTCCTCAGTGTTTACTGACTCCCTCTCCTCCCTTGTAGTCTGCCTTTGTCATCCTGGGTCTGTGTCATGTTGTCCTTCTTGTCTGTGTAATTACAATGATGTCTCAGCTAGTCTTCCTGCCTTCCTTCTCATTCTTCACATTTTGTTGTTGCTTTTTTTTTTCTTTTTTTTTTCAAGACTTCATCCACTATAACTCAAATATGATACAAAACACATCAGCTTCTGTCTTTTACCAAAATTCCATTAATAGGTTTATTGTAGTTTACAATTAAGGTTGCTCAATTTAACTTGGAATTAAAGAGTTCTCTGAATTATGACCTTTACTTATTTTTCAAGATTCAAGATTCTCTGGATTACATAAAGCTTTTCAATGAATTATGACAATGTAGGATGGCCTCTGTTTTTGTATAGTTGCACATACAAACTCAGCGTGCGCACACACACATACACACACACGCGCTTCCTCTCTATCTCTCTATAATCAGATAACTCTTTTAAAACCCAAGAGTTGAGAGCTTATATTCTATGCTCTTAAAAAACTTCCTTCTCATAAAATTACAGTATCCAAGGGGTTTTATAAAAACAGGTTTACTGAGGTGTAATTTATTTACCATATAATTTTTCCATTTAAAATGCACAATGAGTGATTTTAGTATTTACGCAGAGTTGTAAATACACAGTGTAACCATCACCACTATCAATTCTGAAACATTTTCATCAGTCCCAAAAGAAGCCTAATACTCATTAATAGTCACTTCTCATTTCCTACCAAATATCTCAGTTCTGTGCAATGACTTGGTACTCTTATTTCTTTTCTCAATAAATTTACCTGTCCTGGACTTTTCATGTAAATGGAATCATACAATATATAGTCTTTTAGTGTCTGACTCATTTAGCATGAGGTTTTCAAATTTTGTGCATTTGTAGCATTTATGGTGTCTCATTCCTCTTAATTGCTTTTGATATACCATGTTTGATTCATGCATTTATCAATTGGTTATTTGGGATGTTTTCACTTGGGGATATTATGAATAATTCTTCAGTGAACACTCATTTACAAGTTCTGTGTGGACATAGGTTTTTCAGTTCTTTAGGGTTATAACCTGGAATTGGAATTGCTGGGTCATATGGCAATTATATATGTAATCGTTTGAAGACTATTTTCTCAGCGGTCACTATACAGTAACAGTGCACCACTAGACCTGCCTTGCAGGAATAGTGGATAAGGCAGCTGCCTCTGTTGCAATCTACATACATCTAAGGACCCAGGTTCATGACCCAGAGCAGAGGAAATCAACCAACGATGAACAACTAAATAAAAAAATAAATTAAAATAAAATTCTGAAAAACTAGTACACCATAATTCAGTGAGCATTTCTACCAGGGATGCATGAGAGTTCCAATTTTTCCACATGCTAACAATACTCACTAAGACTTCATGATTTTAAAAGAAGTGATAAAGTGGTAAACACCACTTTATGAAGGTTTTGATTTGCCTTTCCATGGTGGCAAATAATGTTGATCATCTTTTCATGTGCTTATTTGTTATTTGTGTATATATCCTTTGTAGAAATATCTATTTAGATATTTTGCTTATCTCAGTTGAGTTATTTATCTTTTGTTATTGAAGTGTAAGAAATTCCTCATTTATGCTGGATACAAGATTCTTATCAGTGACACAATTTGCAAATATTTTCTTTCTTCCATGGTTGTCTTTATGTTCTTGATAGTATCCTTTTAAGCTCTTTTAACTGTGATGAATCACAGTTTCATGTGTTTTTCCCTTTTTGTTTCTTGTGTCTGTAGTGTCACCACTAAGAATCTATTGTCTAGTCCAAGGTCACAAAGATTTACTCCTATGTTTAGTTTAAAAGTTTTATAGATTTCACTCTTGCTTATAAGGCTTTAATCCCTTCTTGCTTAATTTATATGTATTAAATCACACAGTGTTACTTTTGGAATGCAGTTTCATTGTTTTTCATTAGGTATTTAACTGTCCAACACCACTGATTAAAAAGATTATGATTCCACATCTTCCACTCTGTGATTGGATTGTTGAAAAATACTTGACCATTAATGTGAATCTTTATTTCTACATTTTCAGTCCCATAACATCAAGTTATCTATATAAACTCATGCTTATACCACACTCTCCTGCTTATTATAGCATTGAAGTAGGTTTTAAAATTGGAAAGGGTGAGCACTCCAACCTGGTTCTTTTCAAGGTGATTTTGGTTATTTTAAGTCACTTGCAATTCTCTGTAAATTTTAGGAACATATACAATTCTATAAATGTCAGATGTGATCTTGATGTGTGTTGAATTTAAAGAAGAATTTTGGAAATGACTCCACCTTCACAAAAAGATATCCTCCCATCCATGAATATGGAATACTTTCCATGGATACAGATTTTCTGTAATATCTTTCAACATTTTATAATTTTCAGAGTATATGTCAGTTATTTTACGTTTACTCTTATGTTTTATTCTTTTCGATGGTTTTGTAAATGTAATTGTTTCCTAGGTTTAATATTTTAGATTATCCATTGCAAATGTTTAAAAATCAGTCTGTGAATAGTGACAGTTTTAATTTTTCCTTTCTGATATGAAAATATTTTATTTCTTCTCTTTTCCTAATGGTTCCAACTAGAATTTCCAGTAATAATTGAATAACAGTGGGCATCTCAGTTTTGTTCCTTTTCACCTTTTCATTGAGTATGATATTAGCTTTGGGCTTGTCATAATGTTCTGTACACAATTTGTTGAGAATTTTATCACAAATAGATGCTGAATTCTGTCAATTTATTTTCCTGTAATTGAGACGATCACATGATTTCTTTTTATCATTCATTTTGTTAGTGTGGTGTATCACATTTATTAATTTCATGTGTTAAGCCATTCTTGCATCCTTAGAATAAATCTCATTTGATCATGGCATATAATCCTTTTAATGCACTATCGAGTACAGTTTGCTAATATTTTATTGGGGATGTTTGCAACTAAATCCATCAGTATATTAATCTTCGTTTTCTTTTTTGTTGTGTCCTTGTCTGGTTTTGATGTTAGAGTAATGTTGACCCATTAAAATGAGTTTGGCAGTGTTCCTCTCTATTCTATTATTTGGAAGAATTTGAAAATAACTGGTATTAATTCTTTAAGTACTTGGTAGAATTAATTAACGAAGCTGTCTGTTCCTGAAGTTTAATTTATTGAGGGTTTTTTAAAATTGTTGACTTAATCTCCTTACTTGTTATCTGTTTATTCAGATTTTCTATTTTTTCATAATTAATTTTCCATAGGCTTCATGTTTCTGGAAATTTATTACCTCTTCCTTAATTGTCCAATTTTTGGCAATTAATTATAAATGATAGCTTCTTCTTATCCTTTGTATTTCTCTGCTATCAACTGTATCTTCTCTTTCCTATGTTGATTTCTCTAAAGAATCCTGTGCATTTGCAGTTTTTACTTATTCTGTGTGAGTTTTAACAGGCTGCTTCTTCTAAAAGAAATTGGTTGATTTCATCTAGATTTCTCAAATTTGTAGAATAGATAAATTTATGGATCCAAATTACTTTTTGGGGTTTTTCTTTGTTAGCAAATTTCACTTTCAGGCCCCCAAATCCTTAGTATTTCTTATAACATGGGTTCATTAGGAACAAAATTCGGACATTTTTTATCTCGGAACATTTTTTTTAATCTTTTCTTTGAAGGACTTTTTTACATGTAAGATTCTTAGTTGACAATGTTTTCTTTAAGGACTTTGAATATGTCATTAACTCCTTTCTGTCCTCCATTGTTTCTAATGAGAAGTATAGCTTACTCTTATTGAAGACCTCCTATGCATGACACATTTTTCTCTTGATGCTTTTACATTTTTTTTTATTTCAGATTTTTTGCTATTGTGCATTAGGATGTAAATCTTTGCATTTTATCTACCTGAAGTTTTTTGAGTATCTTGTAGGCATAGTTTTATTATCTTCCATCAAATTTGGGATGTTTTCTGCCATTATTTTTTAACATATTTTGAATATTTTTCTGCAGCATTTCCCTCTACTTCTGCTATGTTATGAAAAAAAATATATATATTATTAAACGTATCATACATTCTCTAGGTGTCTGTTAAATTTTCTTCTTTTTCTCTTCTTTCTTCAGATTGCGTACTCTCCATTAATCTATCTTCAAGTTTACTGCTGCCACGTATTTGTTTATTAAGTTCAACATCTAAACCCCTTCCTAACATATCAAAGTCAGTTTCAGTTTCCTCCTTTTTTTAATGTATGGTCACACTTTTTGTTTGTTTGCATGTCTCATAATTATTTTGTGGAAATAAGACACTTTGGATAATTTAGCAACTCTAGGTATTTTTCCCCCACTTCCAGGACTTTTTGTTATTGTTTGCTTGTTCATTTTCTTAACGACCTGATTGAACTGTTTTATTGAAGTATAGTTTTTCCATAGTGTGAAACCTCTGGCATCCCTCTACAAAAGGCATAGATTTGGGCATGTGCACAGTAACAGTGAGATGCAGTGGTTGTAATAGTGTTCCTTTGACTATTTCTACTTTGAGGTGTCTGCTTTTTTTTGGTATTACATCCACCATTAAATATCACAATAATTTCTTACTAATTTTTCTATTGTTTTTGACAGTGCTCAAGGGCGTAAAATGTTACGGTATCTTATTCAATTTAATTTGAGAATCTGTTCAGGTATTGTTTTTGAAGTCACTTTTGAGGTGATATTCCAATCTCAGGGTTTATTTCCATGATTCTCTCTGGTAAACTGAACTACAATGTGTCTTATTGTTCTCATGGAGCTATCAACCCTTCTGAATTGCTTACACCAAGATCTCCACTGTTTTCCAGGTCTGAATTTCTCCATACTCTATTCTGAATAGCATTGTTTCCTTGGGTAGAGTTTTAAAGTTTTCTTCTAAAAGCCTTCCTCTCCCCCAGGGAAACTCTTTGAGCCATTGGTTTGACCCATGTCAGGGCCAGTGGCTTACTTCTCTCAGCATAAAACTCTGTTTTATAATTAGGATGATGGGTATAGTCAATTGATTTTGCTCCATTTGACTTTTTCTCTCCTGCATGAAATGTTGTCCTTACAAATAATCTGGAGTAAAAATAATCAAGTGTTTTCTTCCTCTATTCACCTGGCCATGTGGCCATTCTCTCAGTGGGGCTTGGGTAGCGAAAAGGAGTTACTGACCTCTCACTCACATGGAAGTTAGCCTCCACAACTTCAACATGTAGCCAATGAAAATGCCTGTGATCTGCCCCTTTGGATCAGGTGCTCTACCTCTTGCAGGCAGTTGAAGGATCGGGAATTCCATTTTCTTGGCCACATCTGCACAGAGTGGGCTTTCTATCATACCAAACTAGGCTGGTGGGTAGGAGAGTGAACCTATAGGGTTCAAGTGCCACACAGTCTCACTGTCCTTAACAAAATTTAGTCGATTTTCTTGAATAAATGTTTCTTCTTTTGCAGTATGTGCTTATGATAATTTCCAGAGATTTGAATGGTCGTTTTTAAATAATTTTAAGCAATTGTGGGCAGTATATCAATAAAGCTCTTCAAACTACTGCTGTTGAGATTGCATTTTTTATTCCAATTGTGTGTGTGTGTTTTATGCACTGTTGGACTATTATTTTTAGAATTTTCTTTACATATGGTAGATGTTACTGATAGTGATTTACAGTACTAATATAAGTTTCCTTTTAAAAGTAAGTCAATTTAAAATATGGAATAGACTTACTACTAACGAAAATCCTAGCCCTTGCCAAATTAGAGGATATCAATAAGCCATGCTAAAGTGAAGGAATAAAAAAGGAAGTAAATGAATGATCCTAAAATAAAATGTCTTTGGTCTTTTCAACTCTGACTCTAACATGAACGAACAGCAGCCACACCATTTTTCCCATCACCACCTTTAATGTTAATTTCAAAACCCTAATAATCTCCACTAAAAAAGATGTGGTCCTCTTAGGAAAGTAGTTTGAAATAAGAAAAATAAATATATTTCTAGAAAATGCAGTTATTGGCAAAAGGCAAGTAAATTTGTAAGATAGTTGAGGACAGTAATTAAAAAAAAAGGAAATCAGCGCACACTGGTAGAGTAGTGGATTGTTCACCCGCCTTCAGTCAACGCAGTCCACATACGTGCCAAGGATCTTGTTCATTCCCAGAGCTAGGGAACAACCAGGATGAACTAAATAAAATAAATATAAGTGCTTCTTCCTCCTCTTTCTTTCTGCTTGTCTGCCTACTCACCTTCATTCCTGCCTGCATCTTTCCTTTAAAAAAAAGTTGGCTTATAGAACCTCTGTTTGAAAAGTTATAATAATTTGAATATTAAAAAGGATAATAGTAGTGGTTAATTGCAAACATTTAGAAAGACTAAAAAGTTATACAAAAGAATAAGAAAATAGAATAAGTTTAATTTTAGTGGATTAATTAGACAACATATTATATTACATATGGGTATTTTATTTATTCTTTTAAGTGCTTATTTGCAAAATATAGATATGTGCTTAATTTCATTTGTGCAAATAGACTTTGATAAATATAAGATACCTGGAGTAAGACTGTCTTACAAATTGGTAAGTGTACAAACACGTATTAAGAACACATCTGTGTAATTGATCATACATATTTTGATAGTTTATCAGAAAGGTGTGTTGGCTAATAAATCCAAATTATGACTTATTGAAGGAATTTTAATGTTTTAGGATAACACGTAAGTCAAATATCCCATGTTCTAAGTTCAATTGTTTCTGCATCGTTATAATATACAATCTGCAGCTGGCACTTCTAATTAGAATATATGGTCTTCATTTACGATCTTCATTTATTTTTACTACTGATACCAGCTTTAGAAAATAAAAGCTTGAATAGTGGCAGGTAAACATAATGTAATAGCAAGACAACCAGACAATGTCAGGTTAACAAAACTCCAAGAAAATGTCATTCAGGAAAAGATCCCAACTGCCAAATGACAAATGCTTAAAACTAAATAAAGTAAAAAAAAACAACAAAAAAACCAAAGAATAAATGAAGTAAAAGACTGAACAAGAGAACTAGTGGAGTTAAAACATAACAAGAAATTTTACTAAAAGTTAATGGAGAACTTACGTTGATTTATAATGATGTACGCTTGATATATCTATTATGGTATAATGCAATATTCAGTAAAAATTAAAATTAAAAAAGAAAATTCAGTTTGACATTAGATGGCTCAAGATGGAGTCATTTTTGACAAAAGCAACCACATGTTGCATTTTGACCAAGAATTCATTAGTGTACCCAGATCCTGTAACCTTGGCTGGTCTGAGATAGTATCACTTATCCTTTTTGTCTGATAAAATTTCTCCAACCTTGGGAAAATATCTGTATCAGGACAATCATAGGAATTTACCATCTGAGTATAATAATAGTTAAGTATAAAAATGAGTGTTTAAATCATGACAAAGTGAACTAAATCTGTATAGCTATAATTTAGAATAGATTTTAGAGTGGGCATAGTGTTTTTCCACTTAATATACATAATAAATATATTTTTCTATAGTTTATGTTATTTTACATATTTGAAATATTTAAAAGAATCATTTATACTAAATGTATGAATGTAGTTTATATCATTTGAGAAAATTGTATTAATAAGTATGCTGAAATTTATTAAATATGCATGTAATAAATTGAACATTTAATAAAGTACAATTGGTGAGTAGTTTTCTTTATACAAAATAAACCCTTTGGGCATGAATCTAATCAACAATGAAAAATGAGGGGACTCAAAGAAAAATATTAAATACATAATGATAAATATGATACATGGTGGAGAGCTTAAGGGAAAATAGTGAAGGAGACATGGAAATAACTGATGCTTGACAAATTCTGTTTTAAGACACAAAGAGCGATGGTGGTGTGTAGATCAGGGCTGAATCTCTGGTATGCTATTTATTAGCTGCGTTATTTTAAAGACTGTCACCAAAGCTTTCAGTCTCTTATTGTTCTCATATGAAAAAGTAGGAAAATAATACCTCCTTCACAACAGTAAGGGCAGCATGTTTACCTTCTTACATGATGTCTGGTGACATTTTCAATAAATGGTCAGTATTATTTTTACCATTCTCTAAAAATAAATATACTCTGAATCAGTATAATAAATTAAGCCTGTTCCTGCTGATAATTATGCTACCATGCCTTTCTCTTTTTTCTTTCATAGTCTAGCCCATTGGATACTTACTTACAGTTTTCTCTCACTTCATAGACTTTCTTTAACTTCTCAATACACTGAAATTTGGTTTCTGCTCTTACCATTTTATTGAAATGTCTCATAATTTTCAGGATTTATTGAAAATCATTTGTCACATTTGACAATAATGATCATACTCTCCAACCTAATTTCCAACTGTCCTCTCCTTTCTAACACCCTTTTCTTCCTCTAACTACTTCTCAGTCCTTTTGAATGAGACATCTATATCCACCAGTCCTAAATAATGGGATTCCTACAGGTCCTATTCCCTGACTTTGTTCTCATTGAATTAAAAATCTCATCCAATCCAATTCCATGATGATTCTAAAATCTCTACTCATGTCCTTGACCTCTCCTAAGTTCCTGTACTGCATAGTCAAATTACAAATAACCCAATATATAATCATCTTTACTTGGACAAATTAAACTGAAATGCATCATCTAGTCTGTTTTCCTTATTTTAGTTAGAGATAACATTAATCTCATTAAAGAGTGAAATCTGAGATTTTTCTCTCTCTTTTTTGCTCACATTATAAGTTCTTACTCTGTGTCAATCACTGTGTTAGCTGTTAATTGTATTTGTGATGAGAGAGAGAGAGAGAGAGAGAGAGAGAGAGAGAGAGAGAGAGAGAGAGAGAATGTCCTCGTGAGTTTACAATCTCTGTGGAGGGGAAACACAATACTATAAAGAAAAAACAAAAATAAATGAACACTGAAAACATTTAATATTAGTAATTAATTTAGGAAAGTCAAGGAAGATTTTACTAAGAAAATTATGAGAGTTGAACCCCAAAGAGGTGGAGAGTTTGCTAGGCAAATTAGATGAGCTTCCAATCATAGGGAACAGTACATGCAAAGCTTCTGAGAAATGAGGGATCATGGCACAGTTCAGGAACTGAAAGAATGTCAATTGTAACAAGAGTAGAGAGTGTTTGATGAGGCTGGAATGGTGTGTAGAGACTAGGATTGTGATGTTTACTTAAAAGTTAATTTTAATCAACATGGGATACGGAGACAAAAAATATGGGTATGTTGAAAAGTATAGTTTAGCTATATAGAATGAATAATGGATTTGGAGAAGAACGACAGTGAATATGGGGCCCATTTAAAGTCTATTTCATTATTTCAGATAAGAGATGATGACTGCTTAAGCAAGGAAATGAAAATTCAGAATTGGAAAGGATTCAGAAGAAGATGGCGATGGATCTCTGATCTGAACCAGGGAGAAAAAGCCAGATTTCTTGTGGTAAAGATACTGACTGAGCACCCTAGCAACTTGGAAATAATGTGACTGCATCTAGAGGCACACAGAAGGGCTCGTGCACCTCACCTTAAAGATGTTGTAATGGAAGGAACAATGACAGAAAAAGAAACAAAAACAAAACATAACAATTAGGACTACTTCAAACTGGTAAGTTTCTGCACAGCAAAAGAAATCACTATTAAAACAAAAAAAGACAACTCATGGAATTGGAGAAGATACTCACACAACACACATCAGATAAAAGCTTAAGCTCCAAAATAAAGAGTTCACACACCACAACAATAACAAGCAAATGATTCACTCACAAAATGGTCAAATGAACTGAACTATCTAAAGAAGACACATGGATGGCCTATGAACACCTGATAAATTTCTACACCACTTATCATCAGAGGAATGGAAGTGAAAAATCACAATTAGATACCATCTCCCACCAGTGGGAATGGTCTAAATCAAAAATTGGAAATAGCAAGTGTTGGAGGGAGTATGGAGAAAAAGGAATCTTCCTACACTGTAGGTGGTATAGTGCAAATTGGTACAACCTCTTCGGAAAGTATTATAGAGAGTCCTCAAACAAAAAAGATGAATCTATCATTTGATCCAGCAATTGAAGTCTTGGGTATATACCCAGAGGATAAAAAATCTCTAATCAGAAAAAAAAAATCTGCAACCCTGTCTTAATAGCAGCATAGTTCACAATACCAAATACTTAGAAACAACAGATCACAGAATAAAGAAGCTATGGTGTATATATATACTCAATGGAATACAATGTCACCATTTAAAAAGATGAAATTGTGCCCTTTTAAATGATCTGGATGAAACTAGAAGGGATCATGTTAAGTGAAATAAGTTGTAAGAAAGTGAAATACAGGATGATTTCACTCATGTGGAATATAATGAAATGAAACAAATGAACATATAGCCATCCCAACAAAAATAACAGGACTCGGGACTGTGGTTGGGAGGGCAGAGATGGGATAGAGGAGAGGGTGATGGTAAAGAACACTAGAACTCTGGTGGAGGGTGTGTGTGAAATATAGACTGAGATGCGATTTTGTCATTCTATAATGAATATGGAATTGTGAACCAAAAAAGAAAAATTTTAAAGCATATAGAAAAAAGGCTCAACAAAAAAGAAAATTAGCAATTCACTTTAAAAATAGTCCAATACCTAAGTTTCACCAAAAATAATACTCAACGGTAAATAAAGATATGAAAATATGCTATATACCACATTTTAATTTCATCACCTTATATTTTATTCCTAATGTCATTAGAGAATTGCATATTAAAATAATAACAGGATACCACTGAAAACCTGCTAGAATGGTCAAAATACAGAACACTAGCAACACCAAATACTGAGGTGTAGGTAGAGCAGCACCAATTCTCATTCATTGTCTGTGAGATTGAAAACCAGTACAGCAACTTTGGAGGAGAGTTTGGAGAAATATTTTTATAAGCTAAACATATTATTATCATACATACAATCTGGAAATCACAATCCTTGGTGCCTATCAAAGACGTTGGCAAACAAGGTCTATACAAACACTTGCACATGGCTGTTTATAGTAGCTTTATTCAAAATTTCCAACTTGGAAGCAACCAAGAGTTTCTTCAGTGGTGGAACGGATGAACAAACAGTGGTGTATATAGACAACAGAATGGTATTCAGTTCTAAAAAAGAAATGAGTCAAGCCATGAGACAACATGGATAATGCTAAGTGCATATTTCTAAGTGAAAGAGGTCAGTCTGAGAAGGCTGCATGCTGTATGATTCCAACAATATGACATTACAGCAAAAGCAAAAGTATGGAAGATAGGAAAAAGATCAGTGGTTCTTAGCAGTTAAAAGAAAGAAAAGGATAAATAGGGAACAACATGGAATATTTTTAGGGCAATGATACTTTAATGGTAAGTACATTTCTGACCCCATAGAACGTATAAAACCAAGAGCGAATCTTAATGTAAACTGTAGACTGTGGATGACAGTGATATGTCAGTTATAATAAATGTATCATTCTAGTTGAGAAAGTTGAAAATGAGTCAGACTATTCATGTGTAGGGAGAAAGAGTATATGGAGAACACCCTGGTGGGGAATAGTTATGTCAGCTGCCGCTGGTGGAATGCAATCTATATGCATCCCAAGATCCTAGGTTTCTATCCCAGCGCTGAGAGGAACAAACAATGTACAACTAAATTAAAATAAAATAAAATGTTTCTTAAAAAAAATAAAATGAGAAATTTAGAGTTAAAAAATCAAAATTAAACAAAAAAAACAATTTGTTTTAATTTTGGTTTAGCTTTTATTTGTACATGGGAGCTATGAAGTGGAAGCATAAGTCTGACTTTAGATATTTTCATTCATTTATTATTCTTATATTTATTGAGTTGGACTAGGTACCAGGCACTTATCTAGATTCCTGTAATATATCAGAGAATAAATAGATAATCTATCACTGCCTTTGTGGAGCTTATATTTTTGTGAGAGGAAGTAGACAACAAATGTTAAATGCAATAAAAAAGTAAATCATGTATAATCTTTTGGAAAATAGGTAATATGGAAATAAGAATAGAGTGGGAAAGGGAGATTGAGACTGTCAAAATACTGAGGATGCCATTTTTAAAAGGGGAGCTGCTGTCATCTTGAGTAATTAACATCTGAATTAAGACTTGAAGGTGTTTAATGAACTAGTCCTGTGGATCTCTGGGAGTGGCATAGTCAGATTGAGGCAAAAGCACTGGAGCACATGTTCATTTCCAATATATAGCAAGGAAGCTATGCAACTGGAATGGAGTGAGTAGTGATGAGAATAGGAATCGTGTTTCACATTAGTGAGTAGGTGTGCATATTAACATGTGAGGCCTCATGGGCCATTCTGAGGACTTCAGTTTTAATGATAAAAACTAGTATCGAAAGCAAAGGAACAGACTAAATAGAAAAGAACACTTCAACATTAATAGTAGAACTGAGGTTACCAATAGGAAATGGGATGGGGAGTGGGGAAAAGAGGTGGTGGGGTCCAGTGGACAACTTCAGCATTTACTTAGTGCTAGCTGAATATGCAATGGGAAGAATCAAGCAGTCAGAGTGAAAATATAACATCAAACTTCATAGGAGTTCAAGAAGAGGGTGTTTCAGACATTAATATGTGGTTAAGATGAAGATTTAGAACAATTCTTTGGATCAACAACTTAAAGATCATTTGTTTTCCTAGTGAAGCCATATCAGTGGGAGATGAGTGTTAGAAGAGTCAAATAAATATAGCTGGAGGACTGAATAGAACAGAACAGTGAAGTGATATAGGAAGTATAGACATCTCTTTGATGTGTTTGTCAAAAGGAGGATAAAGATAGCAATTTACGAGGAGATAATTGTTGGAGGTCAGGAGAGGGTTTTGTTGTGTGTTGTTTTGTTTCTAATTGTTTTAAGTAAATTCAGCTTAATTAAAAGTTGAGAGAATCTAATTGAGTAGGAGATGATAACTGTTACAAATAGAGGGTTAAAAACTGTTAAATTCTTTAGAAGTTCAGAAGGAATGAAATGAAAAGCACATTTTTCAGGAACAGAACCTATTACTCTAACGTAAGAGGAAGAGAGGGAATGCTCAAATGATAGAAAATTGTATATATGGGAAGGGAGAGATGAAAGAGTTACTTGGATGGCTTCAATTTCCTCTTTGAAATGGTAGAAGATATTTGAGGAGTGAGAGGAATTGAATAAAGAAACAGTAGACTTGTCAGTCAGTGTTACAAACTCATCTTAGTTTGAAGACCACAGATTTGTAGTGAAACCAAGCTGTCTCCTGGAGAATTTTTGGGCTGAGTTTCTATTTGTGCTCACCAGCATGAGTGCAGATGTGGGGACACATTTATTTGAGTTTATTCAATATTGGGGGCTGAAAGAGGGGTGAAGCAACACACTGAGTACAATGAGATTAGGTTTTATAGGCAGTATTATTTAAATGATGGATTCTGATTTCCAGAGATAAGAAGAGGAATAGAATGAAGGTGACTGTAAGGTTAAAGTGGGACTCATTTAAGAAGTAAGAGAAAAGAGAAAAATGTTTGTGTACATAAGGGGATGATTTATATAAGGATTTTGGAATGTGGGACAGTCTACCATCTAACCAAATTCAAGGAATAAATTTGAGTGGATTAGATGTCGTTTAGAGATGAAGAGACTAAAGAAGTGGACCCAAGTATTCAACAAATCTCCCTTGTGGAATCTGAGATAGTAAGAGTTCATGCTACATTTCTAACAGTGTTTAAGTCTCTATAAAAAGAGCAGGGTGGGATATTTAATGACTTAAAATTCATGGGACAGACTATTCAATGACTGAAGAGAATAAATTAGAGGTCATAAGACAATAGAATTTAGAAAATGGTTTAGTTCAAGGGCAGAAATCTCAAAGGACACAGTTTAATTGTAACAGGAGGACCAATAAGAAGCCACAGGGAGTCAGGACAGCACCCTTACTTCTTTACCTAGAATTAAAACAGATATGAGGAAACAATCATCTACCACTTAAAAAGGACTCAGGGGAAGTGGTGCCAACCAGGGCAAAGAACAAACTTGGGAAAGAATCAAAACGAGTATAACTATAAGTAAGTATTACTTATAGTGATAAATAATGATGAAATAAACTAAATCCATAATACCTATAATTTAGAATGTTTTATACACACACACAGACACACACACACACACACACACATACACACACATGCTCCCACCCACATATAACAGTATTGGCAATTCCAGAGAAAAATAACAGAATGGTTTGAAAATGGGAGTCTGAGTAAGATACAATTATGTGGTGATGGTACAGTAGAAGACAGACTGAAAGACACACACCAGACTTGGACTCACTGCTCAATTTAAACTAGGTGGGTATCAGCCTATGTGCAATAAAGCCCCCAATCAAAATCAGAATGAAACCAACACCAAGATATTCTTTAAAAAAATGTCTCCAACCTCAACCATATTTATCCTTGATTTTACCTCCACTACCTTAGAATATTATCTCTCATTTTTAGATATTACCATATTTTCCTAACCTACTGATCTTCATCTCTACTCTTGATCCCTTTTAATTCATTCTCCCCAAATCTACTTGAGCAATCTTTTATATACTACATTTTAATCATATAATTGGTCTTCAAAATACCCATCAGTATCTTCCCAACAGAAATTTCTATTTAATAGAGTCCTGCTTATCTCCTAAATCATATGTTTTCTTCCCCCAAGATATGGAAACCATGTTTTTCAGAATATTCCATGGCTTTTACACATTGAACTCTTTGTTCATGAATGTTCTCTAGCTAGAGCTTCGCTCTTACCTCTTGCACTCAGATATTTTAGTTCCCACAACCAAGTTTCCAACTCAAGTTTTTCCCTGTTTATAGTTTTCTAGGAAGAGTTAATCAATCTCTCCTTGGTGTCTTGTATATATGTCTATTCAATTGCTTTGACAAATGTTTGCTGAATTAATTTTTTTCTTTAACAATTTTCTCTACTAGATAATAAACTCCTTGAATGATGATGTAACATAGAAGATACTTAATAAAGCCTTGCCAAATTGAAGTGGATTTCACACACCTGCTCTTGCCATAAACACATTGCTTCCAAGTAACTTTTCTCTCCTTTGGCTCCACTCTTGAAATACAAATTGACCTCTCAGAATTTTTCCTTTAATGCCCTTGTTGGAAAATGTTAATACCTGGTCAGTGATGGGTGTGATTAAGACTTCCCTTCTCTTTTATTTAGATTGGTGTCGCTGCACTGGCTGAGAGAGTCGTAAAGAACATTAACATTGCATCCACTGTGACACAACATACCATTCCCTAGAAATTGATAAAGGCTTTATTCTGGAAATGAATTTAGTTGTGGCAAAGCAAACGTTTGTCTCCATTCCCATCCATCTCCCTTTCTTTAATAACTTTCATTTATTTCACAACAGCCCTTTTTCTGATTAGTATAATGAATACATTTATCTTTGAAAGGATGGGAATTGGCAGCATTTTCCAGCACAGAGGAAAACTAAATGCCTCTTAACCAAGTTCCTTCACATGTTTTTAAAAATAATTTGTTTGGGAATTTTAGTTAACCATATGAAATTCTAGGTCTTTTATCTGAAATAGGAATCAGTGATCCTGAAAAGAAATTTTAAAGTAAGTTTAAATTCCTTGACTAGGAGAAAATATTCAAACTTGTAGTATATTAAAGAGGCTATCAGATGACTTTATGTGAGTATTATTGAATGATATCATTACACAATAAAATTAAAATTCCCTTCTGATTCTTGAGGGAATATAAAACATCAGTAGGTGATATCTTAAAATCATGAGGTAAATAAATCTGACAAATATGTATCAAACAAGCCTTTGTAAACTTTAAATATGTATCAGAAAATTGGAATCTTTTGTTCCCTTATATTTCATTTGTGAATAAGACATAAGAAAAAAGTACCACGTATTGCTGGAGTGAAAATTTTATCCATTTACCCTTGGTTTTAAAAATTTGTTTCTGTGGGGTTTGTTTTTGTTTTTTGGGTTTTTTTTTTTTAGTCAAAATCTGTTGGTCAGTAGATCCCAAGTATCTTCTCTCTTTAGAAAATGAAAAACTTAAGGTCCAACAGAAAAGTAAAAGGTTTAACAATATTGCTTATTTCTTAAAAATTATGACTTAGATTCCTTTAGGAACATTGATTTGAAGAAATGTTAAATAACATAAAATCCCACAAAACAAAAGAGAAGAGCAAATAACAATATATGTGAATTCTTATAATTTCCTTAAATTAATTCTATTCAGCAAGTCTTCCATAGAACTTGTCAATGGACTGATTACTTTAGTATTTCTATGTTCAGTTATCAAAGAAGTAATTACACAATTTTCTGGGGTCACATCTCTGCTCTAATGATTGGCTACTTCAATGAAAATACTTCTCCATGTCTTATAATAATGCTTCCATCTAGGAAATAAGAATATCCAAACAGCTCCATTTTCTAAGATTTATCTGTTGCTCTTATGACATGCTTTTTGATGTATATCCAGAAGGGACTTCCAATGTAATTCTGAAGATAAGAAAGTTTTTAATAAGTGAAGAGAATTTAACTTAAGATCATACATTTCAGCTAGTAACAGAGACCAGTAACAGGAATATTTTAGTGAGTTTTTTTTTTTTTTATTGAATTCATCATTATATTTATTTTATAGGTAAGTAGCACATCCCTATATTAGTTACTAAATAGTATGCAATGATTCCATATTAATTCAGATCCATGAGGAAAAATAAAATGTAAGAGAATTTTTCAGATATCCATCATACCTAACATCTATACAGTACTTTTGCCTGTGCAGAAGACTTTCACATCCATTATTTCATTTCATCCTCACAACTGAGGTTATTTTCCAGCTATGAGAAAATAGGTTAAAAAAATAGAGGTTAAAGAAACTTCCCCATGTTTATTGCCAGGGATATTTGAACACTGGAAATTTAGCAGATAGTCAAATGTTATTATTTCAGGGAGCCATCAACAATAAAATTTATTTCCACAAATGCCAAAATGTTTTAGTTTAAAGTTGTCTCACAAACATTTTTAAACATTTATTTTGTTTTTCCTGGTAGTCACAGAGAAAGGGTACTGAATATAATTTAAGTTATTTTCCCCTTGCATCAGGATGAGCCTAATTTCCATTAGTGTACTTTTCTGTAATAAATATAATCTTACATCTATATTTTAGTGTTTCTTTCCTGTTTCTCAATATGAGTGTGTCAGATATCACCTCTCCTGATATGTGGGTTCACCTTAGAGACTTTCCTTTCCTTTCCCATTTCATCTTCTAATGTTAGTTTTCTAAATGTACTCCAGACTAGGTCATTAATCTTATTTAATGTGGTGACCATAGTAATGTATAAAGCATTCAGTGAGAAAATAAAATCCCCAAACTTCAGTGTGTATGAACACTTTTGGGAGAATGTATAGGATACAGATTCATGGTACCTACTTTCACAGATTCTAATCTGGAAGATCTAGAATGGAGCTCAGGAATGGTAACCAATGTCCCATGAATTTCGGAAGGAGGCTTTCTCCTCTCTGCAGTTAAGTAAACACTAACACAGGAGCAAAATGCATGTTTCATGCATGAGGTATGAGATATCAATTCCATATCATTTAAAATGTTTTCTTCAGGTAATAGAGGAGGCAGCATACGTAAAACTAAAGTACATAAAACTTGGAGTCAATTATACTGGGATTAAGATCTGGTTCTATTATTTTCAAGTTGAGTGACCATGGAAAAGTTTATTAACCTACTCAGCCTACATAGAATTATCTGGAAAATACCTCATCTCACGTGGTTGCTGCTTCTGATTGAAGGAGATTGCATCTGTGAACTTATACCATATCATTCTACACAGTTCAAAATTTTAGCTTGTTGTTGCCGGAAGATATATTGATATATTGATGAATGATTAACTTTCTGAAGTTCAACAGTTTTCCAGTTGGTGTAGACAACATGCTGCTATACTCAAATTCCTGTGTGAATCATTGATCGAGATATAACAGTCAAGAGTTGTAGACTGACTATGAGCATTTCAGATTGCATCAAGAGTCAAGTACATTCAAATCCTGCCAGGATGTGAAAGTTGAAAAAAAAAAAAAAAAGAGTCATACATATACACTGAAAAAGTGAAGAGGGATCAAGGAAGAACTTGCTCCCAGTGAAATGGAAATTGGAAGGTTTTTATTGCAATGGATTCTTCCTCCAAGTTTAGCACCTGCTCAGTCACCCAACCTTCCCAATTTGAATAAGTGATTAGCAACTCATTAACAGATCATTAGCTAAATCAGCCCAGTGTAGTGAAGAGGACCCAGGTTCACTAATTCCTCTGGATTATCACCAAGTGCAGACCAAAAAGGAAATTAAATGTCTAACAAAAATGCTGCAATGATTTTTTCTTATATCAGGGTGAAGTGAAGTGGTTTGTGAAAAATGACTCTTCCCCTTGATGTCCAGGGAAGCGGGAGCTTGTCCTGTAGTTGGTATTCTGCTCAGTAAGTTAGGAGTAGTATTATTCCCTAGTCACCCTCCTCATCTCAGATTTTCCCAAGTGACTGGGTGGATACTGGAGAGCTTGATGGACCACTGGCTATTTCAGTTTGAAGTCTCTACTCCTAATGGTTTCCTGTGTACACATCAGATATTGGTTTGACTAACCAATGATTATTCTTTGCACCTCATACACAAAGTCAGCATTTCTCCTTTGGTTATAGTCTGATGAATAGAAAGACACATGACACAAACTAAGCCAGTCTCTCTTTCTGAACACATCTTTTGCACAGAGATTGAAAAGTACTAAAAATGGCTGATTTCCATTTCATTCCAGAAGGGACTCAAATGGCACTTGAGTTTACTGCTTCTCCAAGTGTCTTAGTTTCAGTTTATTACCAAGTCTGAACCTCCAGCTCCTTGATTCTCTGAGTCCTCATTAGCTTTTCTATATATCACTTTTGCTAAGCTATCCTGAGTCCATTTCTTTTGCTTTCTACCCAAGAACTCTGACTGGTGATGTGTATGTTTTAGTTTCTGCTTTCAAACTGTAGACTGTGTTGTCTTAACACTGGAATACGTGCTTTCAGCTCTCCTATTTAGATGGTTTCCTGTTTGAAAGTAGTCACCATCCCAGAAATTGTTACTAACTACTTGATTTATACAGAAAATCTGAAAGTCGTTCTTGAGACTTTTCTCCATCTTACCCGACATTTAGCTATCAGCAGGTCTGATTGCTTTATCTCCAGATTATATGCAGATTCTGTACATTTGTTTCAATCTTTACTCTCACTCTTGCCTTCTTACAAAATATTTTCACTTACCCATATTTAACATAAATTGGATAAACTCAAAGATTAGTTCAGCATCTCCAGTGACTTCCTTATTGCACTTAGAATAAAAACTTGTTTGACTTGTTGGCTGTCTCTTCCTTCTAGTTTTTATTCCTGCCCTTCTCAACAGGACACTTCAGAGACACTGAAGCCCTTTCAGTACCTTGTGCAGGCTATCTCCCAGTGACGATCTTATTAAATTATGATGCTATTCCCTCTTTACAGGAATCCTATTTTTTTTATCCTTTAGGCCTTAAATTTACATCACTTTCACAGATAATCCTTCCCTATTAACCTATTCAAATACATTTTATTTCCTTTAAAGGACTCATACACTTGCAAATACCTATTTATTAATTTGTCTGTGTATTATCTATTTTCTTCATTAGTAGAATGAGAATAAATTATAGTTCGCTTGAAAAGTCTTAGTCTATCGCTATAGCTCCAAATTATTAAAATTCACTCAAAATGCCCAGGTTTAAATGGTCATCCTAACATTATAAACATTAGATAGCAGAACCTGTTTTCATTTATTTTCTCATTTCACCAACATATAACAAGCTCCTGGAAGAAAAAACCTCTTGGGAACCTCAGTAACTCATGATTAAATAATAACCATCAAAAAATCACAAGAAAGGGGTCATCTAGAAGGTATCATTCTGGTACTGTAGTCTCTAACCCTAACTTACTGGTGCCTGTGAGGACTGTATTCCCTCTCCCTATAAAAACTCCTATTTCTGCATCCTTCAGGTCATCTTAAAAGCAGATTAATACAATTACATGATGAAAAGATGACCCTGTTCCTCTTTGTTCCAATTTCATCATGGTCTTTCTCTCCCTCCTCTTTTTAAAAATGAATATCATCGTTTAACACACAATACAGATATTTTACAAAATTCACTCAATCTCCATATTATCTCTTTAAAATTATATTATGACTTCTAGGTTCACACTCTTGCTTCCTTACTGGATTGAGGCTTCCTACCATGTTTCCAATATCTTGGAATTTATATTAAAGGAATTAAAAACATACATAATTTTCATAGTTCCAAGACACCAATTATTATCATACTATGCTACTTCATAGCTTTGTGACCTTAGGAAGATACCTTAAAGTCTCAGGTTCTTAATTTCCACATTTTTAAAATGGGCGTAATGATATTACCACGCAGTATTTTTGAGGGTTAGTTGAGATATATATGTGAAGCATTTACTAGAGAACACACTAATAATCTGATTAGTAAAAGTCTTTCTCCTCATTATCAATGTTATATGAAGCACTTAACACATTGTCTAGGGCAAGTAAACCCTTTAGACATGCTGTCATTATAGTCAATGATATCCTGATCCATTCTAATCACAAATATGACATTCAAGACTCCAACATTCACAACTTACCAGATAATTAGTTAACCATTATCTAATTCTCACAGTAGTAGCAACATTAGACTAAATCTCATGTTCACTGTTACCTAGAATTTGACTTATTCATGATCTTCTTTCTTTCAATGGTTCCAATTTAAATTATCCTCTTCCTTTAATTCTTCCCTTTTTTCCCTACTTACCATCTTCCTTCCTACCTGATATTTATTGTATGCCAACTTACTTTCATGTTTTATCCCAAGAGACTTACTTTCTTTAAGATTATTTAGCAGAAACACAATGAAAAAGATATGATTAGAAAGAACCTAAAGAATCAATTTGGATATCTTTTAAAATACTCATTAAGTCATATAGAGTTTATTTCTGATCTGACTGGCAGATGATAGGATGGCGCCCCATTCCATGTTTATATCCACAACCTAGTCTATCTCCCTGCTTTGAAACCTGACCTACTGACTCCTTCTAATCAAGAGAGTAAGAGAAATACCATGGAAGGCCACTTCCATTACTAAGCAGCAAAAGGTTGTGACTTCTCTCTCTTGCTAGCCAACCTCTTCTATTACCTTCTAGGATTGTACACTTTGAGAAACCAGTGTGATCAGGTACTGAGGGAATTCTTTGGTCAACGCCTAGCAAAGAACAGAGAACCTAATTTAATAGCCCATGAGGAACTAAATTCTTCAACCAACCAAGCAAGTTTAGAAGTAAAACCTTGTAAGTCAGCACCTTCATTACAGCCTATGAAAGTCTCTGAATAGAGGGTCCATGCCAATGTCCATGATCAAAACCTCCTAGCTTTAGGAGACTATGTTACATAATAATAAGCAACCAATGCAGCTGGGTAGCCATTTATATTTAGCCTTTTTATCTCAAATTCAGGTTGTTGAAAATTTAGTGTGTTGAACAAAAGTCTTCTAAAACCTCAGTGCCTGGCTGCCCTATAACCTAGTATTATCAATCTTAATTAGATCTTCATGGCCGCCTGTGTAGAGTCTGACTTACTCATTTCTTTCTATGGCTTTATGCACATTTCAAACTTCCTCCAACCTCCAGTGTTCTTGGCTGATAACCCCCACTCTGATTTTAGTGACAAAGTTAACCTTTGACCTTCCAGATTTCCCTGGGTGTGTTTCAACTTTAATGCTGTCTGTGTTCTGTGTTCACTGTGGCCTCTCCTTCCTTTCTCTCTCAGAGGATGAATTGACCCTCCTCCTTTCTGAATTTCACTCTTCTCCCTCTCCTCATTATTTTAGTACTTTCTACCTTCACCTAGACCTTGTTATAGCAATCAAACTTTCTTTCCTTTATTCATTTTCTTGTCTTTTTCTAGTAACATCTACCCCTTTGATGCAAATGTAATATCGCCTATCCTTCAAAAGTTACTAACTCCCCCAAAAAACAACACACCACATGCAAGCTTTCTTTCTACCTTAACTTCTCTTCCATTCTTTCCCAGGAATAGTATACATTCACTTTCTCCAAATTCCTCATTGCCTCTTTGACTATTTATTAATTTTTAGTCTACCTTCATAGTAGAACTGTTGCCTTCATAAATAAAATAGTCTCTCTTCAATTTCCATTGTACTCATACTCTATCCCCCATAATCTTGTTGAGACTTAAAACAGTATTTTTGTGTTCTCTGATCATTCCATTTCTCTCTCCCATTCTGTGCCTTCTTCCTTTTTCTCATTGATTGGTAACCCTAGAAAATACTCTACCTTACCTCTGCTTTTTATTTTTTACTCTTTAAACAAGGATTTTTAAAGGATTTTTTATGTACAAGTCATTGTATTAGATATTACATCTATCAGAAGATTTTTTTTCTTCTCTTGTGCTGCCTTCTTTATTTTAGTTTTCATCGTTGCCTGGGAATCACTACATGAATTTCTTGTTAACTAGTCATGGAAGTCCTTGTAACTGCTCATTTTTACATTTCTTCTTTCTCCCTCAGATCTCAAACACTACACCTATTTCATCACTCTCTCAGCTTAAGGCTAAATTCACACATTGTAGGTGTTATTTGTTGCATCTACCCACTTTATCCCTCCCACTGTCATCACCGCAGGTCAAGCCTTTATTCTTTCCCTAAACTACTGCAATAATCACCTAACTGATTCTTTCAGCGTGTTCCTCCTCTGCCTTGTTTTGTGCTGTTTGGGTTCTATTCCATCTTTTTTCCCCTTTCCATTTTTGCTATCCTCTCTCTTCCCATTGCTTTCTCTTCCCTTTCTTTTCTACCACTGCCATTAGGTAAATTTGCATTTATGTACAATCTCTCTTAAAGACTTGTCAGTCTTGGCTTACCAGTGTAAGTCTGTACCTCTAGAAATGCTGATTTAATTGATCAGGAGTGGGGCCCAAACCTTGTCAGTTTTAGTTTCAATATAAAGCCAGAGTTAAAACACACTGTCTCTGATTGCCTGAGAAGTATTTTCTTACCAATCACTGAATGAGGCTCTAATTTTTTAATTGGTCGTTTAAAAAAAATCCATGCAATGATTCCAAAATTTAAAAAAAATTCTCATTATATTCTTCTATGGATACTTATTCAACTGACCTCTTTGCTATATTCATATATTACTTGAAATTTTCTGTAAGAATATTTCTGCTCATAATATTTCTAGTATCTAAAATTTATGTTTTAGCAAACCTAATATCACTTACTCATCCTGATTTCTCCACATGTTAAAATTCTAGTTGATACATTAAAAACTCTTATGAAGTGTTAAGGAATAAATCAAAATGCTAGCACTCAAAAATTTGGGTACAGGGCATGAACATAATAGATAAATAATAGATAAACTGGTTATGACTGCTAAACATAAGAAAAAAAATACTGAATCAAATACAGATTTAAGTAACAATAAGGTACCAGCTTATTTCAAATAAAAGAATACTATTTTAAAGTATTTATTTCTTGCCAGGGAACTTGTCTTTTTTTATAAAACTAGCCACTATAGATAATCCTCCTATTAATAACGTAATGTACTTTCTTTTTCTTTTTTTTTTTTAAACTATATGTGAAGGAATATGAGAATCCTACAATCATTTTTGATTTAGTAATTTCACTCATGCAAATTTATCATGAGGAAATGATCAGACAAAGATTTATATGTAAAGATATTTGCCAAAGTGCTATTTATCATAACAAAACACTGGGAAAGAAAAGTTAAATGTTCAATAGTAGGGGAATGGTTAAATAAATCATCCATATTGGAATGCTTCTATTAGAAATAATATTTACAAAAGGTATAAAAATATAAAAATATGCAGGAAAAGAACAGAATATCTAAGAACTTATGTACATCATCGTTTGGGACAGGAATGTCTTCTTAGTCCTGGAGTTCCCTTCCTTACAGGGAAAAGGAGGCACATCCATTAGAGATACTTTTGATCTTTTTTGCTCTTTTATTCATTCCACTCCTTGAAAGAAGTGATTTGACAAATGAGTAGATCTGAACACTCAAGTCTTCCTCTGATTTCCTATTTTCATGCTTTTTTTTGTGCAGAGTCAAGGTGTATTTATAAATTGACAAGCATCAAATATGTTTTCTAATCCAAGTCTTGTTTAAAAAAAGGAAAAAAAGCCAAACCAAAGCAACAGCAAAAACCCTAATTTGGTCTACAGGAAAGGAATATACTTCTAAACACTTTTAGTATGTAATTTCTAGGAACCTTTGGGTATAAATAGAAGTGTCCAATAATTATACCATAAATGGCCAGTTTTCAGGCTGTGGTTCTTAGGTGTGAGAGGCCTGAGGTGAGAGGATGATGGTACAAATCACTGTCTTCTTACCCATCTCCCCTGACCCTGGGAGTCCATGCTGGAGAAGAACAACTCTCCAGGAGCTCCTTCCCCAGCACTCTTCACAAAGATGTGTTCTTGCCATGCGTGTTCCTCTGGAACTCCAGTAATTGCTTGTAAATCCCACTAAGCCTAGAAGCTTTGGGTCCATTTGTTCAGCTTCGATGTGCTGTGAACCAATAAACCAGAACCAGAGGCCAGTTCTTAGAATCATCTCTTGGGATTTAAACACCCCCAAAAAATGCAAGATCATTTCCATTAGACAGGGTGACTTAGAGCAAACATCCATTGTATCCTGAGTTGGCATAAACATGTGTGAAGGAGGCCTTATTTCTGAGGAAACTAGAAACTCCCTTTGGTCATGGCAGTGGGGTCAGTGGAACATACATCAGACACTAAAATCAGGAATAACCACACTTTTCTTTATTGCCAAGAGACATTTGAAAAGCATCTGTTTGACTAGAGCACTGGACACAGAACCTCAAGAATTGAACTTAAACTTATAATCTTAAAGACATCTTCAAAGTCCTATTGGGAAAATAGAGGAAATACCCCAGGTAAAATAGAAGTATCACCTCCTATTCTCTTTATCTCCATATTAGATTCCATTTATATTGAATGGCAAACTACACCTTCATCTGCCTATATTTTCACCCAATACTGGATGCAAAGTCTCACTGAGATTTTCCTACTTCTTATTTCTCTCTAGTCATTCCCTTTATTTGTGACCTAAACTCTTTATAACCCCTCAGGAAACCTTTCAAAAGCAGTATTTCCATCAACTGGGTTTCCTATTTATAAGCTATCAAATGCTCTTTTTTTAATTATTTGCAATGTCCAGATATGCCAAACAACATACAAGCATGAAGAATTATCTCTGAGTACATACTGTGGTTAATCCCACATTTCCTGCTATTGTTCAACACAAAGTTTTCCAAGAAGGCTTGGTTTTTTTATTGTCTCTCAAGTATTCTATACTGTATTGCTTTTTAAGTCAGGCATAAAAATATTTTACCTACCAAATATCTTTAACATATTAAAGCTAAATATGGTTTCATCACCCTAGACAGCCTTCTCCCATCTTCTTTGTCCATCCAAATTCCAATTCTGCTAGCTATCTCAAATCTGAATAGGAAGAACTATCTTATGGAATAGTACAATAAATATGAAGATCTTTCCAAGTATGGTGATGTTAAGTCTTTGAGAAGAAATATCCTGTGCTTCACAGGACATTTAAAATTACATACAAATGCTAATACACAATTGCATCTTTCATTATCTTCCCAAAGGAAAAGAAGACTTAAAATAGCCAGCCACTTTCTTCTTCAGGAGAGATAGATGACTGGAAATAAGGCTAACACAGCAGGCTCCCTATGTTCCCTGGAGTATTTAACAAGGGGAAACAGATATTGAAAGTCTCTTAAAGCACATCAAACATGTTGGCTTCTACTTTTGCTGGTGATGATGAGACCAAATGCTGTAACCAGAGCAAAACTGATAGGTATTTTTAATGACTTTAAAGTTCAGGATATAAGATTTAAAAGAAGAAAGCAGTTGGAATAACAAATGCTGCTTTTTCAAGTCCTTTTCCAGTTGGAGCTTGTATGTTTGGCAGGGAAAGTAAGATGTGAGTAAGGAACAGCTGGCTGTATAGATGGTGTCAAGGCAGAATTTGTTTTCCTGGACCATGACTTTCCAGAACAAAGAGTTCCTGGCAACAGACAGTTTTCATCTCACAGGAAACGTGGGAGGAGAGTTGCTGACCTGACCAAAGCGTTTTCAAATGAAATTTGTAGGAAAAAGTGAAAAATGCCCAGATAAACCTACAAAAATGGATGCCCCTCAGGACAACAATAACTCAGAGAGAAGAATCATGATGCAGGCTCCATTGTGTTATTTTCAGGAGAAAATAAGAGGTCAGGGGATCAAGAGGCTCTGACCCTAGGTGACTATATTGTGTGCAGGTCAACCCTGCCCTGTTCCCCATCCAGTTCTCTGCATTCTACTGCTTGGTGTGCTTTGGCTATAAATGTTGACTTTTTGGGCTCTGATTCCATTCTGACCAGGGCAGAGGGCAAATAATATGCCCCAGATTATCTCACGCTGCGCCCAGTGGACCCACATTCACTGCCTTTTGGGGTGTAAGTGCCTCTGGTCCAGATTTCCTCTGCTGCCATGTACTGAAATTTGGGCAGCTATCTAGATCTCAACTCTGGCTGCACTGATCTGCTGTTTGGCTATTTTTGTTTTGTATTTGTTCTGCTTTTTCAAATTTATTTCTGGAGTCTTATACTTAGTTCCTGCTTTGTTTTTCAGATGAATTACCTTCTTTCATCTTACCAACAAAACCAAGAGATAAATAACATCACAGGTGAGGAAACTGAGACTTAGAGAGGTGAAGAAACTAACTCTAGGTCATAACACAGTTTTAGAGGTAAATCAAAACCAACCAGGCTTTCGCTCTCTGTGTTAGGGCAACTTAAAAGGGACTCGTCATCACATATCACAGCAGTTCTCACTTGGTATTGTTCTGTCTTCATCTCCCACTCCAGTAATTTGGGGTCCAGACTTTCCTGCTCCTCATACAGGAAGCACTGAACTCTGACCTATTATTTTTCTGCATTGGGATTTTAATATTATCTTGTGTCTCAAACCTCTGCCTTGAACTGGAATCCACACCATCAGCCATCTGGTTTCCACATCTTTGAACTGCACCACCGACTGAAATAATAAAGCAAAAACTGCATATTTCAGCCTTAATTTACTTCTATTAAATATCCTTAGTTGGTACACCTAATATTTTAGCCTTTTATATATATATATATATATATATATATATATATGCACACATTTAATCAAGGACATATCCTGAACTCTAGAAATGGACTAAATCAGAACAGTACAAATATTAAAATCAAAGGATTTGGCATCAGACTGGGCTGGAATCTTACTTGTGTCATTTATTAATCTTTATTTACAAAATATATTTATTTATAAAATGTGAATTATCATAATGTAAATCCTAAAGAAGTTAGTACATGTAATAACTTAGTTTAGTCCTCAGCTCATCATAATGACCAAACTTGTTAGCTCTTACTCATTTTATTATTATTTTCATCATTATTGTTACCAATCTAAGGTTCTGTCTGGTGTCTAATTTTAGGATGCATCAGATGCTGGACATTCTGCAGCTATGTATGAGTCTCTCTTTGCTTCCCAAAGCCCCACCTGCTGGACACTGACTTGCCACGTGGAATCTGCTCTTCAGATGCTCTTCCTGCCATGTTGGTCACAAAATATAGTCACCATCAGATCCCTTCCTACTTTGATATTGTGCATAGGACTGCAGCCCAAGCTCGTCAACTAGGTGAGAGTCACACAAAGTTTCTCTACACCATCAAAAATGGGTCTCTACCTGTGCTCAACATCTTCCTCCACTTTATTGGCCTCATTATGTCAGTTTACAAGTATGAGAAAAAGCAAAATCAGTGAGATGTTTTCCCACAAGACAAAGGGATATCATTTCGTATTCATCCCTACAGTTTTAATTGGGTGATGTTAATGATGGGAATATGGCTAGAAAAAGAAATACTTATTTTAAAAAGGAGAAAAATATTGTGCTAAGTTGTATCAGAAATTTATCAAATATTTGAAGAATTGTCACAAAGACTGCAGTTTATTTGATTGTGTTATTTTGACCAGCAGATTTAAGACCAATAGAAATTATAGAGAGGCTAATATCAACTAGATTAAGACACTTTCTAATAATTGGCAAATAATAGAACAAATGGCTCAAAATCTTTGACTGTCTTCAAGATTCAAGCAATTTTAACAGCTATTGTGAACAATTAGAATACTAATAATCATCTTACCTTGAGTTTAGGATCTAAACTGACAGCATGATCTACTCTTTCTCTCTTCTTTGACTAAGCTGGGCTTTCCAGATCTTAAAATTAAAATTATTTTTAAAGATAAAAGCACTCTTAGTACAAATGAAAGCTACAAACATAAAAGTAAAAGTAGATTCTTATAAAGTAGATTCTATAACTCATAGGCTGAAAAAGCAGAATAGTCCCAATGCCTAACAGAAACCATGGCTTAAAAAGTTCCACAAAATACCCTTATCACTCTCACTTTGGGTATGAATTCCTTTGTTCTACCTACTCTCAGGACATGGCCAAGATTGGTCTAGTTAAGAGAGAGGTTGACAGATGTTTGGAGACTGGAAACCTGGTTCACCCAGTTGGCAAGACAGTGGCTGGAGCCACCATCATTTCAGCCTACAGAGCACTGGGCCCTGATGTAAGACTGGAGCAGAGAGTGCTTCTGGCCCAAGTCACAGGGAACAAACTCAGCATGGACTTGGGTTTCCAGAAAGGCTCAGGACTGGCTAAAGTATATCCAACCAACAGTAAGGGGACCCTGGAGTAAGCAGTGCTCAGAGTCAGGGTGGGCAAAGTCTACTCCCAGGCACCACCCTCTTCTACCCCTCCAATTATAGGCCTGCACTTTAGGGGAGGAACTCAGACCCCAGAAAGGAATATGAAAATTAATCAAGGAAAGCACTCACAGGGACAGGGGAGTTAAGAAGTTTGTGATAAACACAATCAGGTGAAGTGCCCCAAAGGTAAAATTTATGACCTGCTGCTAGGTGTGGAATAGCAGGGAGGGGAAACTTTGAACTTGTTATACAAGGTAGAATCCCAGTTCCCAGAGCCTCGAGCTGACCACAGACATTCATGTTTTCCTCCCCAAGTCACGATCTCTCCCTATGTCAGCTCTCAGTCCTGATCACAGGGTTTGTGAAGAACCTCAGGCAAAATCTCTATCTCATAGAAGCCAAAAAATTTTAGGTAATATTCTGTTATAGCTCAGAACATAGAGTCTAGCCAGATTACCTAACCTGAATTTCAGTTTTGTAGTGCCTTCCTTGGGAAGTCTCAGCAAGCTACATCACCTCTCTGTAGCCCATTTTTCTCATTTTTGAGATAGTCTAATAAAAGTAACTAAAAGGTTGTTTGAAGGGTAAATGAGTTAATGAAGTAAAGCGCTAAGAAGGGTATCTGACCTATAGCTACAAGTGTTATCTAACCAATACAACAAAAGTGGGAGATGCTTCTGTTTGAGAGCAGTCACAGTGCAAATACACATCTCATAAATGCTGTGATAATGAAGATGGTAATTGCTTGCAAACATGTGGCTCCTAATAACTAACTCTCTGAACTCCATCTCCTCTCAGGATCTTCTTTATTTCCTCTGGTGTTTGCCACTGCCCCCACTTTGCAATTTTACTTGATTAAGGAAAGCTTGACTATGGTGATTGAAGGTCTTTGACAAGTAGTATTCTTCTCTGAAGGAAGCCAAATACCTGAGAGTCACTCATGAATGGGTGAAGGGGTAGGATTTTGAGATGAACCCAAGCTCTTGATTGTGTCAATGGGATAAAATCCCCTCCACTCACCCTTGATGCTAGTTAGCACAAAACAGAAATATGAACAGATTTACCCTCTTCATAAGTTCATGGTCCTTGTGTTAGCCTTCTCTGGAAAACCAGAATCAATAGAAGATATCCGCATCATCCCCATATCTATATATCAAAAGACATTTATTAAAATGTATTAAAGCATACAATTAAAGAGGTTAAGAAGTCTTTTGATCTGCCTCCTGCAAGTTGGAGACCAGGAACGCTGGTAATGTATCTAAAGATGTGGAAGCCAGAGAGCTGATGGTGTAGATTCCAGTTCATGCTAAAGATCTAAGATGCTGGAGAAAATCAAAGACTCAGCTCAATAGCCAGGTATGAAGTGAATTCAACCTTCCTCCCCTTATTTGTTTTGTTCAGTCTTTCAGGGGATTGGATGGGTCCACTTCCCGCATTTACCAATTGAGTAATAATCTCCAGAAGCATTCTCACAGACACACCAAAAATTGAAGTGTAACCAGTTAACCGGAAATCTCTTGACCCAATCAATTTAACACATAAAATTAACCCTCTAAGTCCTCAATGGTCAGGAGTAAACTAATGTGGTGCAGCAGAAAGAGCATGGGAGGTCCAGCTTAAATCCTGCACCAACCCTAACTGGTATTATCGGGTTAGTTACCTCATCTCTCTGAATCTTCATTTCTTTATCTATTCTATGAACTTAACATCACCCATTTTCTGAAGCTGTGACTATTAAATTATAGCAAGTATACAGGACCAAGAGTAAAGTGCCTCCTTAGAGACAAACTTCCATCTCCTTCTTCTATTTAATGATGATAGAAATAGATATAGGAACATATGCAATTTTTTCAAGTGCATCTGACTCCCTGTTTCCCTATGCCAGGTGTTAGCAAAAGCATCCTGATGAGGGGTAGATTTGATTAAATGGAGGCAGCTGATGTTGAGGATGCTCCATGACAGTACTTGGTATTTCCTCTGGGCATTCAGGCATTTTCTAAAATGAAACAGTACAATCAGAAAAGGGCCACTTCACTGATCAAGGAGGTGAAAAGATTGACAATGAGAAGAAACTTGCTATATATGAAGGGTAAAGAAATAGGTTTATGGGAACTATTGACAAGCCTTCACTGTAGAAGAACTCGAAGTCCCTTTTGATGAAATGAAGAGGCAATTTAGTGGTACTCGGACAATTTAGTGCATAGTAGGAAGTGAGCTGGTAGATTTCATTCCCATAAAAAGTAGAACAGATTATAAATGTTAAAAAGTTCAACTAAAGTGAGAAAGACTCATTGATCAATTGTAGAGAGAAATGATGTTGGAGTGTGTGTGCACATTTAATCATGTGATGCTGTCCTTGAGGCAGTATACTGTTGATGGATCCCAGGAATGACCCAGAACCAGTCTTACAGAGGTTTGTAATTGGTAATTGGCACTGAAAGGGTCAAATAGCTCCACAGGTTTCTATGCCATGCCCAGCACTGTTCAGTGCTAGAAGGCTAGAGTGATGTAAAGTGGTCCTGTCTAAGAACAGGGATTCTGTAATCTGATTGCTTAAGTGCCTATCAAGACTCTGACTCTTATTACAAATGTGATCTTGGATAAGTTGTCTAACCTCTCTGCTTCAGTTTGCCCATATGTAAAACAGGGATGATAATAGTACTTCTCTCATAGATTTGTTGTGAAGATTAAATGAGTTTTTCCATGTAAAGTCCTTATCACAGTGTTCAGTATGTAACAAACGTTCTATCAGTGTTGACAGTGGTATTATTGGGGTTGTTATCACACAGATGGAGTCAGATATTAGAGTCAGGGCTAAGTCTGGGAAAGAGGGAGCCAACGCTATCCTTCCAAAATAGCTGCTAGCTTTCATCACTACTTGTTTTGTTAGGATAACTTTGAGTCCTAGGAAATGTGGAAAACTCCTCAGACAAAAAGCGTCTTGCTAATGTAGATTCTGTAAAGAATGTTATTTATTTCTATTTATTTACATGGTTTATCCTGTTTGGAAACCGACATCTTGACTTTATTAGTCAGGTAGGGTCAACTCATTACAGAGAATTACTTTTAAAACTACCCAGAACTTTATGAACACACACAAAAATAATTTTGTGCACTTGATAAGCCAGTATTGGGGTCTGAGGATAATAGTCATGTCATACTAAATTTAATTTAGGTACAAACTTTTACCTAAAGTAGAAATTTCACAGAAGAATTGGGCATCAACTTCCAGTTCCTCTTAGTAGTCACATGCTCAGCTTTGGTCTAACATGGATTGATGCTGCCTTTTCCAGGTCATTCTTCTGTTATTGCTTACTTCCTAAGGCCACCATTCTGATCACTATCAGGATAGTTCTTGGTTTATAGCAGAGTATTTTTAAGTCAGTTCTGTCAACATATTTAACTATGACTATTTGTTTTGTGTGGTAGGATGTGTAGCAATGCCTTTAGTCTCTACTCACTGATGCACATAGCACCTTACCCACCCTAAGATGGGAGCTCAGGGAACCTATCCGAAGAACACATGAAGAAAATAAAATGTGATGATATTAAGGAAGAAGATAACACAATTGCGTGCTGAGTGAGTCAGTGTTTTATAGGCAGACTATAAAGCTCCAGGGCTAGAGCATCAGCCCCATGTAGTAGTTGGACCACATGAGATCTGGTTCCTGACTGGGGCTGCAGCCTTTATGACAGTCTTCTCATTTGTAAAACGGGAATGCGAGTTCCTTATAGAGTCGTGTGTGTGTGTGTGTGTGTGTGTGTGTGTGTGTGTGTGTGTGTGTGGTGCTAAGAAGAGTAGCATATATAATTTACTATATAAGTATTTGCAATTATTAACTTATTTTTGTTTAGAGAAACTTATGTATGGCTTGGGCATTGCTATTACCCCATTCTATGTACGAGAATATGAGGAGATAAAAATTCATAGAGGATAAGTAATAAATTCCTTACTCATAAAAATGCATGGTAGAATTGAAATTATAACCCAGGACTGTCTAACCTCAAATCTAACACTCTTACCTCTTGGCTTCCCCCATTCCCAGAAATTAATGTTGGCGAAGTCTGACTTACTTCACTATACTCTAATATCTATTCTTGGTTATAGTTCCTCCTACCATTAGTCACTATACCTTTATTTTTCCACAGAAAACTGCCCAGTTTCCTATATTGTAGCTTTGTATTTAGCTATACTATATAGAAATAACAGAAAAATATTCAATCTTTATTTCTGATAGACATGGTTTTTGATACTTTTAACTGATTGACACTGAATTTCTAGCCTCCTTTCTCTTGCTTTTTCTAATAAATGATCAGGGGAAATTAAACACAGTTTTCCATAACTCCCTTGCAGCTAGAGAGGGCGAATTCTTTTAATGTATTTCTGACCTAGATGATTCAAGTCAAGAGTCTCTTGAGGAGTTCTGGAAAGGTTTCTAAGTTCTTCTGATAAAACAAAGACAAAGTTGTCACCTCTCTGCTTGAATGTGAATGGTATCTTTGAAGATAGCAACAATAGTCTTACTCCATGAAGGAAAGACCATCCTTGGGACTCACTGAGACAATAGGTCTACCCCTTGGAGCTTTCAGAGCCAATACCAGAAGACCTTCAACCATATTAATATGTGAGAAAACTAAATCCTTATTTGCTTAAGCTGCTAAATTAAGGTCTCTGTCATTTACAGGCAAATGAATTCTTAACAGATGTAGAATATGCCTTTTTTTAAGGTGGAAAGACAGTAGGTTGGGAATATATAATATATACATACATACATGCATATAGGCAAATAAAAACATATATTATATATAATATCCTGTAGACTTAAGGTGATTTTATAATTGTGGCCTTTTTAATTTTTCAACAACACTTTACTGTTATTACTTTCTCCCTTTTACAGGTGAGAAAAGTGTGGTAGAGTGAGGTTGTCTAACTTCCTCAAAATCACACAACTAGTAGGTAGTAAAGCCAGAATCAGAACTGAGAACTAAATAATGATGAAACTTGTACACAAAGCATGCTTTTCCTAGTAGATCAGAATAAATGCCTTGATTCTAACGGAGGTGAAGAATTAGAAATTTCTGAACCTAAATGGCTATCTTATCAGGAGTGGGGGATGAGAGAAATGTCTTAGGTAGGGCACACATCTTCGCTCTCCACTTTTCTCCAATAAATTCTATGACATCTCATGATCTGTCTTCATCTGAACAGAAGGAACTTTTCCACAGCTTGTGTTGCTGATCCTCAGAACCATTTTGCCATCTTCCCTTCTTCCTAAATTCTGGTTGGAAACGACACTTTTCCTGGTTCCTGCAGTAGTCATGCTCTTCTCTGAGGAACAGGATTCACAAGAGAGGCTCCTACCCAGATTCCCTAACAATCTCAAGGAAGTGATTTTGACAGCTGAGTAATGTCAACGAACTGAGAAATGCAAACTAGAACATAAAGAAAACACCCAAGGGATGCAGTGCCTGAAGAATCGCACCAGTTTTATTAAACCCCAGCAAACATTTCAGGATGAAGGGTGTGGGGATGACTTGAAGATAGCTCATGCTGCTTCTCATGATAGTCATCACAAACCCCCTCCTGGGCAGCAGATTCTCTGGAGAGAAATGGGGAACATAGCACCCCAATGCCCTACTTTTGGAAATGACCATTTTTGTTAGTGTTCTATAAAATTGCATTGGGTGCATGCTGCTGGGGATGGTCAGGGGGTGAAATTGGGAGTTGGAGATGATAGACACTGGTGTGTGTGGGATGGGGTGTAAGGTTCTCTTAACAAGAGAAGACAAGAGATGTCTTGACATTCAAGCAGAGTCTGCCAGGATCTAATTAGAGGCTGACAGCTTTCTAATGTGATGTCAAGCCCAGGGTCAACTCTGTCCTTGCAATAACGCCAGAATGTGCCCTTTAGAAAGGCAGCTGGCCACCAGCACTGCTTCTACTCTATTTTCAGTGCCCGGATGGAAGTCTGAGGCCTCTCTGGACTTCATGTCTGGAAGACAGCACACTGTACTCTCTTCCCATCTGGCACCACATTTTTTCCCACGAATTGGGCTTGGAGGTATCCCAGACTGGCTCTGGGTCCACTTCTCCCTCCAGTAGCCCCAGGACCAATCTCCAGTAACCGGTTGTGGGAAATAAACACTGTAGAGCTGAACTGAATGCAAAGTTTCAGTACCATAAAGTGTTTTGAAAAGTTCCACCTGTGGTCACCTTAGCAGCTCCATAAATATATGTGGGCATCCAAGCTTCTGCATGCCAGTCGAAAACCCAGATGTCGCCTCATCTCATCACGGAGATTTTGTCCTCTTAAAACTGGAAAAGCCCTCAGAAGCCAGCTCTAACTTAATCTGAGAAACAAAACTTACAGTATGACACCCAGTTGGAAGAGCAATACTTCCAATGATAAGAGACCTTAAAGGGCTTAAGGAATGCGGGGCAGCAGTAATAATAAGATGGTATGGATATGGGACCAGAGCTAGTGAGATTCTTTTTTTCATATAATAACATGGAAAATACATTAGGCACTAGCAATAAGGATGTAAATCGTTTTAAATCTTACATGGCTATAAGCATTTTTTCAAAAACAAGTCAGAATTTGCTGAGACCATGAAAGAAACTGGAATCCTTCCCTTTGCCCCCCATTGCTGGAGTTCCCCTGCATCCTTCACACACTTACTTTACTACCAGCACCACTCAAACCTGCTTCCCTCCTTCCCGGACCCACGCATGCTACAGACTCTATGCCTACGGTGTGGGGATGCTAGCCTTAGAGATCGGAGTCATTGGAAAGGTGAAAAGCCACAAAAGGAAGGAGCAGAGACAACATCAGGAAGGAAGAGAAAGAAGGAGGGAAATCCTTTCAGGGAGGGGAGACTTCTGGCAAACCATTGCCCCAAACTTCAAGCCAGTGCTTCTCACGTGTGGCCAGAAAACCAGCAACAGTCACCCCAGAGAACGTGTTAGAAATGTGTGCTTTCAGACTCCATGCAGACTTGCTGAATCTAAAGCTCTGGAGAGGGCTCTGCAGAAAGTTTGAGAACTTCTCTAATGCCTTTGGTGAAAAGAAGCTCATGATTTCCCAAGGCAGGAAATTCTATCTTTGTACAGCTCTCCCGTGATAATTTTCTATCTCCTTATAGCACACTGAATGGCAGCTATCACTCTGGGATGCCTTGTTCTTCTTTTCCTTTATTGAAATAACTAGACCTTATGTTCTAATCAGTCACTGCAACTACCTCCTGCATCCCACTCACCTCTCTTCACTTTACCTAGTTACCCCCATTTTAAGGATATTAAAGACTGAGGCCACATACATGAGTCATCGGAGATACATCTATGGACTCAGAGCTCTTTGCAGCAAAGAATCAGAATTTCTTGTATTGCTAGTCAAAGCTGACAGTCCTTACAGGGTAAAAATACCTAGCAAATGAAAATCTTAAAGGGAGAAACAAACGCTAACAGAAGAAAATATTCCTGGCAAATATGATGTGAACAAAACTGATGCTTGGTGAGTGTTACTGAATGAAAATATTAGCTGAATAAAAATGCTAACCACAGACACAAATGTTAACAGCTGAACATTGCTGGTAATGCACAGCAAATAATATTTGCTGAAAGAAAATAGATTAACTGCAGGAGAAAGGAAAAGAGCTAGAGTGATTTATAACAAACATCTAGAGTGGAGGATGCTTCCTATGGTAATAGATTGTTGCAGCTTTCATCACTCCAGTGTCAAAACGCCTCAACCTGAGTTGGCAGCTTTTTTTTATTCAGCACTCTCACAGGATGGCTTTCCATTCCAGCCACCAACAGCATGTATTCATTTATAAAAGAATTGTTCCTCACACTGCCCTGAATTGTTTGCCAAATTGCTGTCCTGTAGCTCATATGCCTGGCATCACACGTGTCCCTGACACCGCTTCTCACCTGCTGCACTATCTGGGGGATGGGAGAGCAGTCACTGAGGGCTTGGAGGGGCATGGTGGCCTTTTCAAGGGAAAGCTGAATGGAAACAAGGTTCTTATATTCTGCAAACAACTTCTTGATCAACCAGCTCAAAAGAACCTTAAGAGAAAAGAAGGGTATCACCAGTTCCTGCCTGTAAGAGGTCACTGTTTTGACACATTTGCTTAATTGCATGAATGAAATGCGAAGTTCGCTGCAACCCACAAAGGCAAATGAAAAGAGCCCTTGTGTGCATGTCTACACAAATTGACTTTGCAGTGCATTGTGGGATGTGCCAACTGATGGGTGAATTGAATTTTTTTGTTTTTTTCTTCATTTTTGTTTATGTATGTATGTATGTAGTTTTTGCAGCAAGGCTGAGTATTTGCCTGTAAGTTGTAGCCTTTCTTAGGAGTATTGTGTTTATCAATCTAATTTCCAAACTCTCTCTGGGCTAGAACTTAAAAGATTAAAATAAATAGATGATAAATTATACATATACACACACACATACACACACACACACACACACACACACACATATATATATATATATATATACATAGGTATGTATATATAAGTTTGTCTTATTCAGTATCTAACTCCTATCCCAAGCTTTGACAAAGGTGTGTGTGATGCTTACTAGACAGAGAATGAATGCTTATACAATAAATGAAAAAAGTATGTGTCTAGACCTGGGTATCTTTCATTGGCTTTCATGGTTACCCTCTTGCACCTGTCAAAATACTGATAGAAGCAGATTTCATCCTTGGCATACAAGATTGTAAATTGTGGGGCATCTAGGGTGACTCATTCAATGGAGTGTTGGTTTAGTGAATCCCTCCTGTGCTCACCACCTCGCTTTACAATGGGATCTGAAGGCGTTAAAGTCTGCAGAGAGTTTGGAGAACAGCTAATGTTGTGTGACTAGCAGAGTTAATCATTACTGCTCTGCCTTCATGATGCAGTGTCTCAACAGAGGGAAGGAGCACCTCTGTGCGCACCTGCTGGGGAGAAGGGACTCAGGACTTAGGCAGTGAGTGCAACCTCAGTGTATGTGGCCTTAGCTCTGGGCGCAAATGCACACACAGATTGCCCCAGAGGACCTGACTCCTAGTGGGGAGAGGGTCCCTGGGGAGGTGTTTTGAATGGGAAGCTGTGAGAGATGAGCTGTTACTCACCCACAAGGTGAACCCCTCACATTTATCTCAAAAACAGTTAAACAGGGGACAGAACTCTGGTGGTAACATTATTTAGTTTTAGGAGGCTTGGAATTTGGGTTTTATTTTTTCGTCAGTGAGGAAATGTCCTTTGACAGGAATACATCCAGGTGAAGGGAATCTAACCATGTCCACAGCTCTGTTTTCCCAGATTTTCTCACTCTTGTCTCCACTTTTCCAAACAAGGCTGCAGTCTGTTCTTTTTTGCTCAAATAGCCCGATGAACTGAAGTTGGGATTGGGCGTGTTTGATTTCGTCCAGGCCATTTGTGCCATCGTGAGAGGGTCAAACCCAGCAGTGGAACTGTGGTGTGGGTCCTGATTCTTCCAGAAACTTGCCGTATGACACCTGTGGAGATTTACCTTCTTCCAGTTTTGGTCTCTTTGACCCTAAATTGGGGGAAATGAGAGCTGCCTTTTTGACCTACAGAGGTCTGTTGTGAAGATAAAATTAGATAATAATTGGGAAGGATATTCTAAAGGTGGGACTATCTACCTATGGATATCTATAACTCTATCATCTCTCTGTCATCTATCTGTCGATCCATCTATCTGGCCATCCATCCATCATATGTAGCTTTTAGCAATTGTGATTTGGTGACTTTGAATATCATGAGAAGCATTTGAGAGGTAAACAGAGAGCATGCTAGAGATAGGGCCTCCCTGCCAGGTTTCGGAGATAAGAGCTGGTGTTCCCTGCAGAAGGAAGGTGATCTAGAACTTAAAGTCAGACAGAAGAGAGCTATGAATGCAGAGTGAGTATCAGCAGCAGTAATGACCATTGAAACAAATCGGACTAAGTTTTAAGGACACTCATGAGGTGAGCAGCAACCACAAGGAACTGGCGACCTGAGTCCATATTCTCTCATGGAGGATGCTTTGTGTGGTCCTTGGCCAGGTCCAGTTAACTTTTCTGAGCACCAGTTTCCTCACCTATCCCATGGAGATGGTTATCGGTGGAGGGCAGGATTGTCAAAAGGGACAGATGCACTCATTTGTGTGAAACCCTAGTACATTTTAGTCTCTCAATAAGAGTTGGATCAGCCAGTGATGCACTTGTCCATGTATTTATTCCCTCATCGATTCAGAACTCACACAATCTTGGGTCGCTGCCACGTCCCAGGAGGTTATCATGAGGTAAGGACCTTTTCAATGGTAAGAGGAGCTGTCTCATGAATACCATCACTAATAGTCGTTAAGTGAGAATGCATCACTACAGCATTATAAGCGATTCTGTATTGCTCACAGAGTACCGAACATCTCTGATTCCTCTACTGGCCCGGGATCCTCTACCTTTTGCTGTCTCACTATGGAGAGGGCTCCATTGTGCCAGTCTCACCAAAAAGAAGAAAAAATCGACTTGTTGCTTTTCCCTCTTTGAAAAGACTCCCAGAGGTACGATATAATCAGTCGGGCTGTGACAGTCAGCATGCCTCTGTTCTCCCCAGACCCCAGGTGTGAGACATCAGAAGCGATTAGAGCTCGTTGCAGGTTGTTTGTGAGATGATTATTGTAGCCATCGCAAGGACATTTCACAACAGTGGAGTGGAGGATTGCAGCATGTCCTCGTTCCACAGTTCCTAAGCTGCTAATGAGGGTGGTGCTGTGATGAGCCAGAGAGCCAAAGACAGAGAGCGCCCAGCCCTTCACCCCTGTCTGCCAAACAAGGCCCCAGGCCTAGATCTACATCCTCAGTGTGGGGGCCTGAGGGCTGGAGGTGAGTGTTGCCTCTCATATAGACTAGCTTAGCCAGGAAGCTGGGCACCCCAGGGAAGGGCTGGATCAGAAACTCAACCACCTTCTCTTTTTATTCCCCTTACATGTCCTAAGCCCCTTTGTATTGGACATCTGTGTATCCGAAAAAAATGGAAGGCCACAGTCCCTCTCCTCTAAGTGCTCAAATACTTTTGCTAATTTGAGGTGGAAAATCTCAAACCCCAATCTCCCACCGTTGTATTTAAGCCCACTACTGTTCAGAGAAAAGAGAAAACGGCCGACCAGCTTGCTGCTGGGACTGATTCACTGATTTTTCTCCACAGCTGGTCAACACCATTCTCCCAGCTCCTGCAGCCGAAATCCTGGGGCTGCCTGGCATTTCTCCTTGTCTTTTCTTTCCAGGGAGTACTGAGTGTGCCCTTACTAAGTACCAAGCAGCAGTCTGTGTGTTTGGGTTGTGTCAGTGAAGAAAACCAAGTTCCTTGCCCTCATGAAACTTGCTTTATATGTATGTAAATCATGAAGTATGATAGAAGGTGATAAGAATTAAGGAGAAAAGAAATAGAGCAGAGTGAGGTGGGTAGAAGTAATCAAGGAACTCATCAATTCTGACTTGGGCTATGACAACAGTCTTCTTACCAGGGATTCTCCTATTCCTAAAGTCCAACCCTGTGGCATCATTGATCTAAGAAAAAGTTTCCCTCTTACCTCACAGGCAAGTCTCATCCTTTAGTCCCACGCTCCAGGACCCTACCTGTTAGTCAGTCTATAGCCACTGATCTCCTTCCTACAAACCCCTTGTTCTAGCGAGAATTAGCTCTCCAATATTCTCCAGTATTTCTAGCCTTTTCTTACCTTAGAGTATAGTATGTGTAGGGAGAGGAAGCTAATATTTATCGAACTTTGCTACCTAACAGATCTCTGTAAACTTCCTATCCATCTTTTTTTAGATTTGGTCACAACTCCATGATGTATGAAGTGAGAGGCTGACTTGCCTGAAGTCACACATAGAATGTGCCAGAGCCTGGATTCAGATCTCCATCTGCCTGAGTCCAAATCTAAATTCTTTCTCCCAGATCGCACAGTGTGTGGCTCCATTTCCTGATTCCAGACTGAGAAAATCGGAAGAAGAGTTCTGTGTATTTACGTTTATGCAACCTACAGTGGCTGGCACACAAACTGTTAAACATATTAAACATATTAAATTAAAAATGAAAAATTTTGAGTATAATTGAATTGAAAATGCCTTTTTAAGGCAAATCACTAACCCATCTTTATAGAGCTTATGTGTCGCTTCTAATTTGCTAGTACTGTTTGTCAGCACTTCCGTAATCTTTATGTTTCTATTCTGACATATACTCTTTAATTGTTGAAATTCCCCATGGACCCAGAGCTGGACTCCACTAACAGCCTTTAAAAATTTTTTTTACTGCAGTAACTTTGTTTTTGCACATTAAAATAAGCTCACGTGTACACAGTTTGCCTATTCCTCAGCTATATGTCAACACGCCCTGCCCTCCACCAAATCACCAAGTTTTCTTCATCATTGCCACTGAGAGTCTTTTTAAGACCAGTAAGGTAGATTGCTTTATGCTTTCAATGGCCTTTTCTTCACATTCTCCCTATTTGTCTCATTTTTCCATTTAAGATCCTCTGACATATCATTTCCCTGCTCACATTTTGCTCTTATAGACACACATACTAGATCAGATCTGAGTCTTTGGTTCTGGCTCTGCCTCTGTCCTTCATTTGCTGGGGAGGTGGGGTGTACTTTGGGGTGCTCACAACTCTGTACCTTGTTTTCTTTATGGAGAAATGCACGTATAGTTTTAAAGTCCCTACCAGATCTACCCTGTGCAATCGTCATTGTTTAACATACCATAATTAATAAGTAAGTATTTTTAGATTCTGTTGATGTAGAGGCACTTGAAGGCTCTTTCCAGAGTGTTCTTCCTCAGCAATAGCTGGTCAGGCAACTTGCTCTACAACCCTTCATAGCAGCTTTGCTTTCCTTCAAAGGTCCCTAGTGACCAGTTAAAGTCGCCTGGAAAGAAATGGGACCTGTGGATGGATGAACACCAATTCTGGTGTTCTAGATGAAGATTTGGAGAAAGAGAAGATGTCGAAGTGAGGGCATTTGGGCCATTTCTCACATACCTTTTGCCTCTTGCTGTGAAAGAACTGTGAGTTAACTCTGCTGCAGACCTTTGTTCATCCTAAAATCCCAGTTCTGAGATTTTAGCATCTTCAAACGCCCACATGCCACATTTGACCACTTCCCACACTGCCTTCCTCAGTCGCTGCCAAACCACAAAAAGCCACCAGTGGCATGTGGCCCCAGTTTCAACCCCACAGATGGAACTTCTGGTAAAGAGGGACAAGTTGCTAAATAAATGGAATGCATTGTAAGTGTTGATAGATTTTCTGTTCTATCCTGGCATTGTGTTCAGTGGAGGATTACCGCTGTGTGTGTTTAAATGTGACAGCTGTTTCATTCACTCCCTGGTGTGTTGGAGAAGCCGTGATAAAGCCAGTGATACGCCTCCAGAATCCTTAACACGAAACCTTCTAGAAAAAAAAAGAAAACAAAACAATCCCCTCCCTACCCTCTATGTCCCCATCTCCTTCCTCAACCCTCATATGCATTTCCATTGATTGGATTTCATCTTTGATTTTTAATGTGCTGCATGAGAAATACCTGGAGAAGACCTTCCACCCCCGGTTGCTGGGTATCCCTAAAGCTGCCAACTTCATTTTCATACCCTGGGTGCGGAGGGAAAGCAGAGCATTTGCAAACTTTAATTAAGGAACATTTAGGAAGATGGGCTGATGAGGGGCAAGATTAGCAATGGATTTCACTGTTGCCTGCCTACGACTTTCTGTTTAATTATTGCAAGGGGAGCTTCCAGCAATGCAAGAGCTGAAGGTTTGATAGTGAACCACGCTGACCTGGATTTCTGTTTCATTAGATTTCAGTTAATTCAGGCAAAAGAGGTAATTTCTTAGACCCTAAGATAGTTGAATGTTAACCTCCAGGCCATGAGAATGAGGGGGCAAGAATGTATTTTATCCTGAACTCCGCTAATTCTCAGACACATAATCCTGCCGGGATCCCAGCACCTCTTACTGTTTTGGGAAATAGAGAAAGGACATCTATTGTGTCCCATTGAGGGCTTACATGAGCTGAATAAATGACTCAACATTATCCTCTTTGAACTCAAGACGGCCCATGACTATCTTCCTCCCCTAGACTTCAAGGAGATATCTTCTTGTCTCTGCATCTTTCTGGCTTTTTCTGAAATAGCTGTGTTTGTTTCTGATGACTCCTAAGGCGTATTCCACAGATCTCGCTGTGACGGAAGGGTGCAAAGTTGGGGTGAGACAGGAGTGGGTAGTTAAGAATTCCAGTATGTTACAGATAAATCACCGTCTATATGCTTCCCAGCTGTGACCCTTCTAGCTCTTCTCTCTCCTAACACAGTGATCAAGGTTGGTTGAGAGAGTCTGAAGGTTCAGGAAAGAACACTGGACCTAAAATCAGAAAACTTTATGTCTACATGGGGTCTGTGCCTTAGCATTGGCTAATTTTTCTCAGTGTCCTCCACAAATAAAATGGGAATACTAATTCCTCTTTCCCCAGAAACTTATAGGATTAATATGATAATGTCGAATACAGCATCTAGCAATATTAATTTCTCAATAAATGTGAATTGCTAGTGCTACTCCATGCCTTTAGGGGAAATAGGAAGACCATTTTCTGAAGAAAGCCAAGGAATACTCCACTTTTATCAGATCTATATTCATTTAAACCTGAGAGATAAAAAGCATAAAAATAAAAAAGCATTGCTAAATAAAAAGTGTGATAGATACACAGATAGTGTTTGTATATGTTTCATACATATAAATAAATACGCACCTACGAATACCTATCAGTAGTAAGAAGGAATAAACTACTGATACATGCAAGAACATGTAGAGATAGCATTTTATTTAATACATTTATTCATGGTATTTTAATGATAAATCTCAAAAACAAACTTTAACATTCACCTTCCCATGTCTAGCTAAGGTAACAAGCTCATACAGCAAATCTAACTTTATTTTCTATTTCCTTTGAAAAAGGTAAAAAAGCATGATACTGTTAAGGCAAACACTGAAGGCTACTTGCTACATTGGTCAAGTTACAGGACATTCTATAGGAAATAAAACTGCAGAGACAAAACACACATCTGAAGTTGGGACAGGAGATGAAGGGAAATGCTTACTGTTAAGAGCACACAGGGAACTTCTCAGACTTGGAAGTATTCTACTCTTATTTATGATGGTAGTTATGCCTGAGATGTGTGCCAAGAAAGGGTGAATTTTATTGTATACAAATTGTACCCTAATAGATAATTATTTTTTAAAGTGGAAAAAATGTTAGTTTTTAATCCTCTCTTGTCATGAGGGGTGAGACTCTTCCTGGCTGTGAAAAGCTAAGAGTCCTATAGGGACCGCCTTAGAACCTCAGGCCCATTGAATTTGTAGGAAATCCCTGAGTGAACATGAGAGGGTTTTAAAGCAACTTAACTTTCATGAAAATGTTTATATATGTGTGTAGTGAATTTTTCTGGGGTGATATATCATAGTTTTAAGTACAAGATCAAAAATTGTGACTCATTGATTGTCCCTCAGTAATAGCCACCAAATAGAAAGAGGTAAGGAAAGAAGGAAGGAAGGAAGGTTGGGAGGGAGGAAAGAAGGAAGGAAGGAAGGAAGGAAGGAGGAGGAATGAAGGAGAGAGAGAGGAAAGACTATGAACATTATTCCAGAAGAAAAGTTGAAGTGAGAATTAAACATGAGTTTGTCTTCAGGGATGGACATGGGGAAGAATAATTTAGTCAGTCTCTGAGCATTATCGTCAAGCTACTATCATTAGCTGGTTATTTGTATTAAAGAGAATGAGGCCATATCTGTTGACTTCTGTACAGTGTCCCTCACTCTGGATCCCATGCTCATAGCAGGGAGAAGGGAGGGTGGCTTGCATAAATCCTTCCTAATTGGGGGCACATGCAAGGGCCCTCATGTAGTGTCTGCTGAGGTTTGAAAATGGAAACAGAGAAGGTCACCAAGGATAGGTAAGAAGTGGGATGCCAGGCACAGCTTAATGGAATCTGTGGTATTGATCCAAGTGGCAAACTAAAGCATTGTAACAGTACTGAAAGCTTCGTGGTGGGCACTAGCTCCAAAAAGGCCACAGCTGCAATTTTGCAAAAAATATCAGGGTCTCCAAAGTCGTTGGGGACTTTGGGAAGATAAATCACTTGGAGCCTCTTTAATAACTGCAGCACTCTGCCATGCCTTCACAAGGTATTTCTATCCAGAGAAGTGGCCCTGAGAACACACTCCTGCTTGTGGCATTGTTATGTCAAAGCCCGCAGACGGGAATATCTCTCTGTGCCTCACACACTGAATAATTAGTCAATTTGAGATGCTGATGGTAATGACAACAGTAATAAGAGGGCTGCAATAACAGGCCAGCTGTGCCCCTCTGTGGGCTGGAAAGAATGGGTCATTTTGGACAAGGCATTTCCTATGGTGGGATGTGCATCTCCAGTTCCTAGCCACAGAGGCTCAATTCATGTTAATGAAATGCTGAGAGTGTTCTCACACAGACACTGCCATAAAAATAATGGGCATGCTGTTTCTCCTGAGCTCAATGTTTACAGATACGTGCAAATGCTGATTCACAAAGCACATTCTTGTATACTGGTCCCCCTCCTACTAAATCATACCTATCACTTAATATCAATGGTCCTTTCCCAACAACCTTGGTGCTACTTTTATTTCTAAACAAGCGATTCTGCCAAGAAGCTCCTACTTCTGATCTAGTCCTAGTAGGGCTGAAGAGGCCTCCTGGCTCTTTTACTATATTTTTGTAACTGCCAAACCTAGCATATTCCCAAACAGAGCAGTTACATACGATAGAGGGCATAGTGAAAAGAACAGCAAGTCATTTGAACAAGGGGTTGGTAAACAATGCTCATGGCCGCAGGGGCCCAGACATGGTTGCAGAGAGTATGGATCAGTAACAAGGAGAATGGAAGTTACAGCATCTGGCAATAAAATGCAAGCTTCACAAATATCCCCCAGGCCTGGTTTGATGGAATGCAAGACTGAAGCATCATGACAAAAAGTGAAACATTCAAAAAACACAGGCTGTTTATAGAGGGGTAGTGATATACATCAAGAAGACACACTTGCCTACAAATGCAAGAAACTAAGCATGGAAACTTCATGGCCATGACAAATTATGAGTAAGGCTAGAAAGAAAAAGAAAATGGAATTACACATTGTTGTGCAACTATTACAAGTTGACCGGTCAGCCAGAGCAGTGAATAGCACATTCTTATCTGGTAACGAAACCAGCACAGAAGCATGATGGATTGGCAATAAGAAATTTCAAACATGTAGACATTTCTAGAACATCTCATTGAGATAAAAACAAAAGATAACACCTTTCTGAAATTTTCTATAGAATGCAGAAATTAGGTAACAGTATGACTACTATTTAGTACAAACCAACAAGAAGAATCTGTTAGTAACATGGAACTGAGCAAACTGGGAGAAAGTGACGTCTTCTTGGTGTCCTTATGTCTAGACAACACTGGGTTGAGTCAGAGGAGTCTTCTATATTTATTTTAGAAGAAAGTTATCAGAACTTTTAAAGATACACATAAGGAGGAAGCATCAAAAAGAGGCACTTTTATTTTTAGTGTGGTTTCACATGTTGAACAAATAATGGAAATAAGGAAAATAATTCATGATGAGTATCAGAGAACTGGCATACCTGCATGACAGACCGGCTCAACTGCAAAATGAATTGGGACCAATGGCATCTTTTGGGAGATGCTGAAACAGGATAGGCTCACTGCTTGGACCTCACGATAAATGCTGTTATATGCAGATATAGAACTTCACAGTTCTTTTAATTTTCATATTTTTTTCTTCTTTGTCAAAAAGAACGATTCGTTTACTGAAAATGGCAGATGCAATAATTTGAAGAGTTTATGTCAACCTTATTTCCTAAGCAAAGGACAGATTTCTGGAAATGGTATTTCAGCCTCTGTAACCATGATTGGAAACTTTCAAGGAATCCTGGAGAGTAGGAAGAGAGCTGGAATATAGGTAATTGGTATATTTGTTTGCAATTTTCAGAAATGAGAAATTTTCTTTAGTGAAGCTAGAAATGCTATAGTCTATATATTTGGACTTTCATATGAGCTGCCTCAACTCATTTAGCAGGAGGGTTTTCAGCAGAGAATTAAAGGGTTTTATCATTTTAAATATTTTATCAGCGACTTGGTTAAACATCAAATCTGTAAATGCTTCACATTAGAAAGTTGCAGTATGTATTGAATGGATGGAACTCGGATCCAAAGAGATTTAAGTAAGTGATATTGACATGTCAATTCTAACAAGGTAACATTTAATAGACAGTCATCTTAAATTCCCTAAATTGAGTACAAAAATGTAATCTCAGTTATTGATGATGAGTGAGATAAGGTTTAATAGGAACATGTAAAACAAATAAGCAACAACAAAAAACTCAGAGATATCTTACGTCAAAAGTCTAATCTGAGTTAAGAGACTGATGTGTCTGCCACAAATTTCTAACAGAATCTAAGGAAAAGGGAAATGATAGCCTTTTTCTGAAATGATCAGACCATGTTTGAAATGCATGTTTTCTTTTCAGGGGGTCGTGTTTTAACTGATACATCAATAAACAGAGTGCATTTAAAGGAAAATAATGGCAATGTTAGAGATGCCATTTTAATGAAAAGCATATATTGTTTGTAAGGGTAAGGAAGTTAGGTAAATTGGGGATACTTATGTCAGAAAAGCATGGGAACCCCTGTTTAAATATTTGAAAGGCTTATATGAGATTTAAAAAAATTATTTCATTCACACTGGCTGTTTCCCCCTGGAACTCTATCCCAGGGGTTTGTGAGTTGAGCTCCTTTGGATATGATTGATCTAACCTCTACACAACCAGGGTACACCCAAAGAAAGATTCTTTTTATTTTGTGTGGTCCCTAGGAGAAAAACAGACTACTCTGAACAAGTCATAAGAAAATTAATCTGGAGAAGTAATTTATTAGTAGTCAGACAGTTGCAAAGATAAAAGAGGTTGTTCTTATCGCTCACAACTTCCTGCCTCGTTGGAAGCCTTCCGATGGCAATGGCCGACCACGAAGGGGCGCTGCAGAGAAGACGTGGGCAGTCGTGCCCTGTAGTAGTATTTTCTCACTTCACCCTGTCTGCTTCCTAGTCACATTTTAAGCCCTATTAGCCCTTTGTCAAGTCACGTACCTCAGTAAGAACAGAAGCATATTTCTTTGTCCCATTAATTCTTAGAACCCCCTTTTTCTTGACATTCAAAATGTTCAATAGAAAACTTAGGTACAGCTCTCGCACTTTTTGGTCTCAAGCTCTTTTTATATTCACGAAAAGTATTTGGATATTAAAGAGCTTTTGTGTGTTAGATTAATATCTATTGCTAGTCACAGTAATAGAACTTTAAAAATCAGAAATGTTTCCAAAATTCTGTTTTCTTTATAGTGTTCCCATTTTACCACTGGCAACAAATACCATCAATTAGTTTTTCCTTTAAGTGGCAGGCTTAACTTTATTCATTTTTTAAAAAAGTTGCCAAGTATCCAAGTTTGAACCATAGTTTGGCAATCATTCTTCCAAAAAAGTGTTTTATTAAAAAAAGGAAAAAGAAGAAGAATTTACTTCAGCTCACACAATCAATTCCCAAGTACTTTTCCTGGAGAAAACCATTATTCTTTGGTTATATACCAGTAGGGCTTTGCCTACTTTCTGAATTACCAAATATAAAAATAAAAAGACATGTAATGAAGATTAGCATTTAATATAAATAACCATCCGACTACTTCTTCAAGATAATTATTATGTGAAACTCCTATATTTTTAACTTACTGTATGTATTTGACAATGACAAATACAATGATACTGAGACAGTTTAGTGATACTACCTTAATGCCTGCCAAAGCACGAGCACAGCTTTCGATCTAATATGACTGCAGTGGAGAAGGCAAATAATGTCCTAGTAATTTGACGAAAATTGTTTTGATCACATAAATCCAGAGAAGGTCTCAAGCACCCCAGGGATCTTTCAGGCTACACTTTTGAGAATCATTGATCTGGTATAATGTGGCTTAGAAATTTTGTGTTAGGTACTTTTTCAAAGAGTTTCCATTCTTGTTCTGGGATGCTAAACTGTATCCCCTTAACCTTATCATCTACTCTACCCCTGACTCTGGTCATGAAACACACTCTTCTGATTCCTGATTCTACCCATGTCCTGAGATGTGTAACCTGTCTGGTTTGGGGAGAAAAGAAGAAAGGATTGGAAAAGAGAAATGTAGGAGGAAGGCTTAAGTAGAGTTTACATCTGCTCAGATATAGGGGTGTGGCAGTAAGTCCAGACACAGCAGTGAGCAGAGCAGCCCTCAAACCCCTGCCTGCTCCCGACCTGTGGGAGCAAGGCCTACCCCTAGACACAGCTGGATGATCACTCACTGTTCCAAAGGAGGGCTGTGTGTCCCAATCTCCTAGAGACTTTTTATAAAAGGTATATTTCTGAGCCACACATGTGGGATTTCAAGTTAACATGTCTTGAGGGTTAGAGATAATGATTCAGGCATGCCTAATTTAAAAAAAAAAGACTGGTGATTTAAATTTGCATCTTGGTTAAAAATTATTGCTCTGTCCAGGGGAGAGTGAGCAGAGTATAACTATGTAATCACGATGGCGCCTGGAGATGGTGGGACAGCTCTTTGAATAATGTGAAATGAAGGAAGGGCCACTCCTCTTTGATAGTTTGGGGAGACAGATCAGGGCTTGGTGACAGTTTGAGAGCTGTTAAGAGCATACACTCAGGCATACAGCTCTGGTATGAACTGGTCAGTCAAAGAAGAAATTTCCCAAACTCTAGATGTGCTTTCTTTTGTTGTCAACATCTTTATTCAGTAGTACTTCACTCTCCAGCCAGACAGACGTAAATGATGACTAAGAATCTTAAAAAAAAGAGAGAAAGGAAGAAAAAGAAAATGGCTCAGAGACCAAAAACTGTCCACAAGAACATGTCTGAGTTGTAATTGCTACTTTCCTTTCATCAGTTTAACTTGCAGTCACTCAAGTAAAAACCCTTGGAGTGGAAAATCTATTAATACTGAGGCCTGGGAATGACTGGAAGCACGAACTCTGAGAGTGAGGTATTATAGTCCCCTGTTTTCTCGGTGTTGTAACTCTTAATCTGCTAAGGACATGGCAAAGAAACTAGGAAAACCTCTCTTTTTATTTTTACAAGTGACACCAAATACCCTGTGCCTGACAGATACATGGACCTAGTTTATTTTGGAAAAGATTGAGGATGATGGGCTCTCGGGTACAGACTTGATCTCGAGCACTGATGAACTAGGCCACTCACAGCATCTGAGATGCCCAATTCATTTACTGATCTCTTCACATTATTGAAAGAGGTTCAGAAAAATGGTATATCTAGTTTTTCTGTTTCTTATAAAACTATGCACATTGGACAACGGTCAGCTGGACTCACGTTGAGGTGTTAGCCAATGATTGTCTTTGTTGTTTTACCCTGAAAGGATATGATTTTTCTTGTAGAAGGCTGCACAGCCATGCCACCACCTGGGAGTAATGCTGTGCTTCTTTGATGGAGTCCAGGTTACATGGCACATTTTTTTCTGAAATATGTAAGACCAACACTTATTTGGATTAAAAGATGCTATTTCTATAAATTCTTAAAATATCTTATTAAAATAATTAAAGTACAATAAGTGTCACAATAGATAATCTTTGTGAATTCCATGAACTAAACTGAGCTAATGGTAACTAGCATCGGTTAAAAGCACACTCTTTGCCTGGCCTCAGTCAGAACGCTTTGCAAGTCACAGCTCATTTAAATATCTCAATGACTCTGTGAGGTAGGGACTATTAATCTCATGATTTTTTAAATAAAGAGGTCAAGGTACAGATAAATAAAATAATATGAATAAGTTATAAATCTCATAAGGGATGGAGTTACATTTCGTATTCCAGGCATTCTGGCTGCAGAACACCTAGTATAATGAAACTACCCTATTTGACTTCAATCACTCGAATGGTTATTATTACTTTTAGTACATCTTCTAATGTTAGTCTTTTATGCTAACTTATTCATTTTTCTCTATTTTAATAAAATCAGTTTCATGGGATATTACAATAGTCCTTTAAAAATATCCTTGGAATACTTGAAAGATGAGAACAGATCTTCTAATACAATGAAATATTAAATAATATGATGAATAGAAAATGCTGTACAGTCTATGATTAAACATTATGTTGTTATCGTATTGGCTATCAAGGACATGCTGGGAAGCCTTGGTCAAATCACACAAATGTTGAAACTCTCATGATACAGATAAAACATACTTTGGGTTTCATTTCCCAACTTTCGTGGGTCTACGACAGATACGGTCTTAAAGAGACAAGTATTTCGTTATTTGATTTTTTTTCAGTGGAACCACTATCACCCTTTAACATTAGTTTCTCCAGTTCGATTTCATAGCTTGCTTTTTGTGGACGACTGTAGGCTTCCTAGTATCTTTTGTCTACATTTAAGTCTTTTCTCTATCACAGGCACAATATTACCAAAACCCTCGTGGAAGTCACTAGAAGAAAAACAACATTTTTTTTTGTCTTGTGCTAGTGGTGCCCCCACCCTTTATTTTTCTACTTGCAATCTCCTCGCTGCATTAATCCATTCATTTTGAGTGTTCTTGGGAGCTTTATGGTCACTCAGTCCTCCAACCCCTTGACACTATGCCCTTCTATTCCAGAATTGATTAGAATGCAAACTATTTATCTTACTCTGAATCTTATCCTGGCATCCACACTAGGCTCAGGGAGATGTATTTGCTTCATTCAAACTAGACTTCAACTCATCTGATATCAAAGTCTTATAGAGCAGTGCAGCCTCAAGTCTGGGTATGGATTTGTCATCCTAGGCAGACTCTTGTGTCTGAGTATTTTCAATTATGTCATAGCATAGCTACTATAAGCCTTGCCTCCAGGGACTTATGCCTTTGTGTATTCTCCCCCCATATTGAATAGGCAGTCTCTTCCCCCAGGATACAGTGTGGAAATGATGGTGTGTGATTTCCAAGGCTAGATCATGAAAGTTATCCAGGCTCCTGCCTTGCTCTCTTTTGGATCACAGATTCTCAAGCAAGCCACCTGCAATGGTATGAGGATCCTCTGGGGAGACTCACACAACAAAGAATTTAGGTCCCCTGTCAGTTCTTACCAATATGCCGGTCATGTGAATGAGTCACCCGGAGAGAAAAACCTGCAACCTTAGTTAAGCAAACGGGTGACTGCAACCCTGAGAGATACAGAGACAGAGACGTCCAGCTAAACTACTTCCAAATTCCTCATGCACAGAAAGTGATGCAGAAATTTTGAGGTCGTTATTTATGCAGCAGTAATAGGTGATACAAGTAGACTAATTCTGGGTCATCATTTAGTTTCTTTCTGCTAGATGTTGTTTGACAATCCCTAAGATTAGTTTGCTATAACCACCAAAAAAATTTCTCTGACATTTCCCTCTTGGAAAAAGAGTTAGTCTTTTTCCTACCTCCAAACCTACCTCTCAGGCTTACAGTCATTGCACCTATTTGCATAGTATACTGAGATAATGTCTTAACAAGTCTACTGAGTTGCTATCAGCAACAACTTTGGATGCTGGCTGACTATAAGTAGTTCAGAGTGGTTACAGCTCTCATAAAAATCCAGGTAGTTAGAGTCTCTGCTGCACAGCATAACAGACTTGCACTCGCACGGGTTTGGAGTCAGGCATATCTGGTTTGAACCCAGGATTGGCCACTTAGTAACACTAAAGATTGAAAAATGTGTCCAAGGAATCAAAGGTTGCCTTGAGCAAATGGTGTAACATCCCTGAACTTCAGTTCCCCATCAGTAAAATGGGGATACTATTTATCTTGCCGGGCTGTGTGAAGATTAAATGACATATCTTTTCAAATAAATTTCGCAAGATACAATGGCATAAAGATAATGGGAATTTAATAAATGATAGCCACCAAGAAAATTAAAAGAAGACCTTGAACAACAGATAAAAGCAGAAAACTCACTTATTTGAGGTCAAGGATCCATTGTCTGTTTCAGGGACAGTGATTCTGATTCAAATGTCGGAGAACAAGGAAGCACCCTTTCGTCCAGTTAGCGTTTGTTGTGCGGCTGATATCTCAACAAGAGAGATGAGGGGCAATGGCGTTCTACATCTAGGGATCAGGATGAGCAAAGCTAGAGAAGCAGGAAAACATTGCAATGTGCCTGGGGACAGAGCTGAGGCAGAAAGTAGACTGACTAGAGCCTGGGAAATAGAAAGTCATAGGTAATACTAGTGGAAGAGGACTGTAAAAGTAATTTGTAATGACTCTAATTTCTCAGTGTCATCACTGTTGATAGTTTGGATTGGATAAAGTGTTGTCGGAGCCTTTCCTGTGCTTTGTGTCATGTTTAACCCTATCTCTGGCCTCTACCTACTTGATACCATTACTACCTACTTCCTAACAGATTGTACAGTCAAAAGTATCTCTAAGACATTGCTAAAGGTCCCTCTAGGAGGCAAAATCACTCCTGGTGGAGAGCACTACTCTAGTCTCACACACCTATGCCGAGAATGTCACTGGAGCCAGGTGAGAACGTGTGTCTGGGACAAGGACACACAGCCCAAGGCTGGAGTGCCACATCCCAACCCTTCCTGTGCTCTATACTCACTAGACTCTCAAAGAGCAGGCAGATGTTCTTTGCTACATTAAGAGGAAGAAATATGAAAAATATCCTTACAGAGACTTAGGTGTAAAGGAACAAAATGTTTCATCAGGCTGGGTCTCTGATAGGTGAGTCACAGATGCCATCTTACTTACAAAGTGTTCATGTGGATACTGAATGACTTAACACCAGAAAGTGTCCAGTGCAGTGTGTGGTGCCCAGAAAGTGACCAGAAATGATGAGTTTTCTCCTTCCTCTCCTGATAATGGTTTAGGCTTAATTCAGTGGGCCATGGGGAACTAAAAGTTCCTTTTTATAGGTCAATGACATTATCATAATGAAAAAGTGGCATTCTACCTTGAGCTCCCTCTTGTTTTATCCTGAGAAGGTGCCCTATCTCTGGGGGACATATGCCCCCAGGAACTGGCATGGTGCCTGCTCCGTAAGTGTCCTCAATTACCATTTCCACCCACCAAGGAGGCTACTCTCTCCGGAGAAGATCAGGACATAATGAGCCCAATGCCAGGAGTGATTAAAACAAATGACACTGCAGTCTCAGAAGGTGGCAGGGTAGGGAGGGAGGTGACTGAAGTGATTGGCTCCTCTTAAATGCAGCCCAATTTTGAATACCCGACAGCTACCTGAACGCAAACCTTCAGCAGCTGGTCACCCTCCGGTGCCTCTGGGATGGGGTCACCAAGGGCTGGAACACACTTTCTGAATTGAAGCAGTGGACTGTGAAATAGGAATTACTGACAGCTCTTAAGTATATCAAGAGAACAGCCCTATTCCTTAATACAGAGCCACTAATAGACATCTAGAAACCTATAAAACAGACAATTCCTCTATATCATCCTAGTTAAATCAATGTAGTTATATTACCCTCATCATTTTCCCTTTAACGTTTATTACATTTTGCCACAGTAATTTATTTTTTCATATCCATCAGCCTATTAAAGACTTTATTCTGAAGATACACACATCCTTGTGACCTAGTTGAAACTGACCTAAACTGTTAAGTAAGAACAATTTGGTGGGGGGAAGTTATTTTCATTCTCATTCTCTCTCTCTCTTTCTCTCTCTCTCTCTCTCTCTCTCTCTCTCTCTCTCTCTCTCTCTCTCTCTCTCTCTCTCTCTCCACCCCCATCTAATATTTCTTTTGTTCCAGGTGCATCTGTTCTCTAGCAGGTACAAACAATGTGTGAACTCAGCTTTCTGCACTGTCTGTTCCAGGTATCAAGACAACGTCTTAACCTCTCTATTTTCATTCTCTTGGTGTGTTCTTTCCTGACCCTCTTTCCTTCTTCTTCCCCTCATCGTCACCCTCCTCTCCACCCTCCTCCTGAGTGGCGTGTAAGTTTCTGGTGGACAGATACCCAAGACTTCCAAGGCGGACCAGCAGCTGCAGGCCCAGGGGCTCCAGAACTCCTTCTGCTCCCGACACAGAATTCCCCGCACCCTGTCCTGCAAGCCATGGCCAGGACCCACCCTGGTAGACAGAGGAGGTGGCTGCTTTCAACTGATCACTGAAACCACCTTCTCACAAAACTGTCCTGTGCTGTCAATGTTGTGTTTCCACTTCTTTGAGGTGAAATTTTGTCAGTCAGTAAACAGAGCAGTTGTGCTCTCATCAAAGGGTAAAGCATGAAGCTGTTGTCTTTAGCTAACACTGGAATTAAGTTTGAATCAAGAACTGAGGGTTATTTATGAACTTTCCTTTATTTATATCCAGTGTCTTCAACCAACTATATACCAAATATACATACATATACACACATATATGTAAATATCTGTAGAAAACAATATGAAGAGAGGTATAAATACAATCAAAGCTAATATTTACCCAACCATTACTATGTTACTGTATTACTCACTGTGCTAAAAACTTTATAAGAATCACTCTGCTTTATACTCAACAACAGTGAGAGGAACGACAACGAAGCAGCTACTATTATAACACTGACTTTATAGAATATGAAACTAAGGCACCAAACAGTAGGTAATTCAGTTTCAAGGATTACTAGAATTAGATCCTAACTAATTGAGGGTTCTCAGACTCTTCACTCCATGAGCTCATTAATGGACAAGAAAATAAAATTGTATTTTTGCAAGAAACCATTTAATGGAATGAGGTTGTGATATGCATGTGTGCAGCTGAAGTGGAAGGATCAGAGAGTCCTTCTCTCCTGAAAGTCAAGCAGAGTCACTAGGGCACTGACCTGGACTGAAGCTTATATTTAAATAGATGTCTGATTTCTAACAGCGTGGTTTTCCTGAACTCTATGCAGTGGTTCTTTTATTATTATTATTATTATTATTATTATTATTATTATTATTATTATTATAAATTTCAATAAATAAATATGATATAGGTTTAAGGTGTAAATCATTGTAAATCCACATCTGTATATAATGCATCATTTACTATCAACAGTCCAATTTACCGTGTAACTGACCCCTTTTACTCAGTTTACGTACTTTCTCCTTTCTTTTGTGAATGACTGACTTAGTCCTGTAGACTAAAAGTCTGTTCTTGTTTGATTTGCTTTATTTGTTTGGGTTCTCTATATACCACATATGTTTGTCTTTCTCCTTCTGACTTAATCTTACTAAGCATAATTCCTTCTGGGTCCATCCATGGTGTTTAAAATGATAAGATTTTATAATTTTTTTTATAGCTGAGAAATCTTACAGTGTGTGAAAAAAAGATGTGAAATTAAATATATATGTACGTATAAATACACACACATATAGATATATATAAACATTTTCTTTATTCACTCATCTGCAATGATTATTAACTACCTTTGGCTAAAGAAATATTTCAATTAGACTCTCACAGAGATGAGCAACATACAAAAGGAGAAAAATGGGAGTTTCTCTTATTGGAGAAGTGGTAGACACAGGAATCCAAAAGGAATTTTGCAAAACCCTTAAGCTGAAAACTTCTATCATCCTGGTTGTATCACTCCATGTCTCAGATGGAAATGTTTCTGTTAAAATCCTAATCTCTCTGAGAGAAAATTAATAGAAACATAGAAACATGAGGAGATAGAGGTACCTTCAGTTTGTTAGTTCATGAACTTGGCTAGCTAAGTTTTTCACGCACTGAATTCACTCAGTGAAGCCAACTGATTTATCTTTCAAATTCAATTCAAGCATCATCTCCAGAAATCTTTTTCCCAATCTGGAATCTGGTTTAACTAGGTGCATTTCTTCTTTGCTTGTATAGTACCTTTGTACATGATTCTACTATAATACTTAGGATACACAAATCATAATTATTATATTTTTAGATTTGGCTTTCCCTACCCTGGACTATGGGCTTCTTGAAATGAAGAACAATAAATATCTGCTTAGCCTTTGTATTCTGACACACAGTGCATTTCAGCTCGTTGCTGCTTCTCAGTTAAGTGTGTTGTGAAAATAAATGAATGAATACATGTTTGTCAACTACGCTTAATTCTGCACTTTAGATTGACACCCTTAGTCACCAGCCCCCTCCTCCAACTTTAGATATCACACAGTCATTCCAACAATATGCTAAACTAACCCTTATTTTCCTGCAGGATACCACCTCTCCCTACTCCTTTGGTAAACACTTTGCTTTATGATATTTGTCATCAATTTTCACTGGCATTTACTTATATCCCAACTAGGTCATGGGTGGGTGTAAACATCTCTTTGTCATATACATTTCTTGGTGATAACCCTTTGCCGTCATTTATAAACCATAATTAGCTCGTGCTGAAGCTTTGCTGGTGAGATGGACGTCCTAATCCCTCCTTTGCACGTGGGGAGTGCAGAGATAAAATGACTTACAAGTAGTCATTGTCTTAGATGAGGGTTCAGGATTAGTAAAGGGATTTAGTGCTTCCTCAACTTAATAGTTTGCCCCCAGGTCCTCCTGCCTCAAGTAAATTATCTATTTGTTCAGGGAAACCGCATTCATAATATTTTGCTTACACAGAAATCCTGTCCATAGTCGAAATTCCTCATAGCCAGCCTAGATTCTGTCACCCATGCCCTCACTTCCCCAATATAATGTTTTTCAGAGTCTTTTGGTTCTTTTTTCCAGAATTTTTTCTAATTTGTGTTATTCATAATTAAGTATATAACTAGATCTTGCTACCATTCCTTCTATAGCTTAATAGTAAAAAGTTAATCAATGATTGTAACAGAAAATACATTCTGTTTCTCAGTTTAACCAGAAACAAATTTTAAATCCTAACTCTCATTAGACTCCGAAGAATGAGAAATTTCAGAAAATAAGGTAAGTGCAATAAGTTTATCATGATATCAATGAAATGACTTTAAGACTAGCCAGTTAACAATATTAGCAGTTTAATATTAATTCACCTGGAGTGTACCCATCTTTCGCAATACACACACTCCTAGTTGCTTTCGAGTCTATATTTACATATTGGTATTCATGCCAGCTGTTGTGGACATGGATACTTGAGGAAAGCAATTAACAACCAGCTGCCTTAAATCATTTCCTGAATAAAGAAGCATAAATAAATATGTATTCCGCAACTCTGGCTTTCAGACATCTCAGGATATCTACTTATTCCAGGGGTAGGTTTTCAAAGTCTGCCCTTAGGTTCACAACAGCTAATATCCGCCGAGCCTTCCATGTGTGTCAGAAGGGCCACCACCTGCATCATGTACAGAGACATAGATGAGTACAAGGAAAAAATGAGTATGTCTGTTACAAGACACACATGAGTATACTTACTTATGTACATACATACTCATATATTTCTATAAAAACACAGGGAAACTGAGACACAGAGTAGTTAAGAATTTGTCCAAGGCCACAGTGATGTTCAGTCAAAGATTTTAAAAGCTTGTTAGAAATGTAGCATCTTGATTCTCCCCAGACCTACTGGAACTTCCAATTTATGAAGCCTCCATCCCTGCATGACTCATACATACATTAGTGCTTGAGAATCACTGTCTTAGGTTCTAATTGTGCGATTTCAGAGGCATAAATCACAAATACATGAGCACCGAGTTTGGTATGCGTAAAATTTCACACTTAACCATGAAGAATTTCATGAACAATCCTAAAGCACACCATGTTCACACAAGGCATTGAGGCAAAATATCATCCCGTCACACACTAAATTTCTGAGCTCTTTCACTTGTATCTTTGACTTTGTCATTCATTAGTAAGAACAAGAATTGACAGAGGGTTAGGATTGTTGATAACACCACTGTATACTGTTTAATAATATTTTAATAATATCTACTTAATATATCTGAAGAGCATGTGGGAATTGAGTTGAATCAATCCAAGTCTACTGAACTAGAGTGAATCCACCTGCATCTTGGACAAAATGACTAAAACAAGTGACAGTTGCATCTGGAATATTTGAGGTTTCTCCACTGATGTATGAATGAGTACTACTCCTGAATCTGATTTGAAGGTTGCTCTTTGTAAATTATCTTTCTCTTTGGATATGAGCACTTTAAATATGGAGAATCTTTATAATCATCTACCCTATTCCAAGGTTCTCTAAGCAGCAGGACTCAAACTCTGTTCATTTCTCTTTGTCTTTCTACAATGAGAGAATTGCTTGTTTTTCTTCTTGTGGAAGTGCTGTTTATATCTCTGGAACCTCAGGCAAGGGCAATCAGAATGTACAATGTAATGGAACAGAGCTGAGATCTGGGCTGGGATGAAGATAAGAAAAACAAAACAAAAGCAAAAACAAAACATCCATGCCATTTATTTTCCCTTCCTTCCTTAGGTTTAGAAATGGGGTTGAATAACTAATATAATCTTTATATCTTTGAATATGTTGAAGGAAAAAAAGATTTTTCTGCTCACATATTTCAAACGAGCAATTGTATAGTTTTAGAACTGGACAACCAGACAGGTTAAATAACTTGCCAAGCTACTTTGTGTCAGGACTAAACCCAGACTCAAATTTTTTCAAAACCAGAAAAGACTTTCTATTAATCTACACTGCCTTCTTTCTCCAAGTAAATCACAAATTACTTCTCTAGGGATCCAATGCACTGGAAAGCACACCAGTAACGGTTAGATTTTATGAGCATCAGTAAATGCATACAAGGTCTCCTCAGAGGAGCCATGCCTGCTGTCCTCCATGTTCTGCTATGTTCTCCTGTGCCTGACTGCTCAGCTCCACTGAGCTCAATACACTCTTCAGTGTCATACAGCGTTTCTTAGAGTTAGGAGGAAACAGATATACTCAGCCTAAGAGTTTCCAATGCATGTTCCAGAGGATAAGCTTTCAAAAAAAAAAACTTTAGAGGACATTTTTCATTTTTTTCTTGTGTGAGTGGGTGAGTCACCCACTTCAACAAGAACATCTCTGCTTTCATCATATTATACATTATGTTTCTGTATGATACTATTTCAAAATGTGTCCTAGAGCATATATATATATATATATATATCAGTATTTTCACTTTCTTAATACTTTCCAGTTGAAAAAATTTCAAGCCCAGCTAGGTTTAATAAACACAAACAAGATTATATAGCTCGATTTCACTATAGAGATGATGAGAAACAAGCACAGAGAACGTATTTTCCAGCATAAAAACCAGCACACAAGTTCTGACAAGTCCAAGTACACTTCCAGGGACAACAGGACATAATATTTAAAATTGAGACTGTCCCAGAAAACCCATAAAATATGATCACTCCTGGAATAAGGAAGGAACATTTCCCGACTCTGAGACTAGCTTGAGTGACAGGTAAATGAACTATGGTATAAAGTCACAGAGGGTGACTGCTACTTCTTTCCTGTTTTCTGCATTCTTTGATATATGATAGGACCTGCCAAATCCTATTGATTTTAGTGATGCTTTCTGTATTAAGATTTATGCCCTAATGGCTCCTTTGGACTTCTTGGGCTGGCTCAACTCTCTCAACTTCTGGATGTTTTGGGAAAGTAGAGGCCAGGAGGAAATTATTCAGTAACTAATCTGACTTCTGATAAATCTAGTGAAAGAAAGTCCTGCGGTGTGGCAGTAACTAGAGTTTTAATGCCAATAGCAGCTGTAGATAATGTATGTCCCTTAAATTCTGTGAGAGCTTCCAGCTGCCACTGCACAAGGTACTCAAGGAATGTATTCTATGAAATGAATGAATAACAATAGAGGCAATGTGGGGTATTGGTGCCATATTCTATCAGCCTGATGGCTCTGCTCAAAATACAGTGCTGTTGTTGTACATTAAAGATATTACTTATTATAATAATACACCACAACCTTAAAGGCAAATCTCAGCAAATGTAATGACTGTCAAATGGTGGTGAGTTTATGCTGTGAAATTGCTGTGCTATAGTCTCATGCAGACCAGCTTAGGCAGTCATGAGCAACCTTTTTATTCTGCCAAGTTCAGGGAGGCTGATCTTTCTTGCCAGAAAGGAGTTGCATTTATCCTTTCTCTCAGTGATTTGATTTCTGTTTTGTTTTTGTTCTTTCAGCTTCCACTCCCATCCTCCAAGCAAAAGCTTATTTAAAGGATGCATATTGAAACTCACATAAATGTGAAAGTAAAACATAACACAATATAACATTGATGTAAAAGTAAAAGAAGTGTCATTACATCAGAAACATGGCTTTCTCCAACATGCAGGGCAGCTCCAATTTTTCTCTTTTGACCATGCAAGCAAGTCTTACTTTCTCCAACTTGAGAATGCAAATAGAATCACTAAAAATTAAGGAGACTGAATGTAAAAGAACCAGAACTTCATAGTCAGAAGTCTGGTCCTTGGGGAAGTGAAGTCCAGAGGGTAAAATGTGAATGAAAGAATCAGGAAGCCAGAACAGGCTTCAGGGACCTAGGATCCAGGCAGTCACACAAGGCCACGCTGAGAAGGGCCCTGTGATTTGTTCCACAACAAGGGATCCTGAATTTTCATTGTACACTGGCACCTTCAAATTAGATATCCAGTCCTGCAGAGAACCCATGAATGTTCTTCAGGGAATTTCTGGTTATAATACATTACTGTTGCAACACTGTGTGGTTGAGCACCCATGGTCAGAAGTCAGGCACTCTCTCTCCCTTACTTTTCCATTTACAAGTTATTACTTTGGGGGCCTTAGTTTCTTGGTCTTTATAATGGGATAGTCATATGAGCTATCACATTACTTTGGACAATTAAATATAGCAATGTACCTATAGCGCTTAGCTTAGTCATTGTGTAGTGTATGATTTCAGTAAATATTTGTTGACTAAGTGAAGAGAATAAAATAATCTCACAGGGTCCTAGAATTTCTATAGAACTTTGTCTGAAACCAAGAACACTTGAAATATCACAGGATTAAAATAGGTTTCTTTTCCTCTGCTGTTTGCCTTTCTTACTGCATATCTATATCTATAGATATAATATACTACCATATATAGACTATAGATATGTATATATAAATATCTATGCCTATATACATATACAGATTATAGATAGATAGATATTATCCCCAAAGGGCCTCACTGAATGGTCCAGGAGTTAGCAGGCTTGACAATAAAGATTAAGAATGTAGGAACCATACCCCCAGGAACTCAGGTGATTAAGGTGAAGTCTATGAAAGTCATGGTCCCCAGTTTGAGACCAGGTCTGGAAAAAAACAAGCAAACAAACAAACAAAAATAAAAAATTATCCAAAAATTACAAAATAAAGATTGATTAAAAAAAAACACAAAAGAATTGGAAGTCAGCATGTAGATCAAAACCTACCAGAGAAGAATTCTTGCAACACTTTCGGACCTCTAGGATATTTTTACCACTATTTCTAGGTGCCAGTTATTGATATCGCTAATCAGTTTCTGCAGGTGGCACACTTTTGTGAGTGTGAATGTCTGTGGAAAAGAATTTGCTTCAGAGAATAAAAATTGTGTTATATCTTTGAATTCTTGTATCCTGATCACATATAGAAGACTTGGTATTTAGCAGAATTTGTCACTTTGCCATACATATTTTTATTTAAAAATTTGTGGCCCATAACTTCAACTCGCACCAGGCAAAAGAATAATTTCAAAATAATCCAAGACTATTAGATGGTAATATATAGACTGTAGCCCTAGTTGTAAACTCTAGGGAATACACAGACCACAGCAATACTTCCCAAATCTTTCTCCCTATCAACATCCATCATTCCTGCTGCCATATATAAACTTCTCCCCAGTGTTAGCCTTGGTGATATTTATCTTATTTCATTCCCCCTTGTCTCCTAATCCTGCACCAGAAAAAAAGGGTTAAAATGACAAAAATTGACTCTTATTAAGAATACTGACTCATAAAAGAATTGAGGGAAAATTTGTTTCAGAAGACAATAGAGGAAATAGTAAATGATATGTTTAAATTTGTTGCCCTACCACAAAATTGCAGTAGTATCTATGATAATGGTTCACCTACTCTGTGGTAGATACTAAAATCATACTTCACAAATCTCACCCCACTTCACAACCATTCTAAAAAATAGGTAGTATTGGGTTACAGAGTTGTTTACCAACAAAGATAACAACCAAATCAAGCCAAACCAAAAGATAGGTTGACTCTGAAGTCCGTGATATATTCTCTTCATTTGTACCAGTCATTCAGAAAACATTACTTGCGTGACTAATACTTGCAGGTCTGTTTAATGGACCCTGTGATACATAACAGAAATAAATCAAACATAGGCCCTTACTTCCAGAAATTGAAACTTGCATACTAAAGAGCAGGCATGAACAAAAAGTATCTGAAATATAAGAAGAGCATGAGAATTGCAACCTGAGTGGTGTGGAAAATGCCACACACCATGTTATGCTTCTTTCGGTGAGATTAAGTATGTCATTTAGAAATCCTTCACAGAATTATGCAGGACAGATTTTCCTTCTATCCTGAACTTAAGAGATGTCAGTTGACAAAACTGATTTTTTCTGTTATCTCAAAGTAGAGCCTGACTATAAAACTTTTCTTAAATCAAATGTATTCCAGGCCCCAACATAATGTACAAAATCATACCAGATAACACATAAAAGCTAAGATCACACTAACACACAGCAAAAGCAAAACTGATGTGATAAGTGCTCAGTCTATATAAAGTAGAAATAATGCATGTCCAAGTGTAGTTTCTCTTATTAGAATCAGAAGATAGTGAGCCCTGGGAGGCCAAGGGGTGATGATGATGTTGTGTTTACTGTTTGGAGATAGTGAGTATGTCTTCTTTGATGTTAAACATAAAATCCTTGTAAATTTTTTGGGTTCCTCTGATACTTTAGGACACATCTTGTTAAGAGATGCACAAAATATATTGAGGTTCATAGATGCAGTTTGATGTCCTGGCGGCTTGAAGCTGAGAGGCTGAGTGTATTTCCTGAAAGGAAATTGGCGGGAACATTCTCGTGGCTCAGGGTGGCAATGCCTCTAGAATGGCTGCCATGAAAATTACATTGAACATAATTTCTGCTTTCATTTTTTGTCATAAAATTGGAATTCCTCTTTGTATTGCTTCCATTTTGTAAAACCGGATACTAATAAATGTGTTTATGAGTACTACAGACCTGCATATTTGTGCATCCTTCTTTCAAGTCTTTCTCCTGATCTTCCTCTGTTGCTGCATTAGTCTAGCTCCATGGCTGAGCTTTTGTAGAAAGTTCTGTGACTATAGTCTTCTAATCTTGTAGTCAAGTAAACTGATAGATTGACTCCTGCATTTCCCTGGATAACCTCCTCCTTCGGGCAACCAGACGCAACTTTTCCTCCTGCCTTCTACTTCTTAGTGCCTTTTGATGAAGTAACAAACCCACTAGGATCACTTTGCCAGGATTTGGATATTATTTGCGCCATGGAATTTCAAAGAAGTTCCTCATGTAATTACCTATATTACTAGGCATTTTACAGATAGTATCAAGTTCAACTTTCAAACATCCCTGTAAAATAACTATTAATTATTCTCATTGTATAGATGGAGGCACTGCTTTTCAATATAGTTGAATAGTTCTTCCAAAGTATCACAGCTATAATATTTAAAGGAATGGTAATTATCCCCAAAGGATATGATGACGCCATGATGCCCTGACTTTAGCTATTGGGCACTGGGCCACGCAGGGCAGAGAACAAGTTCTTCTCTCCCTGTGCCTGGGTTTAGACCTTTGTGCTGCCACATAGCCAGCTGAATGAATTTGCCTTAAGTAACAATAGTAATTTTTACAACTTTGCTGGTTTTCCTAGCTGTATAACAGACAAAACAATGCCTAATTCATAAATCTGCTTTGGGAATATCTGAGATACCTCAGCATAGTGAGAGGAGCACCCTGTGGAGCATACACCATGCATGTTCGCTATTAGCAATGCCATTGTTATTGCAACAATTATTGCCACTCTGACTCCTTAGTTATATTTACTGGAAAAATTCGACCTCTTTGAAACTAAGGTCCTGAGCCAGTTTGTGGGTTGAGTCCCAGCAGGTCTCTCTGGAGTCCGGTGGCAGCAACCACTGGCATAAACCAGACACACACGATTCACTCACCTCGACTTCAGAGGTTGCTCTTACCTAGCAGGCCCGAGGCTTCACCTCAACGATCTTCCTAACTTCATTTAGCGCTAGCCATTGCTGTTATCTCCCTGAAACAGATAGCTTATCAGGCCCCTACTTAAAAATTAATATTTCCCTCTGGCTTAAGGAAATCAATGCAAAATTCCATATCCTATCATTTAAAAATTCAAAAATACTGTCAGTCTAACTTTCTAATCTGTATCTGATGACTACAGCAGTCACTTTCTAAAACCATCATTAACTATTTTTAGAAAAGGGGAACAAGTTGGATGGGAACAAGTTGAGAATGAACCCTATTCTAAAATTATGCTCTTTTTCTAAATGTTTTTGCTCACCTTCTTCTGGTATATCCACCTAAATCCATATTATTCTCTAAGGCTCAATTTAAATGATTCCAAAAACTTAGCTAGTCTTCCCTACCAGGATGTCACTAATTCTGACAAAGTGAAAAGGGCATAGCATGTGGAGTTTATGGGATCATTCCAGGCCAAGACCAGCAGCAGTACAAACAGTAATTTAATGCACTAGAGTTACCTCAAGCGACAGTATGATGAAAGCTAGCATATACTTAACCTGTTGCTCTCTTAACTTTTTCCAGGTATTTCCAGAGATGCACTATGAAATAAACCAGCTGTATATTAGATTCAAAAGTAGAAGGGAATTAACCTTAAATTTAAAGGAATACTTGGTGAAGTGTGTTTCACTTTATAATATAGGAAGCTATAAGCCAGGCTGAAACACAAAACCAAAAATCAACAACAACAAAAAGTTCCAAAGCAATGGGCTAATTATTTTCAATATGGCATGATATTGGTACATAGTATATTTCGTTATACAGGCTAATCCACCTCTTTTAATAACTGCCTTTTTAATTTATTTTTTATTGTAGTCATTATTCTGCACATTAAAATAATTTCCTATGCTAAGGTTTCTCATTTCTTAGATACATTTCAACACATCATGCCCTCTACCAAATCATCAAGTATTCTTCCCCATTGTCCAGTGGGCTCCACCACCATTTGTCACTGCTCAATTCTGTCGCAAATGTTTCAGGGTTAGTTATGTTTCATCTGTTCCTTTGTCTATTCATATTCTACCTATAAGTGAGGTCATCTGGACTCTCTTCTTCTGACTTGTTTCACTTAGTATTATCCCCTCTAGTTCCACTCATGTTGATCCACTCAGGGTTTCATCTCATCTAAGGGCTGTGTAGTATTCCACTGTATATATGCACCATATTTTCTTTATCCATGGCACTTAGGTAATTACCAGTTCTTAGCTGTTGTAAATAGGGCTTCAATAAACATGGGAATAACTACATCTCTGCAGATGGGTGCTTTTGTATCTTTTGGATAGAAGCCCAGAAGTGGAATGATGGGATCATATGGCATTTCCATCTTCAACTTTTTGAGAAATCTCCAAACCGTTTTCCATAAGAGTTGTACCATTTTGCTTTCCCACCAACAGTGAAAAGTGTTCCCTTTTCTCCACCTCCATGCCAACGTTTGTTATTTCTAGACACTTGGATAACAGCCAATCACTCAGGTGTGAGGTGATATCTCATTGGTGTTTTAATTTGCATTTACCTGAGAATTAGGGAGGAGGAACATAATTTCATGTGCCTGTTGGCCATCTGTGTATCCATTTTGGAAAAATGTCTCTCCAATTCCTCTTCCCATTTTTTGATTGAATTGCCTGTTTTTATGTTTGAATTTTTGTATATTTTAGATATTAAACCTTTGTCAGAAATATGCAATATGCAAATAGCAACTCCCAGTTAGTAGTTTGCCTTTTGGTTTTAGTGTTTCCTTTTACTGTGAAGAAACTTTTTAGTTTGATGTAGTCCCAATTGTTTATTTTTGGTTTTATTTCCCTTGATGCTGGAGTTGAGTCCCCGAAGGCCTCCCTAAAGCTGATGTCATGGAATATCTTTCCTATGGTATCTTCCAAGAGTTTTATAATTTCTGAACTATGTCCAAGTTTCTACTCCATGTTAAGTTAATTTTTGTGAATGGTGTCAGAGAGTGATCTAGTTCCATTCCTTTGCATGTGGCTGTCCAATTATCCCAACACCATTTATTGAAAGAACTTCCCTTTACCCATTTTATGCTTTGGCTCCTTTGTCATAGATTGACTGTTTGTGAGTGGGTCAGTTTCTGGTGATTATTCCACTAGTCTATACCTATTATTATTCCAGTACCATACTGTTTTGATCACCATCAGTTTGTAATACAGGTCAATGCCTGGGAGTGTCATCCCCTCAGATTCATTCTTTTTTCTTAAAATTGCTTTGACTACTCTAGGTCTTTCATTGTTCCATGTGAATTTCAAGATTATTTGTTCTATTTCCTGGAAATAATCCCGAGGGATTTTAATGGGGATTGCATTAAACCTATATAGTGCTTTGAGTAAGATGGCCATTTTAATGATATTGATTAGTCCCAGCCAAAAGCAGTGTGTGTCTTTCCATTTCTTTGTGTCCTTCCCTATTTCTTTTAAGATGGTCTTGTAATTTTCATTGCATAGATCTTTTAATTCCACTGTAAGTTATATGCCCAGGTATGTCATTCATTTAACTTCTCTTTTAAATGATGTGATTTTGATGATTTCCTTTTCTTCTAGCGTGTTCAGTATAAAAATGCAGCAGATTTTTGTGTATTGATTTTATAGCCTGACACTTGACTGTATTCATTGATGAGTTCGAGAAGTTTTTTGATAGAGTTTTTAGGATTTTCAGTATATATAATCAATTCATCTGCATATAATGAGAGCTTTACTTACTCCTTTCCAATTTGGACTCCTTTTTTTTTCTTTTTCTTCCCTAATTGCTCTTGCTAAGACCTCCAGTACAATATTAAATAGCAGTGGTGAGAGTGGACAACCTTGCCTTGTTCCTGACCTAAGAGGAAATGCTTTCAATTTTTTGCCATTGACTATGATATTGACTGTGGGTTTTTCATATATGACCTTTACTATGTTGAGGTATGAATCCTCTATTCCCATTTTATGGAAGATTTTTATCATAAATAGATGTTGGATCTTGTCAAAAGCTTTCTCTGTGTCTATTGATATGATCATGTGGTTTTTCTATTTGCTCTTGTTGATATGGTGTATGACAGTGATAGATTTATGTATGTTGAACCATCCTTGCATGCCTGGGATGAATCCCACTTGGTCATGATAGATGATCTTTTTATGCATTGTTGAATTTGGTTTGCTATTCTTTTGTTGAGATTTTTTTCATCTATGCTTATTGGAGACATTGGTCTGTAATTTTCTTTCTTGGTGATATCTCTGTCAGCTTTTGGTATCTGTAATGTTAGCTTTATAAAAAGTAGTTAGGAGAGATCCCTGTTCTTCAGTTTTGGAAGAACTTGAGAAGAATAGGTGTTAATTTTTCTCTGAAGGTTTGGCAAAACTCATTGGAGAAGCCATCTGGTCCTGGGCTTTTATTTTTGGGGAGGCCCTTGATTACTTTTTCAATGTCTTTAGTTGTGATTGTTCATGCAGGTTTTCCAGTTCTTCTGGGTTCTATCTTGGTAGATTATACTTTTCTAGAAATCTGTCCATGTCCTCAATGTTGTCCATTTTATTGGTGTAGAGTTGGCATAGTAGTCCCTTACGATGTTTTGAATTTCTGTGGTGTCTGTTGTAATTTCTCCCCTTCCATTTATGAATCTAGTTATGAGAGTTTACTCCCTTTTTTATTTTGTGAGTCTAGCCAATGACTTGTCATTTTTGTTTATTTTTTCAAAAACCAACTTTTGGTTTAATTGATCATCTGGATTGTCTTTTGTTTTCTATTTTGTTTATTTCTGCTTGAATTTTGATTATTTCTTTTCTTCTGCTGATTTTTGGCTTTAGTTGTTCTTCATTCTCTAGTTGTTTTAAATGTAGAGTTAAGTTGTTTCTTTGTGATTTTTCTTGTTTCTTGAGCTATGCCTGCATTGTGATGAACTTTCCCCTTAGTACTGCTTTTGCTGCATCCCATAGGTTCTGGTAGCTTGTGTCCTATTCTCATTTGTCTCTAAGTATTTTTTAAGTTCCTCTTTGATTTCCTCTCTTACCGAAGAGTCCTTCAGGAGCATATTGTTGAGTTTCCAATTGGTTTGGGGTCTTCCAGCTTTTTTTTGTGGTTGATTTCCAGTTTTAGGCCATTCTAGTCAGGGAAGATGCTTGGTATGAGGTCAATCTTTGTAAATTTTTTGAGAGATGTTTGTGTCCTAGCATGTGATCTACCCTTGAGAATGTTTCATGAACACTTGAGAGGAAAGTGGAATCTGTAGTCATTGGGTGAAGTGATTGGTATATGTCTATTAGACGTATCCGTGTCAGATGGTCATTTAAAGTGACTGTTTCCTGTTAATTTTCTGCTTGGTTGATCTGTCTGTTGTTGTAAGTGGGGTGTTGAAGTCCCCCCAACAGTTGCTGTCAGTGTCTCTCTTCAGGTCTAATAATACTTGCTTTGTGTATTTTGATGCTCCTTCATTTGATGCATAAATGTTAATAAGCATTTTATCTTCCTGATGTATTGATCCTTTAATCATTATATAGTGTCCATCTCTGTCTTTCGTTATGCTTTTTAGATGAAAGTCTGTTTTATCTGTTATGAGTATAGCTGTTCCTGCTCTTTTGTGGTTGCCATTCGAATGTAGGATTGTCTTCTAGCCATTGACTTTGAGTCTTTGTTTATCTTTTGGAGAAGGTGAGTTTCCTGAATGCAGCACAAGTTTGGGTTATGCTTTTTAATCCATTCTGTGATGTTTGACTGGTGAATTCAGTCCATTAACATATAGGGTGATTATTAATATATAGCTGCTTAGTGTCATTTTGTAATTTGTCCTTTGTATGTTGTTCCAGATAATGACTTTGTTCTCTTTCTCTGTTTAGGTGGGATGGGTGCTGGGTTATTTTTGTTTTTGATTTCACTGTTTTTTTTTCTACTTTGCTTTTTCCCTGGGGATGTATTTTGAGGTTACCCTAAAGTTAGCATTCACAGTTTTATGTTCACTTCCTAACTTTATTTGAAAGCATATTAGCCTTCCACTCATTCTAATTATCCACATTTTTGTCCTCTTCTCTTTTAATATTTGCTGCCCATCCCCGCTTTTAATATTTGCTGTCATTCTGTTTTTTCTGTGTGATTTCTTTATGCTTTATAGAGCATCCTTTAATAATGTTTGTAAAGTTTATTTTGTGATGATAAACTCCTTTAACTTTTGCTTGTCAGAAAAGGTTTTTTTATCATTCCTTCAGTTCTGAATGATAATCTTGCCAGATATAGTATCCTAGGTTGAAAATCCTTTTCTTTCAGTATTTTGAATATATTATGCAATTCCCTCCTGGAATTTCATTAGAGAAGTGCTCAGACAATCTTATGGAGGCTCCTCTGTATATGACACATTTTTCTCTGGCTGCTTTTAATAGTCTTTCTTTATGTTGTATTTTTGCCATTTTTATGATGATGTGTTTAGGTATATTTCTGTTTGAGTTTCTTTTATTAGAAGCTCTTTGAGCTTCCTGGATCTGGAGGCTTGTTTCATTCTTCAAATTGGGACGTTCTTATCTATTATTTCTTCAAATATGGTTTCTGCCCTCTTTTCTTTCTCTTCCTCTGGGACCCTTATAATGCAAATGCTGTTCCTTTTGATGCTATCCCAGAGGTATTGAATGCTGTCTTCAATTCTTTGATTTTTTTTTTATCTCTTTGATAGTTTACTTTTGAGTTCCTGTGTCCTATCTTCCTAATCACAGATTCTATTAGAAGCTTCATCATCCCATTTTTGAGTCCCTCTGTTGAATTCTTTAATTCAGCCATCGTGTCTCCTACTTGTTTGATGTCTTGTTTTAATTCTTCTCTTTGCTTCTTGACATTCTCATTTAGTGCCTCTACTGATTTCTGGATTCCCATGAGTATGTTAATCACTGTTACCCTAAATTCCTTAGCTAATTTACATATGTCTGCATGATCAGATTTTCTCCTGGGTTTTTTAGTGAATCCATCGTTTCACGTATATTTCTCTATGCCTTTGCTCTATTTGGCACTCTGTTTATATTTCTGAGTGTTTAGGTTTCCCTGGCGTTGCATAGGTTTGACTTGCCCAGGATTGGCAATCATGCTGTAGTTTCGCCTCTGCCCACAAGGTGGCGCTAGCAGGTAATGTTGAGGTTTGAACTGCCTCTCACTGTATTCCAGGGGGTGGGCAATCCAATGGGTGGGATTTCTGGTGGGTGGCTGTGTGGTGGGTGGGATTTCCACTTGGTGAACCCAGGCTCTGGCGTGAAATGGTTGTGGGAGGGGTTTGAGCTCTTTGACTGACTTCCGGTTATGGCCACCTTCAGCGCAATTTCACCGCGTGGGCTCCATCTCAGCTCCTGGTGCGCTGCTTTCCTTTCACCCCCTTCCCAAGATGGCCATTGGTGGCTCCGCATCTCAGCCCCACTGGGCCTGCCTCTGGCTGCCTCTGCAGCTGGTCCTGAAATCCTTAGCCTCCGACCACTGCACTTCCGGAGACTCCCGAGCTCCATGCCAAATCCAAATCTGCAGCGTAGCTGAGAACTGCACCGGGTGCCCTCACCCACCGTTAGTTGTCAGCTGTTCTGCCTCCAGCTGAAGTGCCGCTTGTTTGTTGGTGTTCATCTCAGGAAAACAGGTGATTTTTTTTGTTTATTTTGGTGTCTCTGGGGAGCGACCCAAAAGTACATCCCATCGAGTTACCAACTGGAATTAGATCAAATAACTGCCTTTTGCTACTTTGCTTTTAGAGAAGACCTACATTAGAACCTGTTGTCACTGACCAGAAGAAATGCAGAGGAGTATAGATTTTATGACAAAAGACGGAAAGCAAGACTAGCATTCAGTGTTTATTTTATGGAAGCCTCTCTAGAGGTGGCACCACACTGAGCAGCAAAACTTTCCTTCCAAGCTCCTTACTGGAGGAGCTGCACTCCACAACCTAGCTTCAAGATGCAAGGACCTCGAATTGTGTGTGTGAGCCTCCGTGCTTTATCTCGATTTATTTGGTGCATCCCTTAGCTAGATGTGTCCTGAGGTATCAGAAAAGTGCAAGAGAGCCTGTGAGGGTTCCAGACTTCATATAAACTGAACATCATACCCACCTGGGCAACTCAGTCAGACACGACATCATCCCCTCCTCTCAGCCTCAGTCTCACTGTCTTCTGCTTCAAGTAAGTGAAACTGCACTTACATGCACCTCATTTCTACTCTGTACAGTCTGTATATTTGTCATATCACTCCTGTTTTTGCTAATGGTGGTTTTAGGTTTTACGTAATATTTGGTAGGTTTGTTTGGGGGTCTGGAAATGCTCAAAAATTTCCATGTAAATTAATGATGATTGCATCTTTATTTTAGACCATTTCAGCTTAAGGAGGTTTTATAGGAAGGCTCTGCTTTCAGATAAGGGTAGGAAACTAGACTGTGTTTATGTTAGCAAGATTATTACCAGAATCCAGCAGCTGGTGTACTTGCAAGCAGGAATTGGTGGAAGTTTCTGACTTCCTGGATGCCTGGAAAGAGTGATTAAACAGCTGAAGGAAGGGCAAGTTTGGACACTGTGACTGGAAGCACAGACATCGGGAAATGAAGACGCTGACCTAAGGTCTTCTATAGGGAAGATGGAGTGTTTCCATGTTCCAGAATGCATTGCCATCAGCACATGCATGCACAAACAAGCATATTTAAGTCATTATGATTTTTCCCCAGAGTATAATAATAACAAAAGTTTCAGGTGTGCCCTGGTGGAGTAGAGGTTGGGTGCAGTCCATATCCCAAGGTCCCTGGCTTTGTGTCCCACCACCTACTGAAACAGCCAAGATGAACAACTAAATCAATGCAAAAGTGCTTCTTTCTTCTCTCCCTGCCTGCTTGCCTCTGCTCAACTTCATTCCTGCTTGCACCTTTCCTTAAAAATAAATCAATTTTATGTAAAGGTAAAAACCTACCTTTAAGGATGACTCTTCCCTCTATTATGTCTCCCACTTGTCTAGAGCCCCTCATGGAAGTCTGAATTTATCCTTTAGGCATAAAGGAGTTTGGGGATGTTTTTTAGGAGTGATGAGCTGGCAAATGGATTTCTATTTCAAAAGATAACTTTAGAACAATTGGGAGTAGCCTAAAGCACAGATTCCAGTTAGGATTACACAGATTGGTAAACCCGGGGGTGGGGGGCAAATGAATGAAGTACTGTGCTCTGGGGAGCTATGTATCTGTGTGTGGTCATGTGTGGAGATTTCCCAGAACTTCTTTTCTCGAAGTGTTTAACCACAAGCTTTCTTGCTGCATAACTAGTTAGCCGTACGGTGGCAATTTTGTTATTTAAAAAAGATAAAATCATGGAAAAATAGAAGGGCAGTAAGTAAGAAGGACATAATACAACATGAAAAATGAAATCTCCGTATAAAATAGCAAAAGTCTTTTTTTTAACCATTTTCAAAAAATGTATATTCATCAAGAAGCTTATAATCATCTTTTTTTATTTCTGTGGGGCAGCGTATAGGAGAAGTTTGATTTTCTTTTGCCTTTAGCTTCTAAAGTGGGGGGAAAGAGGACTAAAAACAAGTTGATATATCTAAATTAACTGAACAATTCATGATGCTGTTGAGGACTGCAGTAAATTACTAACTGCCTCCTCTATCTGCCATAGTTTGGTAAATTCTTGGTTGTGTTGAGCGAGAAGCATGACTGCTCACCAAAGGATTTGCAAACTGAATACTTATCATTTTGTAGTGCAGTATGAAATCACTTTACACTCTGTCACATCATGCATTCAGTAAGTTTTACCAACATTTTTCCTATCAAGTTCCTACTTAGTTGCTAACATCCATTATTTTTAAGCCCTCTTGTCTGCTCATCACTCTAGACCATTATGGAGGCCAAGATTTACATATTGCAAAAATGAAAGCACAGTGCAGTTGAAACCAAACTTGAAACCCAAACTGTCAATAAGTTCTTTTTTTTTTTTATTTTATGGAAAAATTACCTTCCAGTCCATGAGTTATGCTGCAAAAACATTCAAGGCAAAATGCTTGCTGCAAAGACTTCAGGACAAACGTCCTAGCATCATATTGGGTATCATGAGTCTCTTCAGTTAGTAATAAGGAAATAATACTGATAATGATCATAGTAATAATACAAATAAACATTCCTAACATTTTGTCCTGATCAGTGACGAAACAGGTGATATTCAACTTGAGAGTTGTCTTTCAAATGCTTGGTTTGTTCACACACACGAACTATGGAACTTAACCTTTCCAGACTAAGTTCCAGTAGTCAGGAGGGTAAGGCAAGGTTCGCGGTCACACTCACCCAAAAATCCAGCTGAAGTTGATGGCAGTTGACTTAGAGCACACAGCTTATGGTGGGAAGGTCCTGATGTGCAACAAAACGTCCCAAAGCTGCTGGGTACAAAGCTCCTGTATGATGTGTAATTGGAGTCTGCGTGACTGCTGCTCATTTGGTGAGGTCAGCATCTCTGTGCTTTTTATCAGTGTTAGTCTTTGTAACAGATGGCGTCCTGATAAGGGTGTGGCTGCTGGCCATCTGCGCATTTTCCTCATTCAGGGCTACTTTGAACTTTGTGCAGGAGAGGCGGGGTATTTTTAATATTTTTCTCACTTCAGGTTTTTAGTTAGCATGAGTTACCCCATTTTTTGGTAGTGTGTAGTCACCCTGGTTTTTGTTCTTAGGGCTCCAGTGTTCACTACATGTGTTGAGTAGTCGTCCTCCTGTCAGGAACTCTTCTAAGTAAGGTTTAGGAGAGTGAATGAGTTGTTGGGCGTTTGCCCAACTGTAAGAAAATGAAAAAGCTGAAATTAAGAAGTCCTTTGATTCTAAACCCTTGCCTCTTTTCACCATGCTGCAAAAAAATCTCAAAGCACAATGTCTACACTTTTTACAAATATAGGATACCTATATCAATGTGCTTTGTTTTTAGATTGTCAGGTTTATGAGTCCGTGAACTCTGGGAAGGCAGAGGCAATGTCTGTCTGCTCTTTCGTTCTCTTGCAGCAATCTGTGTTTTTATAGGAAATCCTGGATCCAGACTCCATGTCTTAAAGCAGAGACGATGATCACACTCGCTGATAGGCAGCAGGATAACTCTTTTGGGGAAGACAGGAGCCTTCCCTTATCCCTCAAGTCACAGGAGGAAATTCACACTCTTAACTCTCAGTCCCCTTTCCTGAGTACAATTCTTTGTATTTGAGTGGGGTGGAAATTGAGGCTTTGAGGACAGAAGGGGTAAAGCTGGGCATTGACTGTGCACAGTAAAATCCTTAATATGTCCTCTAAACCTCACTGTTCTGTGCTCTTCCCTTCTGACTTGCTGCTTTCTTTACTCAGCAGTTGCTTTTTCTCCTGACACTGCATGGCTCCGGAAAGAAAGGAGCTTAGAAAAGAAGGCAGGATTTGGGCAAGGCCTGGACTTCAGGAGGGAGCGGGTTAGGATGAGAACAGCCGCTTGTCTGGGCTGCCCACACAGAGACCCTCCCTTGCTCAGATCTGGACTCACAATTGTCTTCTTTTACCCCTCCCATCCCTTTCCCACCACCCTCTTCACACTTATGTTTTAACAAGCCTTCTTTTCAGGTCATTCTCTTTGGAAACAAACCCAAACCAAACCTTGTTTGGAGACTTACAGAAGTGAATGCTGGAGGTTCTTGGGCCTGTTTATTTTGCAAGATGGGTGTAAAGTTCCCTTCTGCTTGACTGGAGAGAATGGGGACCAGTCAAACAGCCCTGGAGGATTCAGGGTTGTGAGAATTTTACCCAGTGAATTTTAATCTTAAGCACAGCCTCAGGTTAGGGACTCGCCTGGGGAAAGGGTATGAGAGGAAGGATTCCAGAGAAGTGCAGGTGAATCTCTGAACCTTGATGTTTGAGAGGCTTAAGCATTGTCTCTGAGTAGGTGTATGAGAGAAATATCTAGAGTCATATAAGAAAGGAAGCAGCCGTTTTTCCAGAACCCCTAATAAGTTACGGTGAGAGAAGAAACACAGGAAAAATTATGAGAAAGGGGTCAGGAGAGGGCTGAGCTAGAATCATCACTGACTGAACCATCTTATGTGTGAGCGTGTGGAATCCTTGTCCTTAAACTGTCCCACAGGCAGACAGTCTCTGCAGAGACAGTGCTCAGGCCTGGTGCCAGCAGTGACCACCACTTCGTCATGCCTGCCAGGGACAGGGAAGGGCTGTCTTCCAATGGTGAACAGCAGCTCTCCTAGTGCCTCTCTGGCAATCATCTACCTGGGGAGTCTTAACTTGAACCCTGGTAATTTACCCCATGCGAGAACTCCAGTCTGCTATATTTCACCATACTTGGAAGCCCCCAGAGAGGAATGGCCACAGCATCTACCCTTGAAGAAGCAGAGTGATATGTTGCAGAGATCTGTTCACTTACAACTCAGTGATCACTTTTGTAGTATAGAGGACTGGGAAAAAGTGCCCCATTCCTCTGAGGTTCTTCTTAGAAGAAAATGAACATTGTTACTGTGTGGGCTTTGGGAAAAACTCAGAGTCCAGGTCCCTGATTCTGACATGTAAGATTATCAGCCATATACAGAGGGTTGAAAATAAGTGGAAGGTTTATTTCAGCTGGTGGAAGAGAAATACTACACTCCTCAAGATGATGAGAAATGGGCCAGATTTGAGAAAATCGAGAGACTATGAACACTTGTCCTACTTGGGGCAAATATTTTGTAAAAGGAATCCTTTTGCTGTGCCTCCCTATTCCCAACCCAGTGTGTTCTGAGCCATTCCCAGGTTTCCAGGAATAGGAGTTCTTCTAGGAATAGGAGTTCCTTTTACTGCACATGCTTCTTACCCATAATTCACTCTGTTATATTGAACTTAATGTGTGTGCCCAAACACAATTTTATGTTAAACAGATTATAATGAAGTAACTGTTAACTTCAAGGTGGCTACAGCATCCAGTGCACCTGTGCAGCCAACCGCTTTGAGTTGGCTCGCTTCTATTTCTTGGCCACAAGAATGTAGATACTGATTTCCCTGTGGTCAACATTTTATCTGACCGTTTCAGGATCTGGTCTGCTGAGGTTCCCTCCCCCACATTTTCTCTGTTCTAGCCCCTTCTAGGCTAACCTACCTAACAATATCAGAGAAATTAGTAGGAGAAAAATGACCAAATTTAATGACATCTGTATGGAGAATTCACAGGGCTATGAATTCTAAAGTAATGAGATAGACCGAGGGCTTATATCCTAAACTAAGGAATGGGAGAGGGGTTTGGGGTGCCAGAGAAGTGAGGGTCTCACTAGAGGGGATGACTTCCTATGACAAACCTGCTTCTAGATGTTTGCCCTGCCTGAAGATAGATTTCTCTGATAAGAAGTTTTACTGGAGATAGCCCTATATCTAGGTAATCTTTTTTTCTTTTAAGGTAATTGTCATAGTTACCCTCCAGACCCGCAGACACCTATTTGAATTCAATTCCACATACCCAGGTGACATTATTGAAGGAAGCCTACGTGAACATCTTGGGAAAAAATTTATCTGCATGTTTTTGGAAAGAGATCAGTTCAATGGCCGCAGCAGAGCCATGACTACTGTGACTATATTTCCCAACACTCAAATCGGGGTAGATTATTTGTTGCACTCTTGACTAAAGTAAGGACATTTTAAACTGGAACATTCTCAGCAGTGCAGCAGGTGTGATTTGGCCTGCTATCCTAAGGCAGAGGGTATTTTAGAGGCAGGGTGTAGAAGAAATCTGATGAATTCCTAGACCGTTTGAGCGCTAATACTTACATTCTCCCCCTGCTAACATCTGCCATCTCTGAAAAACTCCTGGGAGATGGAGCTTTCTTCTCCAGTATCCAACAGCGAATGCATTCCACTAGGGACATGTAGATTTAAAGAAGGGGTCAGACATGTGTGGCTCCCAGCAGAAATTCAGCCTGGCAGCATGTCTGCTGCTGGCTTGTTCCACAGCGAGAAATAGCTATTGATACTAAAAAAATCAAGAACGGACAGACACACATCGGAATCTGGGGACAGCAGAAAGACCTGGGAACACTGAGCCAGCCAGTCACCATGTGCTGCTCCCCCTCTCAGGCTCCCCAGGCCCCTGGAGTCCCCACTGCATCTTTGATACTGAAATGAAGCTAGATGGCACCTCTCCTTGAGAGCCTGCTTCTTTGTCACTTTCAACCAGCTCTTCTCTTTCATGTCACCATTAAGCTCCTTGCAAGCACTGAGATTTTGCCTTAGGGGAGGAGCCCCTACTCTTGGTCCCCAGAAAATATTTGGGGTATTTGGATTTCAGATAAACCTAAAGAGGACAGTGATCTCAGATGATCTGAATGTAGAGTCAGGAGCACCGGGAACCGGTCCGTCTTCTCATCTATTTGTGAGCATTTGCTTGTGGGAATAACGCCTCAGGAGACATCCGGGTCTTTTCAACTAAATTTCCAAATTGTTTTCCCTCATTCAAAAAAATAGAGGCAGCAGGGGCCTCATTAACCCTATAACCTGGAGCTTTTAACCTGGGCATTCCCCAGTCACACTCATTAATTGTACTGTGCTCCTCAGATAGATGGGGATATTGGGGTGCTGGCCCTTCATGGAGTCCACTCATAGCTGACTGAAGCATTCTTCATTCCTCACTCTTGTTTTTTCATTCATGTAACTATGTGGTTTCTTGCAGATTACACAGTTCTAAAGAACAGACATTTGTTTGAGGCTATTACCTTTGGAAATGAGTACTCAGTGGCTTGGAATTATGCCAAATGAATCTCATAATTAATCGTGTGACTTTAGACAAGTAAGCTGCCCTGCTAGTGCTTCAGCTTCCTTTTATAAAATAAGACTGGACCTAACTGACCTCCACTTATTCACTCAAGTGATTCATTCAAGTGGTATATATCAGTCACCTTCTATGTCCTAGACACTGTCTGAGGGGCTGAGCATAAAAAGATGAAAAAGATGGTGTACCATTCTTGGTCATTTTAAAGTCTAGAGGTATATATATATATACACACACATATATATGTATGCCTATTCTCTATCAAATTTATTTTAAGGATCTAGTCATAACACTGAAATACATCCATATTATTTAGAATGCAGTGTGGTAAGAGGAAGTATAAATATGTTAAAAAAAAAAAAGCATACAATTCTTGAATAAGCGCTCTTGCAGGATACAGGGACATTTTGAGAGGTAAAGGTGAGCTTTAGATGGGTCTAGAAGTTTGAACACAATTACGATGAGATTCAGGGTTAAAGAGGCATCATGTATGAAACCTCAGAGACAGAAAAGTCAAGGTATTCCAGGGTACAGAAACTTTGAAATGACTGAAGTGGGGCAAGCAGATTAAAAAAAAAAAGAAAGTAAAAACAGAACAGGACTCAAAATTCTATCTGGATTTCTGTGTATCCCATGCTAAGTGTTTTTGGAAAATCATTCTTTTGGAGACCTTTGCACATACATAATTATTTATGCATAAATTCTTATATTTTTCTGGGAATTTCTGTACTTGTTTTATCAACTGAGATCATTGTCCTCTTAAGGTTTATTTGAAATCCAAAACTTTTCACTAATCAGGGTAACACAAAGCACTGCTAAGAGCAATGCATAAATTATGGTGGGTAGTGTTGCTACAGATGTTTGGTCATGGATGAAAAATGTTCATCATAAGCAGACTGCTTACCTTACTTCAGATTGGGGAGAAAGGCAACTCAAGAAAATGAAACATGAGCAGCAAATGAACAGGCAAGATATCTCAGTCTTAGGAAACTAACCATTAACTACTGAGTATATTTCCAGACAATATCCTTGTATCTTTGGCGTCACTTTGTATGTACCGTCTCTCTTACTAGGTAAAAATCATACTCAGTTATTTCTTCCCATTTAGTAGCTCAAAGGTGTGTAAAGGAGATATGAAATGTTTTGGGTTTTTTTTTTTTCCATTTCCCCAGTTTGACCGGAGTCCACTGGATTCCCCTATCATGTGTTGATTCTGTTCTTGCTAAAATCAACCTGGTGGTCTCTGGTTTTCTTTCTCCATCTTTAAATCATTCAGTCTGTTAGCTCTGAAAACACAGTGCTCGTACTTCCGTTACACTCCCTCTGCTGGCCAGACATGGCCTCACACCAGCAAAAGGAGGCTGCTTCAGGGTAGCGCCTTCACAGAGACTATCACACTGTTGGTTTTTTTTTTCTCTTGGAAATGAAATATTGGAATTAAAAAAAAATAGGCTATTTAAAATCCAACAGCTCTTCCTCTAGCAGATTATAATAATTTTAAAACACCACAGATTAAATTTGGGGCTTCTACTGGGTCCTTGGCCTTGGTATTAATTAACAAAGCTTGAAACGAGCCGTGATTAATTGCAAGTCCAGGAGCACAACGCAGTTTGATGAATATGTTTAGATTTCAGGGAGAAAAACATTCAGACCATTGCTTGAGGCAGGAGCCTCCGCAATAATAACCAGTTTGATTTAAAAAATGTGTCTTTGCCATACAAATTGCAGAGTGTATCATCCCTGTAGTGAAGTCTGCTGATAATAGAGTAGAAGTGGAGATCTGGAACCATCTGCACAGTGTGACCCTTCCAGGGTTTCTCTCCCTCTCTCTCTCCCTCCCTGCCCCACCCCTTTTCAAAGATCAGATTATCAAATAGATTAAGTAAGAGGAGGGGTGGGTGATATGAGATGTGGGGTTTTGAAAGAATGGAAGATATGTTAGCAATGATAAAAAAAAAAATACATAGAAACCTGTCCATGAGATATATTTCCTTCCTTCATTCTCAGAATCATCATAGAGATGATGGTGCCACGCTGTGCACAAACCTAGGGGGAAAGAATAAAGAATTCCAGAGAAGAAAATGATGCAGTACTTATGCTGACTCCTAGGTTTATATTAGGGGAAACTGAAATATGTCTCAGTTACAAGGAATATGTACAGTGTCAAACAGGTGGTTGGAGGTAGGGCAGGGTGTATAGTCCAGGCACAGACAGAGGGTTCTAAGTAAGATGGAGACTTGAATATAAGTCATGGTCTTATCTCCTTCTGACCCCAGAGCCAAGTTCATGGTGTATGAACTTTATAGTCACACAAGGTCTTATGCCTGATGTTCTGCTGTTGTCAACTTGAAAGTTTTAGTCATTTCTTTATTTAAAACTGGAAACCCTACATTTTCATTTTGCAGAGGACTCTGCAAACTATGTAGGCAGTCCCACCCAGCAGTATGGTACCTAAGCACATCATTCAGTTTCACAAATCCTCCGTCTGTCCTGGATGGGATAATTAAGTGGGGGTGATTTGGGGAAGACACCCTGTAAATGATAAAGTGCTTTGCAATTAGGGGGCAAAATGATTAGATTTCTTAGACTGCAGCAGGTCTTATATAGCAGTATTTTTCATGTGTTTTTCCTATAAATATATGGGCTGTTTTTATATTTGTGCTCAGGTTCTGCCACCCTGATTTAACTCCACACTGTTTTATTTAGAACCTCTGTGCCCTCAAATGAAGCCTTTCTCTCTCTTCCGGAAAGTACAGCTCTCAAGGGGGAAAGAGTAAGAGAAGGTGGTGATGGTCAGAGGAACCTTTAGGATATAAGAAATAATTACTGTTTGGGGTGAAGACTTCAGCAGAAGGCCACATTGAGAATTATTTAAGGGTAATAGTTAATGGCAGTTTTGCTGCTAGGTACTCAGGCATGAAGGTCAAAAAAGCAAAACTTCTAGCTAGAGCTTTTATTTATCCAAGCATATTTGGAGAGTTTGGGGGTGGGGAGGTAGCTTTGATAAAATAGTATGTAGATGAACAAGCTAAGCTTGTGTGGAACACCTCTGTTCTTTTTTTTTCTTCTCTCCTCCGTAGGGTCCCATTGCTGAAGGTGAAAGAAGAAAAATAAGGGTATGGGGAGCACTGTGATAAACGAGGGGGTGTGAATGATAGAGAGCAGTTTTAGAAAGACAGGACAAAGCCTCCTGTGTTTTTTCATATATTTCAGCGTCAGGAGGACAGTGGCTCCATTCTCTAAATATGGTCTCTGGGAAATTTGTTGCCATGTTGCTGGCTGTAGATATTAGACCTGTAAAGAGACAAAAGAGAAATATTGAAAGACTTGTTTGAAAAATGTGTGTTCATTGAGGTCACTGTCAGACCCATTAAGCTATTTATGATTAGTTACTCCCCACCACACACAGTTACCATCATGCATACTCTTGTTCAGGATTATATTTGGTCATGACGTCTGAATCTGCGTACTTCCAGTCTTTGATCGTGAATGTAGCCTGGAAATACGTTTAGAACTCACTAGAAACCAGGAAAGAGTGGAGGAGACTCTGGGGGTGCCCCTGGTGAGGATGGTAGAAAGTCAAGATTGTGAGAGAAAATGAAACAAAGAGCAGAGTAAGGAGGATCATGGGAGGGAGACAGGTCTATTTGATGAGAATCTTCACAAAGAAATTGAAGCCATGGAGTGCAGGAAAGGAAATTGTTAGTAATTCCACATGAGGTTATACTGTTTTTCTTTTTAAATATGGCTATATGCAGCCCCATTCGTGTTTCCAAAGTGAAAAGGCATCAGAGAAGAAAAGAGATAAGGTTCTTAGCGACTGGAACCAGAATAAAGGGGTTCCCCTGGACCTGCATTTGCCTTGCACCCCTGCATCGGCAGTACCAGAGATATGTGTCTGTCATTTCCCCACCACATTTAACATACATGGGCCAGCATAGAGAGGGATGAAAGGATCTCAGTCCTAGGAGAGCCTCCTCTTCAAAAATACCTAGCGACAAATAATCCGAAGAAAATGGCCGTGGGGAAATAGTAGAGAAAACTGAATTATTCCGATTTACCTTTCAGTTAATCGGGTCCCTTTGCACCACAGGAGATTTTCAGGGGAAAACATTAGCTTATTTTTGTCCTCTCATTTGGAGTGTAGTTTTTTGAGCTTTCATTCTATATTCTTTATGTATCCTTAAGGAAATACTCGAGATAAAAACAGTGTCTGAAAGAGCTGAGACTCAGGGGGCTGAGACTTAGAGTCCTCCAAGCCCAGGGTAGAGGGAGGAGTAAATTCTTCCCTGACCACAGAAAGAAATGCCTTCCATTTTTTTCCCCTGGATTTTATGAAAAGGTCTCAAGTCCAGAGAGCTCATTCTAATTACCACCCTTTTGAAATGAAGCTTTCTGATCTGAGCCTATCTCTACTGATAAGCTGATACTTCCCTGAGCTTCCACAGACTCACCCCAGAAATGCACCTGGTAGGGATTTCAGATTTACCCTTACACTTGGGGGTAACATAGAGACTGAAATGAAATCTATTTTCAAAGTTGAGGATTTTGTAATCCCAGAGTCTTCTGGTTAACTGCTTAAACAAATGTCCTTGAGTGAAAGAAATGTCCTGGATTTCTTGGAGGAGTGAATTATCTTAACTCTGTGTCTTGACACAGTGATCTCCCTCCATCTTTTACACATGATCAGATCTTATGCATCTTGCAACTCTTAGTCAAAGGAATAGAGGACAAAGCGGAAGATTATGAATGCTGGAAATAACTTGCCATAGTCTTGCATTTAAGCACCCTCCCACACTTTAATTTTCACATTTTCTTATTCATTTTGTTGTCATTATTCTCCAAGTTTTCGTCTCTTATAATTGACATCATTGGCACCATGGGGGAAAGAAAAGAAAAAGACAGACAGGTAAATGGTTCCCCACCTAGAGGTTCATAAAACTGATTAGAAAGTCCATAAGCTATATTTACTTTTTCAAAGCAATGCTTGGTTATTTTGGAAAGGCTCTAACAGGTTGTGATATTGTAACTTGAAAGAAGTACTGTGTAATTGGTTATTCAGATGACCAAAGTATGTTTGTACACATATTTGGTCATTTTTAGTTCCTGGCTCACAGGACCCCAAAGCTATGAATTTCTTAAGTGTTGAGAATGATATGAATGTTTTTTTGTGAGTAAATAAGGTGACGTTTGGGAAGCATGTAAGGGGAGAACTTTGGGGAAAATTGTTTTCCTGGAGAACTAACCAGTGATTAAAGGTGTGGAACTTCTAAACCTCCCTGAAGGGGAAAGGAGCTGGAGATTGAATCAAGTGTTAATGGCCAATGAGTTCATCAGTTCTGCCTATGTGATAAAGCCTGAGCTTTGGAGAGTTTCTGGCTTGGTGAACACAGGATGGTGCCGGAAGAGCGTTGTGTTTGGACAAGGCATGCAATCTTCCTGTCATTTCCCTACATCCTACCCTATGCCTCTCTTACATCCGGCTGTTCCTGAGTCCTGTCCTTTGTAATAAAGTGGTGTTCTAGTCAGTAAATGCATTTTCTGACTTCTGTGTGCTATTCTAACAAATTAATTAAACCTGAGGAGGGGGTCCTGGGAACCTCTAACATATAACCATTTGTTCAGCACAGGTCAAAGCCTGGGCTTACAATTGGCTTCTGAAATGATGTTGGGTGGTCTTGGAAGACTGAGCCATTAAACTGTGGAAACATGCTATTCCCCTACTGCTGGTGTCCAGGAATAATTGCTTGCTGGCATGTAGGGAAGCTTTCTTTCTCTCTCTCTTTCTCTCTCTCTCTCTCTCTCTCTCACACACACACACACACACACACACACACACTCTCACACTCTCTCTCTCTCTCACACACACACACACACACACACACACACACACACACACAGAAATTGTAACTCTATACACAGTTTAGCTAAAATGTCCTGAATCTTTCTTTTCCCCTGGAATTAAATTGACCCAATGTGACAATTCTTATTAAATAAAGATCAGAAACTGACTGATGCTGGCTTTAAAATTTTTTTTCCATGGTGTGCTTTCTAATATATTTTTTATTTACTTTGTTCATTATTATAACCCAAACATCTAGACCCATGCAGGCACTACAAAATTTATTGTACAAAATAAATAAATGCATGAGAATTTATAAACTGTTTCAATTCAATATTTTTTATAGAATTTCCACTCTGTTTTGCATCCCATTCTAGTTGACAAATGCATACACAGATCTTCGGAGTTCTTCAAATGCATCTACTTACCTATACTAACTAAACTGGAGGACATTATCCAGGGTAATCATAGAAGCAGCATATTATAAAAGGGGTATAGACTTAGTAATTCCAGATCTCTCACTGATTGCCTGGATGGTGTCCTAGATAAGGTGCATTTGTGTCCTGTAACTTATTGTCTGTATCTCTAATGAATACTGATAATAATACCAACTTCTCTGGGTCTTTGAGAGACTAAAATAAGATAACATAGACAACGAAAATAAGATAACATAGACACTTGTTATTTGTGGCATTATAAGCATCAAACAAGTGTTAATTCTTCTCTTCTTATTTTGTTAGGTAGTAAACTAAGGGAACGAAAAAACTATAAAGTAGAGCATTTTCACAGCAACAGCTCCTAGGGTTAAACATTATTTCATTTGTGAATTCTTGATGGCTTCTAACTTCTGAGTACTTAAAGAAAATATATCATCATGTAAAATTGCTTTTCAGGCCATTAACCTATCTTATTGTGGCAACTAAAAAAACCATTATTTTATTATTGAATTATTACAACTATTTTTCATAGTGTGTATGGCACCCCCTCCTTCAGTTAGATTGTGAAAGTTACCTGTGTCTCCCTACTGCTTTATAAAGTAAGTTTTATGTAGACGTGCACAATACATTTTGTTCATAGGTTGTGGAATGAGGACTCTCCGCCATTTTGTTAATCTTTTCATATTGTCCTTTAAGAAGAGAAATTCCCTACTACAGCAACCCATTCAACCCAATACCTTACATCTGCACCCTCATGGGAATTCCTGGTGTAGTTTACACAGTGAAGCCAGAGGTGCCTGTTCTTAATGTGCTTCTGGAGTGCCTGGATCTCTGGATTCATTGCTGACTTGTTTATGAGGAAGCTCACTGGGAGCAGGTGCCAAAGGACTGTCAGTATATCTGGGCAGCCTCCCAAATCTTAAACACAACTGGAAAAACATTAGGCTCTTCTGGGGATACAATTGACTAGATGACATTAAGCAAACTGCTTGCGAGTTAATGACTAAACGAAGCCTCCAGGTTCCAGTCCAGGCATAAAAAAAGGGAATTCAGTAAGGTGGCAGGATAGACACTAACCCAGTTTTTCTCAAATGTTGTCTGAGTCCTATTTTCAACAGAATCACCTGGAGTGCTTTGAAATACAGATTCATAGGTCCAGCCCTAGATTGGTATTTAAACAAAACAAAAACAACAATAAAACTCCTGGAAGATATTGGTACAACTAATCCCGTCCATTAGCAATAGAATCACTAATTATTTTCCACTTATTCTTGGCCAAAGGTGTAAATACATCAGTGCTCTGTAGAGTTGGTTCCTCCAGATAGATCTATATCTTTAATTAGGTGAAAAATTCTATGCCTTTCCACATTCTTGCCCCTCTTTCTTGACAATCTTTCACTTTCAGAGAACACTCATTTATGGTCACAGAGGTCTGCTCATCTGTAATCTCCTCTGAGAATCCTTCCCCAGCTGCCCTGGGAAAAACACATGGCTCCCCCACCACATTTCCATTTGTGTTTTTCTCTATCTCTGCATTTATCAAAATATTTGAAACCATTTGTTTACCTGTGTCTTTCCTTACTTAGTAACTCTTCAAAGGAAGGGATAATGTCATTTTCATACTTGTGTCTCTTTCAGCATCTAGTGCTATAGTTAATATCACTATTACTGTTTAAATTGATGGATTGATGAATAAATGAATTTTTGGGTGAATATTTAATTAATTACAAAAATGATTATTTATTCTCTGGAAGAAAGCACTCTAAGAAAAGCTCCGGAATAACTCTTCACACAGTGACTTTCTCCACATCACCCCTACCTTCCTTCACCTATGCACAGGCTGACACCACAGTTTAGGCAAAGAAGAATTACAGGATCCAGGGAAGCTTCGTCAATCCAGAAATCAGAAAACATGCCTTCCGACTGTGAGCTAGAGCTGGTTACCTGGGGAACCAGATTTATCTCTGTATCCTCAGTGCAGTACATCTCAATGAGGGTGCTTTTAATAACCAATTGATGTGTAATTGCCTGTATAAATTATGTATCTCTTGTCCAGCTCCAGCTCTGGTGCACTGAGTGAATTATGGAGAAAACCTCTTCTCAGGACTATTATGTGACTGGTATGATGTGATGGCAGAGCCTTTCAGAGAGTTTTAAAGGGGACTCAGTTGACTTATTTTTGGACTTTTCAGGCATTCTTTGAAGAGAAGAAGATGGGTAAAGGAAAAGAGTCATCAGTTTCTACAAACTTAAATAACAAACAGAGAGAAGCATAAATATAGTTATTGAAATTTCAACCCTAGAAAGATCTCGGGTCACAGAGTCCCAATTCCCAACTAACAGTTTATCACCTGAATAAAAGACATGTTAAGGGCATGTTTGGCCTCCGTTTGAATATCTTTGGTGGTATGAGGTGGGTTATACAGCAGAAATAGCAAAGTCTTTGTAGTTAAACAAAGCAGAGACCAACTACTGAGTGATCTAGTTAAGAGACTTTCTTCTTTGTGAAAGAGGAATAATAATGAATAGCTCACTGGGTAATCATGACTATTAAATGAAATCATGTGCAGTGGGAATAATATACAGAAAAGTGTAACTTTATAAATATTTTCATCTTCTCTGACTCTGGATCACCAGTCATATTTCACAAAAGTCACTCTATTTTAGGATCTTTGGGAATAGGAAGGTGAAGGGTCCCCATAGAGGAGAAGGATCTGTTATTGGGGAAGTAACCCCCTCAATGAGAGGAAAGAAATAAAAGCCCTTTCAGTACCCAAGGGACACATGAATGGTAGAAGAGGCAGATATTCAGGAAACATGGGTTTCAATATTTGTATCCCCACTTTAGGGAAAATTCTGCAGGGGTCGAGTTAGGAGGGTTGAGGGGAGAGTTGAACATGAGGAATTGAATGTACTTTCCTTGTAGGCAATTGCATGGTTGTCTCATGTCAACAGTGGGCATGAGTAGAATAACAATAGAATATGCAGTATATTCCAGCAGAGCGAGGACATGAATTTTCCTTCTGTCAGCTTCTGGGAATGGTTATCAGAGGCAAAAGAGGTGGCTAATTTCAGATTTGAGGCCTTCCATGGTGATGCCCAGTGTAGCAGAGAGGGTCCCAACACTCCTTCATGGTGGTATTTAGCCTAATCCCCAGAAAGATGAATAATATGGTCAAGATCAAAGGAGTCTGCAATATCAAGAGGAGATGAAGTAGGTCTGATCAGAAAGGATGATCTTGCAAGTTCTAACCAAGCTCGGAGAAAAAGCCATAATGTCACCACCTGGATTCTGTTTAGAAATTAGATTGCTGAGACTTACGTGGATTAGGTACTCACTTAAGATATGCATGTGCTAAGTAGTGAAGCCAGAATTCAGTAGGTCTAGACAGATATACAGCCTTGGTTAGATCTTCTGGGACAGCTATTCAGTAAGTTACAGCCCTCTATTTGTCTATTACACAGCAAATTCTGACTTTCTCAGAAGGAAGAATGAAATCACAGTGAAGAGCAGGTGCTCTATGTCACTTGGACATCAGACAGATTCTCTGTCTTCTTTCCTTCTTCCTGAGACAGACAGTCAAGCAGCAAAAAGAGTGAAAACACATGCTTCTGACTAGAAAACATGTTTTATTTATGTTTTAGTGTGTGACACTCTGCTGAATTGTATACAAGGCAGGTTTCTTAAATACAGTCTGTCCTTTCTAAGAATGCAAAAATAAATAGCCAGTGTCATAGACACTTATGGGTACAGAGCCTTCAGAAAACTAAAGGGTACAGAGCCTTCAGAAAACTAAAGCAAACCATGAACTGAAGAAATTCATGTAATTCAGAAAGATGCATTTATCAAATCAAAACGTATTTTGTGATAACCATGAAGATGACTGTATATCAGGGAAGCTGATAAGGCAAATGTGACTACCAAGAACATGGACTTTGGAGATAAAGCTTGAAACTAATTATCATTCCTGTAATCGTGATAATTTTTTTTTAATCTCATGAGTCCTCAGTTTTCTCATGTATAAACAGAAGTATTTTTAGGACTTCATAAGACTATTTGGAAGATTAAATGAAATAGTACATGTAAAATACCTAGCATACCTCCTAGTACAGTGTAATCACTTGGGAACTGCTAGCTATGAGTATTATTATTAAATGGACCTTCATTAATTCTTAGCACAGACCTGTGAGAATCCTGGAAAGGATATCAGCCCTTTTGTGACCCATGAGAAGTAAGATGTTCAGAGGGAGTTTATATTATCTTGTTGTTTTCCCAGAGAAATAATAAATGTGCAAGTAAGTCACAGGCTTTCTCCTCAGAATCAGTTCCTAGGCATCTAGTGAGAACTATTTTTCCATTTCCAAAGTGTCCCAAGTGGACACTTTAGTGACAGTCCAGCTGTGGCTCCCTGGGAGTCTCTTAAGCTTATGCTTCTCCAGATATGCAAATTTACCTTCTCCCTCATCACCTCCCCAGAAATAAGGCATTTTAATTTTTCTCCACATGATGACTTGCTTTGTTTGATATAATCTTGCACTAATTTATTTGCTTATTTCTAATCTTTTTAAATAAGGCTTCCAATGTTGGACTCAGAATTAACAATAAGGGGTGATTGCTATGTCATGCTTTGGTACATTAATAATATATTTTTTTACCTGCTTAAATTGAATTCAGTCTCATCTTAATTACAGCCATTCTAATTCTCAAATGTCCATGCTTTATTCTCTCAAGTAGTCTAATGTGAACAACAGATAATTCACTGGGATTGCTTCTTTCCCACTAGAAACTGCCTTTCTTCTTGAATGACCCTAAAAGGTGAACCAATGAGGAATTCGCTTCCAGCAGAGAAGTCTTTTCTAAGACCTTTTTATTTTCTTGGTAACTTGCTGAGATCTGAGCTCTTAAACTTAGTGCCCTAGATACAATGAAGATCATCTGGAATTGTAAAGTGAGTTGAGATGTGTGTGTAAGAGGTGCCTAAGTGCCTTGGGAGGGCCCCTATATAACTGAATTCAGACCAGAGTGGAGAGGGGCTGGTAAATCACTTTAGAATGATGAAAGAGCTGATGGGAGACTTCCAGACCCTGTCTTCTTGAATTAATTAATTGCACTCTTGTGCCTTTTCCTGGCACCTGAGGTCTTTAAGGACTTAGAGTGGAAATCTAGTAATACCGCAGAGGCTAGTTTGGATTTTTTTTTCTCTCTGCCCTGACACCTTCCGAATTGATTATAATGACTATGAATAGCTTCTATTAATTGAATGTCTACTATTTGCAGAAATTTTGCATATATTTTATCTAATTCTCATAAAAATTCTTTAGAGTGAGTATTATCAGTCCCATTTTGTAGATGAAAATTCGTACAGATTAACACAAATTTCCTATTGTTTTGTATCTGAAAAGCCACAGAGTTGAAATTCAAACCTTTTGCTACTTAACTTTATCCAGGTGTCCATAAGCAGTGTTGTCAGGAGAATGCAGTCTCCTGAGCCTCAATGCCCTGGCTTGGGAAGCTCTTGTGACAGCTGGGATGGAGGGTGGATCAGAGAAGTGGAGGTTCAGGGTATTTTCAGAAACAGCGGAGTTCCAGATGGTGACAGCTTCTTTTCCTACACATTGCAGAGTCCAGGAGGACTCTTTCTCAAGACAGCTGAATCAAAGGGAGACCCTGCCCACAGACAGCTTCCAAATGCGGAGAGCAACCCGGTCGTGAGAAGGCAGCCTTCTAGGGCAGAGACTGCAAACTTTCTGTAACAGGCCACGTAGTGAATATTTTAGATTTTGTGGCCATATGGTCGCTGTAGCAACTGTTCAAGTCTAGTTTTAAAGAAAGCAGACAGACAATATGTAAACAAATGGGTGTCCCTGCATTACAATAAAACTTTATTAATAGACATTGAAATTTGAATTTCATTTAATATTGGTGTTTAATATTGGTGTGTTGCAGCGTATTAGTCTTTTGAGTTCTTTGCCTAACAATGTGTAAGGAAACACCTTTCTTAGAAGGCAGTGGCTCAAAGTGGATTTGCGGATTGTATTTGTTCATGCCTCATTTGAGGATTTGCATTTTAACTTGTGATATATAATGATGGCCGATAATTACTGAGTAGCTGTTAGATACCAGGTTTTGTGTTGTTTACTTGTCTAAGTTCTATATTTAATGCTGATTAAATGATAAAATAATTCTTATGTATAAGAACATATAATAGAAACACATATTGTTACTAATTGAATTAAAATGAATAAATGTGTAACCAACACCGGTTTTGGAAGTATAAATTATGAATGTCTTTGAAACCACCGGTATTTTCCCAGGCTATGTCCTCTCTATCACTAACAAGAGATACATTTTGCATGTCTAAGAATTCCTTTTATGGTAAAATAATAGCACAAGAACAGAAACATAAAGCAAATGTATAGTTTAATAGATAATTATGAAACTAATTCCTATCTTCATTTCATGGGCAAAAGATTTGAAAATAGATGATTTCTAGTACTTTTCCCATTATACGTCTCCATGAGCACAATCTCATTCCTCTGCCTTTTGGATTTGGTGATATTAATGTCTTGCTTCTCTTAAAATCTTATGCCACCTTTGTATTTATTTTTTATAAAATTATACATCTGTGTCTATCATCTGTCTGTCCCACTATCCATGCATGCATCCATCTATCCATCCATCCATTCCTCTCTCCAACACTATCTATCTATATTTATCTATCTATATTTATCCATCCATTCATTTTTGATGATTTGTTTTTGCACGTCATATGATTGGAATCATTATATATATTGTTTTGAGTCTGGATTTTTTTCAAGCAATTCATGGTATCCTAAGATGTTTAAAGTTTTGCAATTTTGTACTATCTCATTGTGGTTCTAACTTGAATTACTGACTACTAATGAAATTTAACATATTTTTATATACTTAATAGTTAATTGAATTTCTGTTTTGAAGTAGTTGTTTACATGTTTTGTCTAGTTCATTGTGTATTTGTCAATTATATAGATTAAAAAGCTATTTTCTTACTTCATATATAATTGTTAATATATGGTGTCTTATGATTAACTAAAGTTTTTAGCATAATGTAATTTCTCTTTGATGGTGTTTCTTTCTTTTTCAGTAAATAAATTCTTCATCCGAAATACTGAAGATATTCTGCTGTATCATCATTTAGTTTTTCATATATATAATTTCTATTTTTTGGATTAAGACTTTTTAATTCAAGAGTTGAGTTTCATAACATTTTTGTATGTAAGGAAGGATATCAATTCCTCTCTTTCTTCTTCCATCTCTTCCCTATATCTTTTCCTCCCTCCCTCCCTCCCGCCCTTCCTTCCTTCCTTTTGGCTTAAGGAATAATACCCAGTTGTTTCAGAAACATTGAATAAAAACCATATCCTTTCCTACTGATATGAAATTCAACTCTGTTAGAAATAGCTGTTCTTATTAACTTGGGACAGTTTCTAAACTCTCTAATGTGTTTCATTGGTTTATTTATCAAATTTGCATCAATATTATGCTACCTTATCTAGAGTGGCTTTGTAATTAAGCTTGGTATCTGGTAGAAATTCATTTTACATGTTGGGAGAAAGAGAACAGGATTGATGGATAAAGAATGAAAAATTTAGTCTCTTTCAAATGTTGATTTGAACAAGGTGTATTTCTTAATTTATTTGGTTTATTTCAAAATTCCTTAATAAAATTTTATACTTTTCTCCATAAAATTTTCTCCACATAAATTACAAATCTTCATATTTTTGTTTTGCTTTTAAATATTATTTTCAAATTGAATCTTCAAGCTCTTATGTTTGATAAGTCCGTTATCAGATTTATCTTTTGCAAATATTTTATCCCAGTCTGCGATTAGTCTTTTTACTCTCTTTACATTGTCTTTCACAGACCAGACACTTTTAATGTTAATGAAGTCCAGCTTATCAATTATTTCTTTCATGGATCATGCCTTCATATCTAAAAACTTATGTGACACTCAAAATTATCAATTTTTCCTATATTTTCTATGAGTTTTATAGTGCTATGTTTTACATGTTGATCTGTGATTCATTTTGAGTTAAATGTTATACAGGATATAAGATCTGTGTCTGAATTTACTGTTTTGCTAAGTAGACATCCATTTTCCCAATAATCATTTGTTGAGTAGTATATCTTTGTTTTCTTATATTACCTTTGCTCCTTTGTCAAAGATCAGTTGACAATATGAGGTTATATTTTTGGGTTCTCTATTCACTGATCTTTTTGTGTATTCATCCTGTGTACTCCTTCAATCCTCCAACACATTCTCCTTTAGTATTAATTGGATATTCTGACTCTTCTGCTTCTGCATATGAACTTGAGAATCAGTTTGCTGGTATCCATGCAATGACTTTCCGGGATTTTGACAGGGATTATATTGAAACTATTGATGAAGCTGGGAAAAACTGACATCTTGAAATTATTGAGTCTTCCTCTCCATGAACATAGAATCTCCATTTATTTGTTTCTTCTATGATTTAATTCATCTCTGTTTTGTAGTTTCCTTCATTTGGGTCTTGTATACATTGCTAGATTTTTATCTTGTTTTAATATAAATGTTATTATGTTCTTAATTTCAAATTCCACTTGTTCATTGCTAATATATAGGTAAACAATCACCTTTTGGATATTATTCTTAAATCCTCTGCACCACTATTTTTACTTGTTTATTAATTCCAATAGTTTCCCTTGTCAGTTCTTCAGAATTTCTATATAGATCATTTTTCCTGCAGTCAAAGATATATTTCTTTCTTTCCAATATGTATTCCTTTTATTTTTCTTTATTGCATTGACTGGAACACTGAGTATGATGTTGAAAAGGAGTAGTGAGACGGAAAACTTCGTCTTGCACCTGATCTTAAAAGAAAAGCTTTGAGATTTCACCATTAAGTGTATCGTTTGATGTGGGATTTTTGTAGATAGTCTTTATCAGGTTGAGGAAATTCCTCTCTAGTCCTCATTTATTGAGTTTTTATCATAAGTAAGTATTGGATTTTGTCAAATACTTTTTCTGCTTCTACTGGTAATGATAATGCGATTTATTTTTTGGTCTGCTGATGTGATGGATTACTTTAATTTATTTTTGGTTGTTGAACCAGCCTGGTATACCTGAGCTATATCTCACTTGGTCATGATGTGTAGTTTTTTAATACATTGTTAGATTGAATCTGTTAATGTTTTATTGAGGATTTTTACATTTATGTTCAAGGAAGGTAATATATAATTCTCTTTTCTTGTAATATCTTTGGGCTTGCTATTAAGGTAATACCAACCTCATAGACTGAGTTAGGAAGTATGCTCTCTTACATTCTCTGAAAAAAAATTGTAGAGAATTGGTATAATTTATTCCTTAAATGTTTAAAGGAATGAATACAACTGGGCATGGTGCTTTCTGTTTTGAAAGGTTATAAATTATTCATTTAATTCTTTTACTAACTATAGGCTTATTTATTTACGTATTTCTTCTTGTATGAGTTTTGGAAAACTGTATCATTCAAAGAATTAGTCACTTAATCTAAATTATCAAATTTGTGGGCAAAGAATTGTTCATATTATTCTTTGATTTTCCTTTTTATATCCAAGAATATGTAGTGGTATCCTCTCTTTAATTTCTAATATTAGTAATTTATGACCTTTCCTTTTTATTTTATTTTTTTTGGTTATCCTGGCTAGAGACTTATAAATTTTATTCATCTTCAAAAAAAAAAAAACAAAAAAACACAACAACTGTTGGCTTCATAGCTTATTTCTATGAATATTTATTTACAATTTCATTAATTTTTGTTTTTTAATTATTTCTTTTCTTGTACTTACTTTGATTTTAATTTTCTCTTCTTTTTTCTTGTTTCCTGAGATAGAAAGTTAGATTATTGGTTTTAGAGCTTTCTTTTCTAATATAGGTATGCACTTACCCTGTATTAATTTTGCTGCATCTCTTAAATTTTGATGTATTGTTCATTTAAACTTAGTTCAAAACACTCAAAATATATTTTGATATTTCTTCTTTGTCCAAGATGTTATTTTTCAAAGTGGTTGCACCATTTTACATTCCTAACAACAATGTACAAGGGTTCTAAATCTCTATATCTAGCCAACACTTGTTAAATACTACTTTTTTTATTATAGTCTGCCTAGTAAGTGTGAAGTTACTTCTTATTAATCTCCATTTCACTGATGACTAATCATTCTGAAATTGTTTCATGTGCTCATTTATCATTTCTATGTCTTCTTTGGAGAACGGTTCATACAAATCTTTTGTCCATTTTAAAAATTGGGTCCTTTTATTTTACCACTGAATGTGACACACTTTATATATTTTTGACACAAGTGTCTTATCACACATATGATTGGATTTTTTTCCAATTTTTGGAGCTGTTGTTTTATTTAATTGATGATATTATTTGATGTATAGATGTTCTATTTTTAATTTAATATTTTGAGGTAACTTTGATATACAAAACCATATATGTGAGTTTACTGTTCCTCAAATATGTTGCAATACACTTTATCTACCACCAAGTTACCAAAAGTTTTTCACCAGTGTCCATTGAATGCCAACACCATTTGCTCCTATCTACCATTCATTCCACACTAGTAAACTTAGTCCCATTGCCAATATCCCAGGGTTGTTTTTTGTCTAATTTGGTCCTTTGCTTTGAGTAAGATATATGAATGAGATAATCTAGCATTTGTCTTTGTCCTTCTGACTTATTTAGCTTAGCGTAATACCCTCTATTTCCATGTGTGTTGTCACAAATGACAGGATTTCACCTTTCAGGGCTGTTGTGTCATATTGCATTGTATATCTATTCATTTGATGATGGACACTTAGTTTCCAATTCTTGGCAAATGTAAATAATGCTGCAATAAACACAGTGCATAGATCTCTGCAATTAGTGCTTTTTTTGTCTTTTGGGTAAGTACCCAGAAGTGGGATGATGGGATTGAATGTAATTTCCATTCTCAATTTTTTGAGGAATCTCTCTATGTTTTCCATATGAATTGTACCATTTTATACCCACATAAGCAATGTAAAAGAGTTCCCCTTTTTTTCCACATCAAGAGGGTTTATTTTATGTAGCCCACTTTATATTTTATTTTGTTGTGCTTTTGGTACCTTATCTATAATGTTATCATCCGATGCAAGTTACGATCATTTACTCTTATGATTTCTTCTAAATCTTTCATAGTTTTAGCTCTGAAATTGAGCCCTTTGATTCATTTAAAATTAACTTTGGTATATATTTCTAACTTGAGGTCCATCTCCATGTTTACACATGATAACTAGTTTTCCCAGAATCGTTGGTTTATAAGACTATTTTTTTCTTCATTGATTATCTATGTCCATTGTTAAGAATTAATTGATAATACACGTAAAGGATTTATTTCCAGATTCTCAAATTTGTTTAGCTGCTCTATGTATCTATTCTTATAATGCTGTCTGATTACCATAGTATAGTAAATTCTGAAATTGGGAAGGATCCTTCAACTTGTTTCTTTTCAAAACTCTTTAGGGTAATATGAATTCTTTGAACTTTAATAAAATTTTTGGACCAACTTGTCAATTTCTACAAAGAAGCTATGTGGGATTTAGTAGGGTTTATATTAGATCCGTACATCAATTTGATCATTGCCATATTTATACTGTCTTATAATCCATGAACATGGAATAAGTTTTTATTCATTTATATGTTCTTCGAATTCTTTCAAGAGCACTTTGTAGTTTTCAGCGTCAAACTTGCTCTTATTTTGTTAAGTATATATTTAAGTTTTACATTATATTTGGAAGTGATTAAATTTATTTTTATACATTTTATTTTTAGAATATTCATTTCTAGCTTAAAGAAATGTATTGATTTTTGTATATTGATCATTTCTTGAAATCTCACTAAACTTGTTTATAGTTCAATCATTTTGTGTATTTAGTATATATTTTATGTATACAATCATGTCATTTTCTAACATGATTTACTTTGTATCGATACATTTTATTTATATTTCTTGACTAAGTTCATCTCTAGTAAAATGCTGAATAGAGGTGACAATCAACAATATTATATTTTTGTGACTTACTTCAATTGGCATAATATTGTCAAAAAGGTAGTCTTCAGTCTTTCAAATTTAAATATATTATTAACTTTGAGTTTTTCATAAATGCCTTCAATTACTTAGAGGATGTGACTTTCTCCTTCTTTTAATTGAATATTTAAATCATGAATGATTATTAATATTCCCAAATATTTTTTCTGTATCCATTGAGATATTCCTATGGCTTTTGTTAATTATTCTATTACAATATATGGTAATTGATTTGGGAGTGTTCAACCAAATTTGCATTCTTAGGATAAATCTCACTTGGTCAGGTGTATAACCCTTCATATATGTTGCTGGTTTTGATTTGCTTGTGTTTTGTTAAAGTGCTTTTTTCAAATTTATAAGGAAGATAGCACTGCAGTTTGTTTTTGATATCTTTTTTTGATTTAAGTAACAGGTGAGTACTATTCTCAGAGAATTAGTTAGGATGTCTCATTATTCTATTTCATTTTTTGGAAGTCTTTTTATAAGAATTAGTAATAATTTTAATGACTTTTAGAATTCATCAGTGAAGTCTTCTGGATCTTGTATTTTTCTTTATAAAAAGTTTTGATCTCCTTATTTGTTAAAGATCAATTCAAATTGTCTGGGTTTTCATGAGTTAGTCTTAATTATTAAAAATAGAATTTCTCCATTTCATCTAAATTATCTCATTTGTGGCACACAATTTTGTGTAATTAATTCTCTCTTTTTGTTGAACAATCTGTATAAAATATATTAATTTTATTTATCTTTTCAAAGACCTACTTTTGGCTTCATTGATTTGCTCTACTATAGTTTTTCTGTTCTATTTTATTTAACTCACCCTAGTTTTTATTATTTCTTTTCACTTCTTGATTTGAATTTTGTTTGTTCTAACTTTTTTATGGTAGAATATTGGATTATTGTGAGATATTTCTTTTTTAATATAAGTATTTTGAACTATACATTACCTATGAGCATTGCTTTAGCATTATTCCATATATTTTTGGTATGTTGTGTGATTTTTTCTCTTGTCTCTAGTTTCTGATTTTGTTTTTAAAATATTTAACCTTTAATCTAGGGTTATACTGTTGAACTTCTACACAAATATGAATTTTCCAGGTATTTCTCTATCATTGACTTCTAATATAATTCATTCCTTCCACTTAAGTGGAGAACAAGGATTTCAGTCCTTTTAATTTATTGACATTTTTTGTTTTGGCCTCACATGCAGTCTATAATGGATAATATTCTGTGTGTACTTGAGAGGAATGTATATTCTATTTCTGTTATGTAAAGTTTTCATTAGATGTCTCTTCACTTTAATTTGTTTAGCGTGTTTTTCACTTTTTCTGTTTCCTTTTTTGTCCTGTGCTTAGTCCCACTGTTATTGAAATTAGGGTCTTGAAATTTCCAAATATTTATGCTGTATTTCTCTCTTCTCTGTATGAGTTTTTGTTCATTTATTTTGAGGTTTTGCTGTTAAGTGTATATATGTTTATAATTGCTAATATTCCAGAGGCATTGACCCTTTTAACATCATAAAATGCCCCACTCTATGTCTAAAATATTTTTACAGTGTACTTTGTCTTCTATTAGTATAGTTACTACATCTGTATTATGGTTGCTTCTTACATGTTATATCTTTCCCCATCCTTTTATTTTCAATCTATTTGCATCTTTATGTCTGAATTTTTTTCTCCTTAGTTGGATGTTTTTAAAAATATGATAATCTAAGGCTTGATTGAATTACTTAATGTATTCACATTTTAAACTTTGCTATTAATGAGGTCAGATTCATTCTGCAATTTTATTTTTTGGCTTTCTATATTTTTTATATCTTCTTCTATTCCTCCTTTATTGCTTTATCTTATATTAATTATATTTGGTGTAATGCCAATTCAACTAATAATTTTTAAATTATTTCAAATTATTCTTAGCGATTTCTGATTTACAAAATACATCTTTATCATCTAGTTCTGTTTTAAAATTAGACCCAGTTTTATATAAAAACTCTGCTTCCATGTAGTCCCATTCTTTCCCTATTTTTTACTAATATCATTAAACATATTAAGTTTATATATGTTATAAATGCAGCATTTATTATAACTATTGCATTCTATTATGTATTTTATAAAGGCTTAGAAAAGAAAAGAGATCAAGTGGATATTTACATAATTTGTTATACTAACTTCATTTTCATATTCTTTTCATATTCTTTTATCATTTCATTATCTCTTCCTTCTCCCTACAGTTTTCCTTACTTAAATACAGCTTTGTTTCCATCTACCTCCTTTGTATGCTTATTGTTAAACACACTACATTCACATTTATTATAGGCTCAATGATACAAAACAGTACAATAAAATGTTAAAATTGGTTGGGAGCTGAAAGCGGAAGAAGGGAGCAATTATATTTTATTTCATAATTATTTACTGAATGGTTTTCCCTGACACTTTGAATAAAACTTCCCAATAGCTTCTGGAGTCATTTATTTTCCGATGAGAAGTTAGTTGGTAATCTTCCTGAAGTTCTTTGTACATAAAATGTAATTTTATGTTTTTTCAAGATGTCTCTTTAGCTTTAGCTTTAAACATTCTGACTATACTGTGCAAGTGTAAGCATGTATCTCTTGGTGTATAGCTCACTTGGAGTTTATTGAGCTCTTTTGATCTGCATTAATGTTTTTCATCAAATACGAGAAATTTTTCTGTCACTTTCTCTCCCACCTTTTCTAGTGGTTCTATCATTATGTGTATGTTAAAGTATCTATCTATCTATCTATCTATCTATCTATCTATCTATATATGTCCCACATTTCAATAAAATTCTCTTATTTTCTGAAATATATATTTCTATAGAAATTTTAGATTCGCAGTAAAATTGAACAGAAATTATAGAGAATTTTATATCCCGCCCCTACACACAGACTTCTACATCATCAGGATGATGTGCGTCCACCATTTTTCTATCATGCATCTTAGTTTTACTGCCCTAAAAATCCTCTGTAGTCCACCTATTCAACTCTTTTTCCACCAGCCACTGGCAACCATTGACTTCTTTACTGTCTCTATACTTTCACAGATTCCTTAATGTCATGTAGTTGGAATTATACAATATGTGGCTTTCTTAGATTGATTTCTTTCATTTAGTAATATTTATTTAAAGTTTCTCCATATCTTTTCATGTCTTCACAGTTAGTTTTTTCTTTAACATTGCATAACATTCTTCCATTTGTGTGTACCACAGTTTATTCATTGAAAATATTTTTATTTCTTTTATGTTTTGGGCAGTTATTGCTAAAGATACTACAAATATCCACATGCAAGTTTTAGTGTAGACATAGGATTTTTAATCATTCAGTTAAATATTAAGAAGAGTGACTGCTGAATAATCTGATCAGAATATATGTGGTTTTTTAAATGTTATAAAACTGTCTTCTAGCATGCCAATACCACTTTGCAATCCCACCAGTAATAAATGAAAGATTTTGTTCGTCTGCATTATGTCAGCATTTTTCAGTATTTGGGATTCTAGTCATTCTAGTAGGTGATTACAATTACTTGCTGATAAAGGGTGATGAACATATTTTCATATGATAACTTGTCACCTGTATTCCTTCTTTAATGAGATGATTGTTTAGATTTTTTTTGCCGAGTTTTTATGAAGGGTTGCTTATTTTTTGTTTCTGAGCTTTAAGAGCTCTTGACATATTTTGGACAATAGTCTTTTATCAAATATGATTTTTGCAGATATTTTCCCCCAATCTGTTGCTGTCTTCTCATTCTCATGATATATCTTTGACAAGGTGGAAGTTTCTAATTTTAATGAAGTCTAACTAATCAATTATTTCCTGTATTGTGATTTTTATGCTGCATCTAAATAGTTAATACTAATACTAAGGTTAAACATATTTTTTTCTATGTTATATCCTGCAGTTTTTTAGTCTGGAATTTATATTTAACCTGTGTTTCTTGATTTCATTTTTTTAAATGAAAGGACACAAGGATTTTTAAAGGATATAAGTCTTGTGTCTATATGTATATATATATATATATATATATATATTGATAAATTGTACCTTTTTTTGGCTTCTCAGTTCGGTTCCATTGATATATTAGTCTATTCTTTCATTAATACGAAACAATTTTGATTACTATAGTAAGTCTTGAATTCAGATAGTTATAGTATGCCAAGTTGGTCCTTTTTCTTCAATTTTGTTCTTTTTTCTTCATTGTGTTGATTGTTTTGGTTCTGTTGCTTTTCCATACAGACTTTAGAATCAGTTTATCACTATGCACACAAACAACAGTGAGATTTTTATTGGGGTTGCATTGAATCTATAGTTTCTTCAACATAGGCTGGATTTGCTGGAAGAGAAAGGATGGGGAACATTGGAGTCTGCCTGTCCTGGAGTGAAGACATAGACACATATTGGGACCTGAGGAAAGAGGGAGCTTCCATTTTCCCGATCATGCTTGCATAAAGTAGGGTATGCAGGGTAGAAATTCTGTGGCATGTATCTGAAAATGGGGTGAGGAAGTGGACCAGGGCTCAGATGACATTGACTTCCACTTTTCTTACTGACTTAGTAGATTTTATTGAATTAATATATGCTGCTCTTAGGACAACACAAATATTTTTAATCATGGGGGTTTTAATGTTGTTTGTTGAATTTTTTCACTTGTCAATTAATTACTTTCTTTTCTTGTCTTGGGGAGGATCTGCCAAATTCTTTATTGTGCCATTTCTAGAAGCCCTGCCTCTTTACTAATAATTTTTAACTTGAACGCTTGCAAATATTTTAGTTACATCTAGTGGGATGATAGAGACTTCTTTACTTTTTTAAACTTCTTATCACGGTTGTTTGGCAAAGTACATATTGCACAACCCGAATTTGGTTCACTACTTGTTTTTTAAATAATACTTTATTCGAACACAAATGAATTTAATCACCTATTGTCTGTGGTTGCTTTCAGACTGTATTGGCAACTGAAATGTCAGTAATCAGAGCAGTGATCATATGGCCTACAAAATCTAACATTTTTACTACAGAAGCCAGTTTGCTGAGCATTAACCATAATTCAAATAGTGAATTACATTTTCTAAAGATATAGTAACCAAGGTTTCTTTATGTATATTCTTTATTTATATTTCTTTATATATATATATATATATTTATATTATCTCAATATTTGGTTTTGTATTTATTTTAAAAGAATTTTTGCATCTGTAGCTAAGATTGTCCTCTAAGTTTTCCTTTTATAAGACTGCCTTTTTTGGGTTTTGGTATTATGATAATACTAGCTTTCTGTTAGAAAGCATTCTGTTTTTTTTCCACTCTTTGGGCTATTTTACATTACATAGAAAGTTGGAGTTTTTCTTATTGAAACATTGACTAGGATTTACTGATAAAGGTATATCAGTGGGAAATTTCTTTTCAGTCAAACTTTTGTAATGATTAAATTTTATGCTCATAGGACTATTTTAGTTGCCTATATTTTTCTTGTCAATTTTTATAAATTTTCTTTTTCTAGGAATTTAGATTTTTTATAAATTATTTACTGCATTGACAGTTTTTTTGCATACTATCTCAATAATATACTTTTAATGATATAAAGTTGGATAAAACGCCCTTGTACTTTGCTACCTGATATTTGTGCTTCTTCTATTTTTACCTAACAGAAGTTTGAATATTATGTTTGTTGTTTTTTCAGATAAACAACTTTTGACCTCAAATTTTTTCTTACTATTTATATTATGTCTTAATGATTTATACTCTTATCATTAATATCTTCTTTTTTATTTATTTTTGGGGGCTTATTTTACTCTTATCTATTTAATTTCTTGAGAGACATTAGTTTATCACAAGATGAGTATCAGTGTTAGACAATGACCCAGCTTTTGAATTTTTTTTTGGCCACTGCCTAACACTGAACATCCTCTTATAACCAGTGGTCATTTCTCTTGTGACTTTATTTTCCATACACTTAACAATACCATGTATTTTATATACTTGTATTCATATTTTTATTTAATCATAGACTTTATGTGTTATATACATGTGGATTTTTGATGATGTACTCCTTATATCTGTATGTCGTAGTGCTATGTTCCCTCAATAAAAACTTAAAAGTATTTTATAATATAGCTTTACTTTTAATTACTTTTATCATTTCATAATGTACATACAGACATAATAAGTATATAGCTCAATTCATGTTTACAACATGACCACATATAGAGTGTGGGACACATCTAAGGAAAGAAATCACCATCACCCTTAACATTTTCTTACTCTTCATTCAGAGTCATTATTTTCTTCTTCAAACTAGTTATTCTCTTGATTTCTTGCATTTAAAAATGATGTTTTAATATATTTGTTCCACTACTTTATTTAAATCAGCCGTCTTGTTATATAACTTTTTCAGATATCTATTTTCTGATATAGCTTATAGTTACTTAGAAGTATTTTCTGCTAACTTCAATGTCTGACTAACTTGCTTCCCTTTTATCTTTTTTGACCTCTCTTATATACCAGTTATCTTATCCTGTCTATTCACATGCCTAGCAATTCTATTTTACATGTTGACAACAATTACAGATGCTCAAAAGATATTATTTCCACAGATAGTTGACACTTTGGTTTTCTGGGCAGATAGAGGAGGAACATTCGCACCTGAATTTAATCAGTGTAAGCTTGTATAAAGTGGGATCACAGCTTTAGTAATTCTCAGTCTCTGATTTAGTTTGGTTTCTAAGCTTTCCAGAACTTTCAGCTTCAAATTTGGTACATCTTTGTCTTCTTCACTTCAGATACAGAAATATTCCTACCATTGATAACAATAAATCACTTAGGAGAACTTACTCCTTCCCTGTATCTCTCTTCTAGGTTAACTAGGATGATATCACAGTCGTAGAATCGGAACTACACTTCCCCCAGGGCATATAAATACATGATTCATTTTCAGTTCTGCTGAAAACCAAAATGACACTTTTAATTTTATTGCAATTAATGTGATATATTACTTTATATGCAAAATATGTCTATCAAATAGGAATGCTTTTACGTATCAACAAATCTGTGTTCTCACTTTTTGTGACTCCATTAAATAAGTTGTGTTATCTTGCCAGTGAAGTGCAGTAACTGATATTTTGGTATCCAACAGGCGGTTAAGATGGCAGTTATTCCATGGATAATCCTCTGAGGACGTGTTTACCCGTCTATAGTTTCTGACTCTATAAACACTGATCATTTGTTCTCTTAATTTAACTTTAAGGTTTCCAAGAAAATGGAAGCCCGTACCTCAAAATGATCTTTAATCACAGTGGCCGCATGAAGCATCTGAATCCTTCAGCAGTCACCCCGACAATTGCTAGGCAAAGAGGCAGTGATGCAGTCAGCTCTTGGCTAAACTTCAGGCTGCTCATCAACTCTGGGATTGAGTGTTGCCATAGTTACCTTGGGGGTTTAATCATCCCACATGGGAGGTGAGATTGAAATATTCAAAGAACAGAAGGATCTGGGGAAAACCATCTTTGTTTTTCACTTTTCCTGGGAAATGCCCTAATATTACTCTTACCTAAAAGCCAGGTCTATTTTCCTTGTTATAAAAGCTGAATGGGCATGTCATCTTATAAGTTTTTAATAGCAGGATGGCAAAATTGTGTGTTTATGTATTTGTGTTTATTTTTGTGGGTGTGTTAAGCCTTTGAGAGACAGTATCTACAAATTAATATACATGTGCATGAGTATGTATATATAGTCAATATATAGATATAGTGATATCATTTATGTATTTATATTATATATGGTCCTCAACCATTCAAATTCATAGGAAAATTTGTATGATTATTATTCATTAAAAAATAGGTTTGTGAGAAAACATAATAGTATCAGTGAAACCCAATGCTCCTAATAAAGTTGTCAAATGCTCTGGACAGCCTCCTCATCGAATGCAGGTGTGCAAATGTGGGTGTGTTTGCACACACATACACATATGTGCACGCTACCAGGGGCACACTTTCCTAATCTCTGATACTTTCCATCTGTCAGTTAGAATGAATCTTTCCAATCATTTTTCAAACTGTTCTGTTTTGTGAAGCTTTGAGCTTGCACCCAGTGAAAGCTTGGCAGGAAGCATACGTTTCTTACTCAAGTTCCTGAACACGACAGCTGTGCTTCTCTCACACAGCTTGGAAAAGTGTTCCCAGTCTTAATCAACTGGCACCAAGCAGCAGAGTGGCTAAATACAGCTTGTGTCACAAAGCATCCATAAATGTGTCAATTTCTCTCCTCTAGATCGTCTACCCTGCTTTATTATTTTTTTTTAAATAAGTTCTTTTTTTTTTTAAGTGTGTGCCACTTTTCTATTTGGGCTTTTGCCTATTCTTACAAATACTTTGTTGCCTTGTGTTCTTGGCCAGATAGCAACTCATACTATGTTAAGGAAAATTAGTGTCCATGTTTTTCCCATATCATTTTTATTAAGTTAGAAAATAATACTTTAGTTCTGGAAATGAAAGCATTCCTCACAAATTATATGCAGTATTGGCACAACATATACCCTGTCTACAATAATAAAAATTATTTGCTGTTCAATTTTAATGATTGCTTGCTTAGTGTCAGGCACTGTATTATACAAGACTCTTTATGTCCCTTCTCATCGCATCAGTCATGGTATATATCATCCTCACCACTAAGTTAATTAGTACATTATGTTATTAACTGGGCATTATTGTGTCAACCGATGAGAAATCTGAGATTTACTGAGGCTATGTGACTTGTCTTGGTTACACATTTGATAAGTGGTTTTACAACAATAGGCTATTTTCAACTCTGGTATGAGGCTTTGCATTCACTTTATATGGAGATAATTTTTAAAACCACTAGTGCTATCCTTGGTGCTATAACTTCAACAAACTAGTAAGACAGTATTTGACCTCCTTTCAAACCATAAAATTTATCCACTCTTCCCCGCTTAGGTAGAGCAGAACTTGCAACCAGACCCCTGGGTTTGAATCGAGAGATTACAGATGACTACGTTAGTACTCTTTAGAAAAATATTCAGGACTCCTTGAACCTTTCCTCTTTTGTATATAAAATGATGAAATATCTGCCTTGTATGATTTCTCTAAATCTTAAATGAAATGTCTGTGGCAATGCTATTTTCATTTTTATGTATATGATATGTATTTTTATGTATATGATTTTTATGCATATTTCAATGAAAATATATATTTGAGGAGAGACTTTATTTAAAGCTCCATACTGTTTGCACAGTTAGCAAATATGTCCAAGAGAATTTAGAAACCCCACTGTGCTTGCCAATAATTTCAGTTGATGATACGTAGTTTTCCAGGAAAAGAATAAAAGTGGATTAGAAAAATTATGGCTCATTACTGTTTTAACATACACTCCAATAGTGCTCATCTTTGTTCACTTCATGATCAATTAATTGTGTCAATCTCAGAGATTTCTTGAGATATTTATAAATGTGGGAAAATAAAAAAGGTAACTATAAACAACAAAGATTCATGTGGGAATATCCTTGGTTCTTTTGAAACTTAGATCCTTTTCTCTCAGACAATTTGGTCATCACCAGACTCTTCTTTCTATATAGCTCCTGTTGCTCTTTCTGTAAATCTTTACATTTGACTCTTTGGGCATTACTGTGTCCCTCTTTTTCCTTCTTTTCACTTTTGTCTGGTGATGATGACTTAAATCTTCATTTAGCATAACTACTATAGGGTTCTAAATTATAACACAGAAGTCTAGAGTCAAATATGCTCTCCTTACTATTTCTTTGAAAATATTCAAACTTCTTGCATTTGTTTATAAGTAAGCAAAATCAATCTCATGATAATATGTCATTTCATTAAACTAGAATAGTTTTCTTCCATTGAATATTTATAAAATGTGTAATTTAAATGTGTGGTCTATTGATTATGACTGTCTACTGAAATCTCCAAATTTTGACATTAATGAAATGATATTCGGAAAACCCAGATAACATCAGTATTTCTGGGTGTGATGTCACAGATGCCAAGAAACACCAGGGTGATGATAGAGCACAAAATCTGAGGATACAATTTCTAAGTTCAACATTAAGCTGCTTATCTTTCTTGAATATATTCTCCCTACCTCATTCTGTGTGTCCTTTATGATGCTGAAAGTTGATTTTTAAAAAATTAGGAGGAAAGTATGATGAAACACATTTACTATAATATTGAATTCATTGTTTATAACACTTGTTTTGAGTTAAATCTGGAAAATCTGTTGACCTAGCTTCCATGTTGGTCAGGGGGACAACATGAGAAAAAAAGTGAGATTGAGTTCTTCTTCCTTTCAAGTAATTCAAGTCACAGAAACAAGGGGCAAAGGGAGGGAGTTCTGGTGCAGATGACAGCTCATAGCCAGAGTTCTCTGTAGTTCCAGATGTCTCTGCCTTCTCAGACACCATGATCTGCATTCTTATGCTTGCCTCCAGCACAGGAATTAGACACATCCTTTGCTTCTGCCTTTTCTTTTAGCCTCTCTGGTTTGTGATTGGAAGATGTTACTACCAGGGTGTCAAGTGATGATCACAATAGTGGAGTAAATAAATGGAGGAATATAGCTCTTGTTCCCTTGGTCTTTTAAATCTACCAAAGGATACACAGGTTGTAGTTATTCAACATGAGTTAAATATTTGTTGAGCACCATATATGGATTAGACACTTTGCAAGGCCACATAGAGCACTACATTGATAGGTGGAGATAATAGACTATGATCTATAATATAAACATTTCTGATTTTGAGGCAAAATGATGATATTTAGGAAAAGTCTTTTTCCTCTGAGTTGAGCAAAAAGGATGTTATGCAAGATGGAAGTGTTTGCAGTACAAAACACCAATAAGTAATTATTCCAAATAAATAAGCTACTTTCATTCCTGGTTGTAAGATGAATTGGAGTGAAATTACATAATTCACTTATTAGGATGTGGTCATTAAGGGAAGAAAATGAAGATAAATTTATATTTTAATAAGACTTATTATTAGCACTAGTAATGCAATGTAAAGTAGAAGTGTTAGCTTGACAAATTTTCTTAGAATAATCAAAGCATGTTGCCATAGTTTAAATTTTCATCCATCTGGGTTTTATATAAACAATGGTAGGCCTGCACATAATCATATTAAAATTTATTCCTTATGCACAATACTTGCAGTTAATCAAATGTGTGGATAGGAAGAATTGGTGTGGGAAAGGGTGAGATGAGGATATCATTAAGTAAAATGTTTATAGTCATTAACTATAACTTAAATTTTGAGAATCATCTACTTCTACAATTTCCCTTTGCTGGGAATGTTGACTTGACCCTTCGTTACAACAGATAACTTTGTCAGTATGCCATTACAGGGTATCCTGTGTTCATTCCATTTTGGGGAGAGGAGGGTATAAATTATCTAAGTTCTTTCTGTATCGCAGTTCATTGATATTAGTTCATGCCCAACATTGATTTTAATCCTCAACTATTTCGCATCCTGTCAAATTGTATTTACAGATTTCCTCTAATTTTAACTTTTTTAATATAAAGATGGTGAAGAAGTTTAAAGTCTTGAATCTGCTGGGATCCTAGGGCTGACTGGTTTCAGAATTCCAACTAATGCAAGACAATGGACTGAGTATCAGGTAAGATAATTAGCATGTCTTCTGATTCAGATTTCCTTATGTCAGTGACACTGTAACATTTTGGAAAGTTCTACTTCTTACTATGGCTTCCATATATATGTAGAGATATGTTCTGCCTTCCTATAACTCTCTTCCATATATGTCACCCTGCCCTTTGGATCTTAGAAACTATACCTAATCTCTTACTATTGCAAATGATTGATAAAAATATAGGCCTTTTGTTAGTGATAAATAACATCCAGGTTATTAAAATCCAGTATAGATTAGATTTTTAATAAATAGTAGCTATTGTTATTTTATGTGCTTCCTTTAAGATAACATAAATGATGCTCTGAAATAGAAAACTATCTTTGATTCTGTATTAGCTATGTCTCCTGTTTTCTGTATTCTGATACATTGACATTGGGACTTGCTCATGATAGAGGATCTGCCCTTCCCAATGTTAGCCAGGGATAGCAAACACCTGTGAACAAATTTATAAACAAAACAATCACCCAGAGTCCATGCCCCCAAACACCTTCATTACTGGACTCTCACCTTTCAGGCCACTATACTTCTGCCCCTACAGCCCCAGAGCCAGGGACCAGATAATGAGGGGCACTCTCTATACCCCAGAATGTGCTGAAATTATTCAAACTACTCTAAGCCTGCCTTGCCCATTCCTGTCTGCAGAAACATGGTTATCACTGAAGTTACACCTCTGGCATAGGCAGTAATCACATTGTCTCTAAACAAGTCTGTTAAAATTCTTTGTTGCCTGTGGAACGGGATATACCTTAGTTTCATTTTGAGCATTCAATCACTTTCTTTTTAATGCAACAAATGTTTATTTGGTCTTGATTAGGTACCAAGATTTATGATAGATTTTAGTGATACTAGAGATTCATATAAGAAGAAGATTCCGAATCTCAGTAGTAATAAAGAAAATCCTAATTAAAATTACAATTAAATACCATTTTACAAAACCAAACTGATAAATCTTTAAAAGTTAGTCATTATTAATTGTTGATGAAAATGTTCCAGAGGTCTTCAACTGCTTACTTAATTGGTCACAAAATTTTAAGCTATTATTCAAAGGCTGATAATTATTTCAACTAAAATTCCCTCTAGTAACCTACCAATATTGTATGTATCAGTAAAGATGATGACTTGGTGTTCTTCTTACATAAGCTTCCTTTCAAAGAGTTGTGCCTTTTTCTCATTCCCTGCCAGTCATATCCAACCTGCTATTCAAAACCTATTCATTGTTATATTGTCAGTCAAGTCTTTTCTGAGCTTCCAAACATTCTATTATTAGTATTGTAAAGATGATGGTAACTGGTATATGCTGAGCATTTACAAGACAGCAGGTATCATGTTGCTTTTTCTCATTAATACTCAAAATGCCTATGAGGTGGCGCTATTATTCCCCTTTAATGAGAAAACAACATATAGTTCAGTCCTATAACAAAGGTGAGCCATTTAGATGGCAGATTGTAAACAAAGATATTCACATTCTAAAACCTATTTTACTGACAGCCCATTACAACTCCATTTTACAGATGAAGAAGCTGAGACTCAGACAGGAAAAATTTTTGTTAAGTCATTTTTCTGACTGAAAACCTCATGCTCAAATTTTTCCTTCCTTATGAATGTCACGGGATTCTGATACTGCTCACAAAAGTTATGTTCCAACTGTCATCCGATAGAGTGATTTGCATAACTATTATACCTCAACTAGCTAGTGGTTAGCTCTTTGCTCGCTGGGACTTTAAGAAGACGTAGTCATGGTCTTCCAATAGTATGTGCTCAATAAATATTTGACGGATAGAATAGGATAAATCATTTAATGAATCTGAGCCTCATGATAAATTAAGGAAATAAAAAAAGCCTTCCTATTTCAAAGGGATATTGAAAGACCCAATGAAATGAGGTGTATGAGTGAGCTGTTATGAGAAGTACATTGTACATATAAATGTAAAACATTATTACAGAGAAAAATGCATCAAGAAAACTTAATTTCCATTCCCTTTTAAGTAGCTTTGTTGAATACACCTCACAGAATAAATTTCAAAGCTCTCAACAAGGGTTTTTGCAAATTTTGTGAGGTTGGAGATGTTCAGGTATTGAAAATGGTGCTTGGAGGTTAAATACAGAAGTTCCCCTTGACATTTGATGATAAATGGAACTCAATCACATGTAGCTGTAGGAAACCTGCCTTCTACATATGTGTGAATCAATGGTTATCCAGAAACTAATTGTGAGCACTACTTAAAGTTCTTAAAAAATAATTTTGTCTAAGAGAAGGAAAGAAACCTCCTTTAATAACTGAAGATCATTTCTGGGGGGAAAAAAAGGCGGCAGTGGTGGGTAGGAGGGGAACAAAGCAAGATACAATAAACACACCGTCAGCCAATATTCATGAGTGTCATTTTCTCCTGAACAAATGCTCAAACATTTGTGGTCCGAAGTCTAGTTCATTTGCTAATCTCTCATTTTGTCCTTACAAAGTCCCCTCTTGGTTTCAAGGCAGCTATTAAACTCATCAGTATGGTATTGGGTATTGAATTTAGTACAGGCAAAGGACACCCTAAAGGCACAAGAGGCAAATAAGACATACCACGTTCCTGCACAGCATTGACATGCTAACTGGACATGGCATCTGTATATACTGAAAAAAATCTGTATGTACTGAGTACACATATATATATTTAAAAAATCAAGCAATGCGCTTTAAAGAATTATCCATGAAGTCCTCTAGTGACTCAGGCACTAAGTCTGCAGCTACAGTGTAGTCCACATAAGAGTTCGAAGAGCCTGGGTTTTTGATCCAGCGTGGGGTGGGGAACAACAAAAACGAACAAATAAACAAGTAAATGTTTCTATCCTATCCTGCCTGCTTGCCTTCATTACTGCCCTCTTTCTTAAAAAATTACATATAATGGAAAAATTGATTAAATTTACTACCATAAGACTTTAAACTCTTCAGAATATAAACAACTACCATAAACAAGTGACACTCATGAAAAAAATATGTAAGTAGCATACACACACACAAAAAAAAGATTTCCAGAATTAAAAATGCCCTTACACAATAAATGCAAAAAGTACAAGCCCCTCTCAAAAAAAAAAAAAAAAGAAAAAAAAAGGAAAGCAGGCAAAGACCATAATGCCATGAATAGGAAATGAACAAGAAGAGAAATGAAAAGAATAAAGAAATCTATAAAAAGAACATATTTTTTCTCCTGTAAAGTATATTCCTCTGTTGCATTCCAGTACAAACCTCTCTCTCTCCTGCTCTTGTTATCTTCTTCTTCTTGTCTCTATCTCTTATGTTCCACTTACAATCTAATTCATGGTCTGTGAACCTACTCTCTCTGTGTGATTGTATCCTTCTAGTCACGATTATCAAGTGAATCTCAACAATTTCCCCTCATACCCTCCTTGCTTTTAATGTTCAGTCTGAACCCCATCATGCACTCCCTCCCATACACCATATATTTTAAACCCATGAGATCATTGTCTGTAGAGGCAAATCTAGTTAAGAGAGGTGGAAGTGACAGTTTTCTAAGGGGAAAAAATATGGAAAAGCTGGATGATGCTTGTTTCATGCCGGTGAAGCAAGTCGTGGTGCAGTGGGTATGATTAAGCACCCTTATAAACACACATCATAAACCTGATTTCAGTCTGGGAATCAATTTCAAGTGTAACGTATCATCCTCCCTGTGCTATTGAGAAGATTCTGTAAACATCAGTGAACAAAAATGAGTTTGGGGCAGATCTTTGGGGGAAAATGGAGAGTATCATCCACATAATCCTATTTCTGTAAAGAAAAAAAAAAAGGAAGATGACCCAATATCAGTACTGTCAGGACATCTGTCAAAGTGGATAAGTCAGGACAAAGTTCCACATTTTCACTTTTTCTTCAGATAATCCTTTTTCTTCATTCTGTGGATGCTCTATTTCATTTGCACAGAGCTAGCTGGGAAACTGCAATGATTAATACTAAATGGACTCTGTCCTGCAGCTGCCTTGCTCACAGGGAAGCCAAGGAAGAATGCTAGTTCTTGCTGGACAATCAGGGAATGGCAACTGTAAAATTAGTGTTAGAGTGAGCCCTGGCACCATTAAAATTTAGAACAAGGCAACCACAGACCGTGTCATTTTCCCAGTCATTGAGCTCTCGGTTTGAACTGATCAATTCCATACAAAAAAAGAGTGTCACAGAGTTAAGCCTAAAATTCAGCTCTTAGCACAATTTTCTCTTACTAAATTTAATACCAGGTGTATTGTGATCGAGGACAAATTTACATTTGCTTTGTCCGTGAAATGGAAAGGTGAAGTCTCCTCTGTGGACAAAGCAATGAGTCCACAGTACAATCAAGGGCTTTGGAGTTCTCAGTCATCCAACCTTTGCTGTCTTTGACACGTGAGGATTTTTCTTCACTTCTGTATTTCTAGTTTAAAAATAAAAGGCCTTAAAAAATACTCTTGAAACTTCAGATTAACTTTCAGGGCATCAAAAGATTTTTACCAGTTAAGGCTCCTATTGTAATTAAAACTAGAAATTCATAATAAACCTTTTTTCCTTAAAATCATGAGATTGATTTGTTGTAATTAACTTTATGACAAGAAAAAATTTGATTGTTCTTATTATTCAATAGCTATAAAAGAATATTTAAATTCCTATGTACAGAATTATAAAATATGAACAAAATTAACAAATTTAAACAAAGTTAACTTAACACTCAAGAATATAAAAGAAGACCAGCACCTTGGGAATATTCCTGATCCCTGGGTCCCAATCTCTTCTCTCTTAAGGAGGAAATCTAGAGATAGCCACTTTCCAGGAATTTAGCTTTATTATTCCCTTATATTTTATATATTTTGTGTGTGTGTATATATATATATATATATATACACATATAGATATATAGATATAGATATACACGTGTGTATGTGTGTACATATACAGATATTGATATCTATCTTTATCACTATTTAAATATTTACCATACATATATGCCTAATTAGAAAATCATTTGATAAATGTTTTTGAGTGGCATGAATGATGATAAGGCTAGTTTATGACACTGTTTTTATTTAATTTTATTGGACTGAAATTAACCCATGTCCATTTCTGTAGCTCATTCATTTTCCTCACTCCAGTGTATTCTCTTGAATAGCTACACCATAATCGATTTATCTATTCTCTTGTTTACAGACGTTTTAGTTGTTTAGAGATTTTTGCTACTTCAACAGTAGTTACCTCTTTCAATGATATATAAGATTACTCCTCACTTATCCCTCTGGAAATATCTCCCTAGCCTTACCAACCACTTTCACTTCTGAATTAAACTGTTTCACTTCCTTCTTCGGAACATGCAATTCCCTTTGTCCTTTAAAACCCTGTCCTGCTGGTTAAACTTGGAAATTCCTGTATATGCAGATCAGGGGTTATTGAGACTGACCATCCTGGCTAACTGCCTCCTTTGGACCCAGTAGTGAGCAGTATGGGAGAACTTATCACAGTTTAAGAGATTATCACCACATGGAATATCAGCTTCTAGAAGAGAGAAACTTACTCCATGTTTTATTTCTGTAAGACTAGAAGGAGACAAGAAAGGGTTGAATATTCAACATTTCTGACTCTTATTTCCATCCCACTGCCTACACTGCCTAACTTTGTTTCTAAGAAAAATCTTTTTATAACATACTCCATCATTGATACACAACTCACATATTCTATTATGCCCTTTAAATTGTGATTTTCAACTTGTAGTCCATGGAACACTTATTCCACCTGCTCTCCCTTGTTACTTCAAAAAATGTCACAAAATTAATGGAGATTATAGCACTATTTTCAATAACACACACATTAATTCACACAATCAGTACAGATATGGATAAACACACTTCCTCAATGATATTTAAAGCCTGTCAGAGATATCCAGGTCACACTTTAAAAAATCTTATTTTCGATGGACTCCAAATTTAACATGATCCTTCACAGAAGGCTCACACATTGCAATAGTGTCTGTTAACTGACGTGTTATTAGAAGGAAAGTTTGATCATTTCTTTTTGTTTGAAGCTTCAAATTTTGTAAACTTGTTATTTAATATAAAATAGCAATAACCTATGTTTTTAAATTTTTATTAGCAATCTATGTTTAGTTTACAGGTTACTGTATTATGCTTAGTATACCTCCTTGAGATATTTTTAATGGAAAAGTTGTACGAAAATTTATAAATTTAATTTTGATGATAGCAGAATTGTAAACTGATGTTAAGAACAGAATATTGTCACTGCTTAGATTTTATTAGTTGTCTGTTTGATGGTGGTTGACCTAGTCATCTGCCTTTATACTACGAGCCATTGAAATATTCTGATCTAACATAGATGGGACAGTACCTGAGAAAGGTCAAGGAATCAAGCAATTTACTCTAAGTGCAAGATGTGTGATTTGCACTTTTGAAGAAACAAGAGACCAGACTCCAAATTCTGTAAGATTTATGCTATTAGTAAGACAGGCAAAAGCTAAGTGTCTCATGCATGGATCTCTTTCTGAATAGAGAGATTAGCACTCTCACTATATAGTATACCAAGGAATGGGGGTGAGAGAAAGTGATGATAATGTTGTTGGTGCATTGGAGTCCTTTATACTTAAGTAAAAGGTTAAAATCAAGGACACAGATGGAAATGGTTAAAGGAAATACTGGATGTTTATGTTTTGCATGACACAGAGGTTGCAATCAAGCATTTTATTCTATAACATAACAATTTAAAGACTAGCATATTTCTGAAAAAAAGAAAACCCCAAAATTGTAAGAGAGGCAATAATCAAGAAGAGAGAAAAAGAACTCCTAAATTGAAGAAGAGTCCAAACTAAAACTAGAGAGGAATAGTTTGCTATGTCCTAAGTTAGTTGTTGTTGACTTTTCTTTTTCAAATTTAATAATGGAAAGGTTAGAAGCTTACAGAGAATACAATTCACAACACAATTAAACCAGTCAACTTCAGATTTCTTATAAATGTAAGATGTCAAAAGATACACACTGAGCTCAGGGTTTTCAAATAAAGTGGTTGATAACTTAGGAACTGTATACCCAGCAAAACTCTCCATGATATGCAAAGTCAATAGGCAAACTTATGCACTTTTTCTAATGTCTCAAATGTTTATGATGTTGGCCATTGTTTTGTTATATACAGCTTTAACTATATTGTTGTATATTCCTCTGACATTCAGTGTTTTGAAAGTTTTAATTATAAATCTTGTCATATCCTTTTCTGGTTCTATTGAGATGATCGTAATTTTTGTCCTTTCTTTTGTTACATTTATCACATTAATTGATTTGTATATGTTGAACCATCCTTCATCCCTGTATGCAAATAATCATGATGTTTGATTCATTATTGAATTTAGTTTACTAATGCTTTGTCAAGAATATTTGCCTCTATGTTTATTGAAGATATTGGTCTATAGTTTTCTTTATTTACATTATGTCTTTAACTACTTTTGGAATCAGAGTAGTATTAGATTCATAACATTTGATTGGTTATTTATCTCCCATTTAATTTTTTGGAAAAGTTTTAGAAGAAAAGCTATTCTTTTGTGAAATTTTGGCAGAATTTAATTGTGAAGCTGTATATACACCATATTATGCCACAAATATTGTATAACTACATAGATAATTGTAGGCTTTTAGGAGGGGGCTGGGTTTTTGATTACTATTCTAGTTTCCTTAAATATTAGTTTGTTTGTAATTTCCATTTCTTTCTGAGTCAGATTCAGAATATTGTATGTTTCTAAGAATTTGTAAATTTCTCCTAGATTGAGTCTGGCTCAAGATTTGGCTATTGATTTATCTTTTAAATTAACCATCCCTTGGTTTATTTATCATTCGTATTGTCTTTTTTTTTTATTTCATTTTATTTCATATTTTATTTCATTTTTTTAGTTCATTCATTTCTGTTCTAATTTGTATGATTTCCTTCTTTCTATTATTGGCTTTATTTTTTCATCTTCTCCTTACCTGCTCTAAGGTTAAATGTTTCATTTATAATATTTTTCCTGAGTTAGGTCTATATTGCTATAAACTAGAAGACATCATATTTAAAGAAAGGATGGTGAAGAATATAACTAGCAAATATTCCTATCTGCACTCATCAGTTGAAAATTTTTATTGAAGTATCCTTATTAAATCCAGAATAGCAACCTACAATTTTAAAAGTGAAGGAAAGATAAACTACCTCTTGTACAAAAAAAAAAAGAAATCCATTACTTATAATCTTCCCCAACACGTGCCTCCTGGTCTCTTGGATTTGTTAAAGAGCAAGTGGCCACTAACTCATGTAAAGACAAAATACATTTTAGTCCCAGAATGCTGGGTTACAAAGATCAGTTTGTTAAGCTTTTCCAAGGACTATACAATGTACTCCCTGTACCATTTCCCAGGGAAGCTTCTAGAGCTTTGGTTTCCTTCTAAGAGTTCCAAAATTCCAACATGTTACTTCAATTATGTCTTGCCTCATGTCTCCCTCTCAATGGGGTCATCCCTAGTCACCTGCTCAAAATTTCTTGCCCCACCAGATTTTTTTTTCCATTACACTCATCACATGATTCACACTATATTTTAAAATTTGCCTATCTTGTTTTTATCAGGATTCCCCCATGAGAATGTAAACTTCATGATGAAAGCCATTGTTGTGAATTTTTGTCTGGTATACTTACCTAGAAAAATAGCTGGCATGTAGCATTTGTAGACTTCATCCATTAATTAAATCAATGGAGTCATAAAAAGTCTCAGTTCAACAAAAAAAGGTAAAAAACCAAATATAGAAACCAGCATCAATGAGGTAAAATCCAACTTTCTATGAAAGACAAAAGCTAATTTATTTATTTGTAAGAAATTAATGTTTCAAAAGGAAAATTAACAATAAGCTAGAAAGATTGGCAAGTTACAGAGAGAAGGAATTCATGAAAAAGGAAAGATGTCAATTGAATCTTTAAGCAATTTTGTAAGGAAAAGAATATTAACAATTTTCTCGTTAAATAAAACTGTATTATTAATGCAAGGGATAGAAAATAGAAGAAAACCTAGAGAGAGAGGCTAGAAATATATATATGTAGGAAGAAAATCTGATTGATGAAGAAATAACAGTATTAATCAGTGGGGACATAGAATATAAGTAGTACTGGATATCAAATTATATATCTGGAAAAATATTAAATCCCTGCTAAATATCTATCTTAAAATAAAATTTAAGACTTCCAGTTCAAGATGGCGAAATGGGAGGACATTTGTCTTACCCTCTCCAGGAAACAACTTGAATCTATGGAATATATATCTATTTATATCTATATCTCTATATGTATATCTGTCTATCTATCTATCTCTATAGATAGATAGATAGATATATGTGTGTGTGTATGTGTGTGTGTGAAACTTCCTCTGAACAGAGCCTAAAGACTTTACACATCTGACTGATAAGAAAAAGTGCACAAGGAAGAGGCAGCTTGGAGAAGAAACTGTGGGCCAGTGGCCCAGACCTGGCAAAACATAGATAGATGAGTAAAGAGCATGGAGACTGTGAAGATCCTATCCCCCTGCCCCGGGCTTAAGAGAGGTGACCGAAGGGGTTCCCCCACCCTGACTGGCATAGAGATAACCACAGCTGGTAGAAGACTGCCGACAGCACAGAGACCATAGGCATGTGTATGCCCCTCCCCCCACCTAAGGGAATGGTCCACTCCTTGAGGTACAGCATGGGCAGCTCACAGCTGGCCCTCACATCACAGGCATGTGTTCAGAACTTCTCTTGCCTGAGAGGAAAGTCCCCCAGAAACTGTGTACACACTCCAGAGCCTGCACACACTTCACAGATGACCCAGTCTCCACAGACAAATGTGCAACCCTCCTCCTATCTGAGGGGAAAGTCCATCTCCTGAACTCCAGTACTATTCACGCCATACACAACCCAGAGACCACAGTCTTGTGGACACCATTCCCCGCCTCCTGAAGAGAAGAAAGTGTGCTCCCTAAGTCCAGATGCACTCGTGCTACTGTGCATTTTTGCACTCCTCACCTGACTTGTACAGTGCAGACAGGAGACCACAGGCATGTGTACATCTCTCTTCCTGCCTGTGGAGAAAGTGAGTTCTCCACATCTTTCAGCATATGTATAGCACAACCTGCCCAGAAGCCACAGGTACATACACAGTTTTTTTCTCACCTGAGAGGCAGAAATTATGCTCCTCCACCCCAGCCCAAGTAGGAAGAAAACTTAAATAAAAGAAGAGGAAAGTCATAGCACTGAATTCAAGGCAATAAGAAAACTGTGCCAAAACCAAAGTCATCAAAGAAAACATGAATGGCCCAAAAGTGGAAGAGGCCAAGATCTCACCAGAGAGCTGCGTAGATATGAACTGAGCAACCTAACAGATAAAGAGTTCAAAATCTAGTTACAAAAAAGCCAAATAAGATGTAGGAGGCACACACAAATACCCAAAGGCAATTGGAAGACATCAGGAAAGAAGTGACAGATAATATGGAACATAATGCCAAAGAGATTGAGCATATAAAGAAAGCCCCATCAGAAATGGTAGAAATGAATGATACAATCAAGGAATTGAAGGTAAACATGGAAGGCTCCATAAACAGACCGTCAGGCACTGGAATGGATAACAGAAATTGAATGCAAGATGTAAGAGGTGACTTTTACAGAAGAGGAGAAAGAAAGATTGAGGAAAAATGAAGAAACCTTACTAGAAATATCAAACACAATAGGAAGAACAAACATAAGCATCCTGGAAGGAGGGGAGAGGGGGAGAGTTGCCAAAAACCTATTTAAAGAAATAATAGCAGAGAATTTCCCACAATCTGTCACAGAGAGTAGCCACAGAGGTTCTAAAGCAGAGAAAACACTGAAATGTATAAATGTAAACAGACACGCTGAGAAACATCATAGTAAGGTAACAAAAGCTAATGACAAAGTAAAACTACTCGTGCTACTAGGGAAAAGAAAGACAATCTATAAAAGCATGGTCATGAGAATATTATAAGACTTCTCAACACAAACTCTGCAGACCAGGAGAGAGTAAATGACATCTTCAAAATACTAAAAGACAAAAAACTACCAGTCAAGAATTCTCTACCCTGCAAAATGATCATTCAAAGCTGATGGAGAAAAAAAGATCTTCGGTGATCAAAATTACATTATTGGATTTTTCATTACCAAGTCTGAAATTCAAGAAATTTTGAAAGGAATCCTACACCAGGGAAAATAAAAAACAAAGATTCTCCAAACCTCAAGAATGGTGATAAACAGGAAAACAAAAGCAGGAACAAAGATAAGACCAACAGTAGTGAACAACAACAAAATACTAAAAGGAAGAAGACATGGATATCCTATACAAATATATAAACATGACATGACATGAGCTCTTAAAAGAAAATCATTGAACAGGACAGTTAGAGTTAACCTATGGAACAGCCACAAAACCCAAATCTAAACAGACATATAGCTGGAAAGCAGACAAAACTGACAGAAAAACAAAACAAAACAAAACTGAACACCAGCCAAAGGAAATAGTGAACTCAAGCAAACAGAAAATGGAGCAAAATGCAAAGAAAACCAACAGAATAAAAGGTTCAAATGACAGCAATAAGCCCCTGCATTTCAGTCATCACCCTAAATATGAATGAAATGAACTCACCAATTAAAGAAATAGAGTGGTGGGCTGTATTCAAAAACAGAGCCCAATGATGTGATGCCTACAAGAAATGCATATCAGATCCAATGATAAACATAAGTTGAAAATCAAAGGCTGCAGAAAAATATATCAAAGTACCAATGATGAAAGAAAATCAGAAACTGAAATACAAATCTCAAACAAGACAAAATTCTAACTAAAAGTGGTATCAAAAGGCAGGAATGGACATTACATTATGGTAAAGGGGGTAATCCATCAAGAAGATACATATCATCAACATATGTGAACCCAATACAGGGCCGTATAAATAAATAAATATATATTATATAAAACAAATACTGTCAGAAGCAAAAGCAGACATTGACATTAACACAATAATAGTAGGGGACTTTGACACTTCACTTACATCAATAGATTATTCAGGCAGAAAACCAACAAAGAAATAAGGGCCCTAATTGAAACAATAGATCAAATGGACCTAAAAGACATATGCAGGGTATTCTACCCCAACAAAAAAGAATACACATTCTACTCAAATGTTCATGGAATGTTCTCAAGGATAGACCACATCTTGGGACACAAAACAGGTCTCAGCAAATTTAGCAAAATTCAAATTGTAGAAAATATCTTCTCTGATCACCAGAAATGAACAAAAGTAACAAAACTAGAAGAAAGACTAAGATGTGGAGATTGAACAACAAGCTTCTGAACAACTCCTGGAACATCTGTGAAATTAAAGATGAAATTAAATCTTATCTGGAAGTAAATGAAAATTTGGAGCCAAGCTACCAGAACATATGGGATGCAGCCATAGCAGTCCCAAAAGAAAACTTTGTATCTGTACAAGTGCACATCAAAAACCAAGAGAGGGTCCAAATTAAATATATAGCCACACACCTAAAGAACTAGAAGTGGAAGAATAATCAAATCCAAAAATCAGCAGAAGAAAGGGAAATAATAAAAATCAGAGCATAAATAAATAAAATTGAAAACAGAAATACCATCCAAAAGATCAGTGAATCCAACAGTTGCTTCTTTGAAAAAAATAAACAAAATGTAAACAACCTTAGGATGACTCATGAATAAAAAGGGAGCAAAAACCTTAAAAACAAAAATCAGAAATGAAAGTGGTGAGATCATAGCTGACATCGCAGAAATACAAAGGAATATGAGAGACTACTATGAATGCTATATTAACAAACTTGTCAATCACGATGAAATGGACAGGCTTCTAAGATCCCATGACCTCCAAAACGTTGAGCAAGGAGATACAGATGACTTAAAGAGATCAATCACAGCAGCAGAAACTGAAACAGTAATTTAAATAATCTCCTCAAAAACAGAAGTTCAGGAATGGATGGATTCCCTGGGGAATTCTACCAAACTGTCAAGAACTAATTCCCACCCTCCATAAACTCTTCCACAAAGTTGAAGAGGAGGGAAAGCTACAAAATACATTTATGAGACTAATATTACCTTGATTCCAAAATTAGACAAAGATAGCACCAAAAAAGAAAGTTACAGACCAATATCACTGATGAACATAGATGCAAAAATCCTCAAAAAGTATTGGCAAATAGAATTCAACACACATCAAAAAATTATACACCTTTATCAAGTGGGATTTATTCCAGTGACACAAGGATGGTTCAATACACACAAATCAGTCAATGTGCTATACCACACCAACAAAGTGAAAATCAAAAACCACAAAACCATCTCAATGGATACAGAAAAAGCATTTGAAAAGATTCAACACCCATTCATGATAAAATAGGACTATAAGGAACATATCTTAACATACTAAAAGTAATACATGAAAAACCCACAGCCAACATCATATAATCCAATGATTATAAAAAACTGAGAGCCTTTGCCCTAAAATCTGTAATAAGATAAGGCTGCCCAGTATCACTACTACGATTCAATACAGTTCTGCAAGTCTTGGTCAGAGCAGTATTGCAGGAAAAAGACATTAACGAAATTGGAGAAGAAAATATAGAACTACCATTTTTGTAAATGACATGATACTACATCTAGAAAAATCTAAAGACTACAAAAAATGTTTCTAAGTGAATACAGCAAAGTGGCAAGATATAAAGTCAACACAAAGAAATCAGTAGTATTCAGATAGGCAAACAATGAATTAGAGGGGAAAGAAATCCCATTCACAACAGCAGCAAGGAAGACCAAATACCTCAGATTAACAAAAGAGGTGAAACACCTCTACAATGAAAAATACAGGATATTACCAAGAGAAGTAGAAGGAGATGTGAAGAGTTGGAAAAACATCCCATGTTCATGGATTGGAAGAATCAATATAGTAAAAATGATCACTTTACACAAGGCAGTATATAGATTCAACACAATTCCCATCAAAATCCCGGGACATTTTTCAAGAAAATGGCACAAATAATACTGAAGTTTGTATGAAACCACAAAAAGCCTTTAACAACAAAAGCTATTCTAAGAGGAAAAAGGAATAGTGAAGTCATCACTATTCCTTACTTCAAATTAAACTGCAGCACGTTCGTCATCAAAACTGTGTGGTCCTAGAACAAAAACAGACACAGTGATCAGTGGAATAAAATAGACTCCAGAAATAAAACCACACATATGTGGACAGTCAGTCTATGAGAAAGGTGCTAAGAGTATACAATGGAGGAATGAAAGTCTATTCAATAAATGATGGAAAAAGATGCAAAAGTCAATTTAAAATGGATCAAAGGCCTTTACTTAAGACCTGAAACCATAAAATATCCACAGCAAACTGTGGGGAGAACACTCCATGACCTCAACCTCAAAGAGGTCTTTGGGGGAGGAATAGTGACAGCAAATTAAACCAAAGTAAAACTAAGCAAACTAAAACATCAAGCTGAAAAGCACTACACAGCAAAAGAAACCACCACATGACAAAAGACAACCCAGAGCACTGTAGAAGATATTCACACAGTATACATCAGATAAAAACTTAATTTCTATAATATACAAAGAGCACATATATCTCAAAATAAAAAAGTAAACGACCCACTCAAAAAAATTGGCAAAAGTGCTGAATAGAGACCTTTCTAAAGAAGATATACAGAGGACTTATAGACTGCTTAAAAATACTCTACATCACTAATCATCAGAGAAATGTGAATAAAAAATTATAATGAGATGCCATTTCAGACCAGTGAGAATGGCCTATAAAAAGACTGGAAATATCAGGTGTTGGAGGGGATGTGGAGAAAAAGGAACCATTCTACACTGCTTGTGGGAATGCTAATTGGTGCAACCTCTTTGGAAAACAGTGCAGAGACTCAAATAAAGATGGGTTTACCATTTGATTCAGTAATCTCACTCCTGGGCATATGCCCAGAGGATGAAAAATCTCTAATCAGGAAAAATACCTGCACCCCTATGTTAAACATAGAAACAATCTTAATGTCCATCAATAGATGACTGGATAAAGAAGCATACCCAATGGAATTCAATGCCACTATGAAAAACATTAAATTGTGTCCTTTGCTGTAAAGAACTGGTGGAGGGAATCATGAGTGAAATGAGTCAGAAAGAAAAAGAGAAATACAAGGTGATTTCACTCATATGTGGAATATAATGAAATGAAACAAATGAACATTCAAATTCCTACAAAAATGACAGGACTCAGGACTGGTTATTGTGGGGAGCAGGATGAGACAAAAAGGTGGTGGTAAAGGATGCTGGAACTCTGCTGGTGGGTGTGGTGTGAAATATAGACTGAGAGATGCAATTTAAATATCCAAAATGGAATTTAGCACTTTAAATTAATAAAACAATATTGTTATAAAAATGTGTTTACCTGACTGCTAGAGAGATTGAAAATCTTTACATTTTCCTGGTAGCCAGATGCATTTCTCACTGCAGCAATTTGACTGCTCCCCTCTTGCTTTCCTAATTTCCCATAGTATTATGTGTTTTTCTCTTATAAATTCTAGGAGGTGAGTATATATGACAACGTTATACCTTTGTTTGTCATTGGTATCACTAATATGTTTTCCCAAGAGTCTTTTGTCTTTTGCCATATATTTGCTATAATATTCTATGTACCCTCTTTCAAAAAGGATAGTATTAAACTAAAGGAATGTTTAAATGGTTTATTAAAATATGTTTATAGGAAAAAATTAAAATGTAGGGGAATTAGGACATGTATTTCAGAAAGAAACTTACGAAATTAAAAAAAAAAACAATTAGCGTAATAACTTTTAGACTTTGAAGTAGAGTAGTATTTCTAAAGCAATATGCAAAAGAATACATTTTAATAAAACATCGCATAATGTCTATATAAAACTTTAAAACACTTTACAGAAAAGTTACCCTAAACAAACAAGCCAAGTTACTTTTTAGAAGACATTAGAAATGTATATAACCAATGAAGAATCCATAGTAAAAAAAATATAATATATAAATAACACAAAAATGTCAGAGGATACATACTAACAAATTACAAAAAAGGAGCCTCAACTGGTCAATAAAAATTTGGAAAACTATTCACAAATTATTAACAAAAGAAGTTTTTTTCTCATATACAATAATAAGTGAAAATATAAATTATTTAGGAATAAACTTGTTTGCTATAACCAGTTTTTAATTAATAAAACTATACTTATTAACAGATTTGTGGAATTAAAAATGACTGAAAATCAAAAGAAAAGAATTGCTAGAACTTTCCTAAATAATGCACTTAGGAACTTTCTTTGTAATTTTGTGTTTCTCAGTTTTCCAACTAAGCATGGATTGCATCTGTAATTAAAATATTAACTTTCATATATTCAGGCAATTCGTATTCTTACAATTCTAATATGTTGTGATTTGTGTTTATTTTCTATGTCTGTGAATATAACTTATATTTACAAAACATATTTAGAGAATCCACATACAGACACGTTTTTTAAAGGAGGGAGCAAAGGAGAGAGGATGGGAGGGAGGGAGAGAAAATGAGAGAGAGGGAGAGGAGGAAGAAAAAAATGCTTAGTTTTTTGTTCATTTTGTTTTCCGCCTAGACTCTGGAACTTGAACTCTGGTCCTTGGGATGTATATGGTCCTCACAACAGCGTGTCAGTCAATTGAACCACATGAGTGTAATCCCAGGCACATATTTTTGTATAGAATGAGACTATATTGTCCTTTTTGTAAGGATTAATACCTTCTTGATGCTTGTGAAAGTAAAATTGCCATTCAAAATTACTCTGATACTCTAAACAAGTTTAATTATTTTCAAGAAGGGAAAAAAAGATAAGTTTCTGTAGGAAAATATTTAGTTAATAGGAAGTTTTGTTTAAACAAATTATAGAAGTAGAATGTGAACTAATTCTATTTTTAAGATGTGAAATCTAAAGGGATTTGACATGAGGAGACAATGAATGGCATTCAAATTACTAAGGTAGCAAAAGTAAATTTTCCCTGATTGGAGAGAATCATCAATGAAATCCCATTTATCTATTCATTTTTAAAAGTTATAAGTAGGAAGCCATGTTATCATGAGAATTATCTCTAAAGCCTGAACATAGAGTTCTAATCAAGTAAACATTAAATTCAGGGTCAACTTCATGGGAGATGCAAAAGTAAAAAAAAATGGAATTTGTTGGGTTATGCATGGTTTGAGAAGGGATTCAAAGCAATGTCTCTTAAATGTAAAACTAGAGGCAAATTAGGTGTGGATGAGATTAAAAATACATGACAATGATAATTTTCACAATAAAAAGTTCATACTGAAATTTTCATATGAATTAGAGACTAGATGACCAACAATTATATTATTTGAGTTATTTGAATTTTCTGAAAGATACAGAAGTAATTCACCAGAAGAATACCTCATCATTGGGTCTTATTTTCGGGGTATATGTTTAAGATTGTCTTTGATTTTTATTTTCTCTGTGCAATCTGTGTGTATATGTGTGTTTTATTCTTCCTCCTTTTCCTCCTTCTTCTCCTTTATTTCCTGCTCAACTTTATTCTACTTTATTTAACTTATTCTAAAAACTAAGTATCAAAGCCTATGAAGGTCAGTTCTTGGGAAGGAAGATGCACACACATTTAAAGGTATATTCACTATGGTACTGAAGCAGATTAGAATAGCATCTTCAGTGCTTAGAGGGCAGTTGGTAACAATATGGTCTGAATGGTGATTCTTGCATGACTCTCAGTGCATTTGAGAAAGTGGTAGAGTCCTGTGTTTGATACAAGGAACACATGTACCTGTGGTTATTCAAGATCTTTTGATTTGCACTTGGACAGCTTTATGTTGTATATGCATTGTAAAATAATCTCTATCAATATAATTCCAAATGTAATGCACTTCATCATTTTATTCTTCCTTATGCCCATCCATCCTCTTTCTCTCCTCTTTCTCTACCTCCTCTTCATGATAACCGTTTGGGAAGACCAACGATCCTTTATGTCTGACATTAGGAGGACCAATAGAAAAGGTTTGCATGTGTCTGTGGTGAGCGGGAATGAGATGATTTACTGAGGCCATTTGTGTAAACATGCAGAGACACAAATATAACAGTGGTAACATATAAATATTAATTACTTCATTAAGTGATTTACTGAAAATGTACAAAATGTAAGCTACTATCATAGTAACCTGGGGGAGTACAGAAATATGGAAGACTTTTATCCTTGTCCTTAAGAAATATAAAGACTAATGAAAATAATACATAATTATGATATTCATAATAAATATTCTACATAGTAATTAGGCAAAATTGTAAATAGCAAATATCAATGACAGTAATTATCATTGCTCATACACAAACAAATATACATTTTGCAACTTAAAATTTTTCCAATTTAAATCAGCATCAATATCTACCATTTCTAAAAAATGCTATCTACATATGGAATAATTCTCTGATCGTATTCATTAACATCTACACCGACTCCTCAGCCATGTAAGACAATGACCTTGTATCTAGGACTCGCTGATTCCTTTGTGTTGAATTTCTGAGTTTCTTTGCGTGTGGTCCTATGTCGGATGCTCTTGAGGAACATACTCAGTGCCTCCCTTTAACCTGTCCTTATACCTGAGGTTCTGTGGCATTGAAGCTAGACTTAATTTCTGCTGAAAGTGACAGTTGATCTCTAGACTGAATCGGTATGGACTTTGTATGATTGACATCTGTCAATTTTGTGGGGAATTATTGGAGGAATAAATCAAGGTCAACTGAAGAGTGGAAAGAGATAGGCAGGGAAGAAACGTGGGAGAGAAACTGAGGAAAAGAAATAATGAATGCATTGCTTCAAAAATGAAATGTTTGTGATAATAGGAACTTGTTACCTATTGAAATAGAAATTTCTGAGCTCCCTCTCAGGAAGTATGTCCCTTGCATGTAGTCTCAGTCGTTCCAGTGCTGGTGGTAAAGGATGAGGCAGAGAAACAGGTAATAATAACAGGCTGACCTCTCAATTGTCATAGGATAGAGATGGTGGTAGTAGACTCAGCGTTTGGATCTACAGTGGCGCAGTTATTAACACAACTTGCATTATACTACCCTTAATAGGCCCCAAGAACAGTAGGTCCATAAACAGTCACAGAAAACTCAGTTTGGTTGCTTTTTCTGCAGGAAAACATTGGAGCACCTGGAAAGGAGTGAGCACAGGCCATGTTCTTTTTTCATTTCTATTCACTCTCTTCCACTACATAAAAAGACTATTAGAAATGTATGGCTTGACTGTATTTACATTTATGATTTTAGGATTTAAATCAATTCCCTACAGTTCTTCATGGCCTGCTGATGCATGGAGTTCTATTAAGAAGGAAATAGTTTTTGAATTAAGGTTAAAAATCTTAAAATGCAAGTATTAGGAAAGGAATTTACCCTTATAAGTTACCCAAAGTATATGTGATGGATGCATAATAGATTCTCTCCTGTTTGTAAGAGACAACACCAAATGGGAGCCTCTGTCTCTGAAGGAGGGGATAGATCAAACCAAGGAAGGAGAAGTAAAACTGGGGAACAGCAGAGACAGGAAATGCTTCACAAAGTTTCCTTCAGGCTGCACAGGAGTGACTCAGGTGAAGTTGAATCATCAGAGGAACCAAGATTTGGAGACATTTTCTCATCAGTGCATGAAGGGAACGTCTAGAATGGATCTCTGGTCACAAATTCCCAATAGACTGAGGCAGATGGATCTTCATTAAGAAAAGATACACAAGCTAATGAAAAGCCTGAAATGCAAGAAGCAGTCAGAAACAAACTTCCCACACATTAGTTTTCTGAAAATGAAAATAGCTCCCTAGCAAGTGGAGCCTTCAGAGTTCTCTAACAGTGAGGTCCCAAAGGGAGGGAAGGATGGCAAATTCATAAGGGATTGGGGATAACTCCAGGACTTACATTAAGATCGATTTTCTTGTTGAAGGTAAGTTTAGCAAGCCAGATTGGACAGATCTTTTGGTTTTTGCTTATTTTTAACACAATCTTCTTTCTTTTGCATTCATTTTATTATATCTGCTAAGTATAATTTCAGTCCTTAAGTGGAAGCTACTGCCATATTTCCTTGATTTCAAAACACATTCAGTTATAAAAGTGTTATCACCAATTTTGTAACTGATTTTGTGGATTAGAGAGCAAAAACAACCCGCTACATTAAATATACAGGCAGGTACCACAAATATTAAGTGCATTTTAGGGAATCCGCTGTGTTTCTCCAGATCAGCCCAGACTCTTCAAGCCTCTCTCACTCTGTAAGCCATGCTACAAAAAGTCCCAGAAGTCATACCATGGCACTGTCCTGAACTACAGGAAAATAGCTTAGGAGGCATTCAGACGGCGCTTTTGGGTCAGACTTGCATTTTCAAATGTATTAAACAGTGACAGCTGTCAGTGCTGAGAACACATTAGGAAAATGCCACACAGACAAGGAATATCCCTGCAGATTGGAAATGAAAAATAGACATATTTCAAATAAGCTATTTAGGAAGCATTCACAGTCCTGGCTAGAAACTCAGGTGACTCAAAGACAATTTCTATTTATTGTACATGGAAGAACATTCTAGAGTTGGCTCAACCAAGGCACAAAGCAATTATCTGTAAGGCCAGCTTCTGTTGACACAGTATCTACCCAAGTACAGATGAAATGTGGCTCAGTCAAAAAAGAGTCTTTTTACCTCTTTTGTTCACAATGCTACATTCGCTTTTGCATATTGACATTTCATCTCAATCTACATTTCACACCACACCCTCCACCAGAATTCCAGTGCTCTTTCCCACTGCCTTTCCCCTCTTTCCTTCTCTCCCCACTCCCAGCCCCTTGGCAGACATCATTATTTGTCTTGTGATTTTTGGTGGAGTTTATCTGCTTGTTTCATTTCACTCTATTTCACATATAAGTGAAATTCATCCTGTATTTCTCTTTTTCTTTCTAACTTATCTCACTTAATATTACCCTTTCCAATCTAATCCAGATTGTTGCAAAGGGCACAATTTCATTATTTTTCAGTAGCTGCATGGAATTCCATGGATTATGTATCCCACAGCTTCTTTATCCAGTTATCTCTTTTGGAACATTTAAGTTGTTTCCATGTCTTGGCCATTGTGAACTAAAAGCACACCTACTTTCAAGATTAACTTGGAATCTGAACTACTTTGTTAAAGTCTTATCATTAATCCTTAAGAAATGTAGGGATTTTGCTGTGTATAGTCAGATAGTGATTTTTTTTCCAAACCCAGTTCTAAATGCTGGGACGATCAAAATGGTGCGGATCCTTAGGGATAGGACAGGATTGCTCTCTTCATCTAACACTGGGGAGCTCAGACCAGCCTCACGCTTCACATTTCAAGGACATGAATTTCCAGAGGGACTAGTTAGCTGACTTCCCCGTTAAGGGTCATTTCATCTCGTAAATTGGTGCCTCAATTTCGGTTCAGGGTTTTCACCTTCAAGTTCCAAGTAAAAATAATGGCTCAATGACTTCCCTTTAGTAGCTGTTTTAAAAGAATCATGTATGTCAGTGGCAGTTGGGACTAAAACATTATGGGTCACACAAAGTATGCGTGGAAGAAATTCTAAAAGTATCTGCTTAAATGTCCCATCCATGCCTTGGACTCACTGCATCTGGCTATCGGGTATACACATTTTCAATTAAATAGCTATCTCATCTGTAACTATACTGTCTGGTAATACCAAAAATATCTCCTCTGTTGAAAAATATAATGACTTTTCCGAGTAAAATAAACTATAAGATGTTCTAAGAAGAATGATTTGCAACACCCGCAGTTGTGACTGTTTCTAGGATGGACATTCTCCCTGCGGTGCATTTGAGTTGTTTTTAAGAAGCTCTGTCAGAAGGCTGGAGGGTAGATATGACAACTCTTCTGTGTCTTTGCTCCTTTAAGATCCATTACTCTCTGACTATTGTTTGGATGTCAGCCCTCGGTTTGATCACAAAAGGTAATACAACTCTCACAATAGTAATGAATAGCAGACTTCTCTGTAAATGGAGAAAAAGCCAACTCAAAGACTCCTGCATTTCCCTCCTGTCTGCGATATACAGGGAAGAGGACATTTGACGAGCTGGGAACAACAACATCATCAAATGCAGACCTCAAGCATAGTCAGGTTGGTCAGTTTTCTCCTGAGAGATGGTAAAGTTTTCTTATGCAGACCGGGGATAAGATGATTCTTTTCTGTGAAAAATGCTAACTTTTTCATCAGTGTGCCAGGGTGCACAGTTCTTACTAGGAAACCAGATAAAGATTTTCTTTCTTGGACCAAGAATAAGGAGAGAAATCTATCAGACCAAGGATCTTCTTGCTTTTGTCACTACTTCCCACAACACACATATATACACATACTAGCACACACTTCTGCTGATGGTATTTCACAGTTGAAGAACTGGTAGGCATTGAGCTACTTGGTTGTTAGCATTATGTCCATGAGCTTCTGAGGATCAGATGCTAACCCTCTTACAAAATATAACCCCATTTTCTTTCATTCAGTTTTTATTGATTGATTCATTCATTTCATAATGAACATTGGGCCTCTAATATTTGTTAGAAAGGCTCTTAGTTGGTGCGTGTACAATTAAATTGTCCCTATTTTCAAATATGTATGATATTTAATGGAAAATATGATAGTAGAATGTGTTCTGAGGTCAAAAATATTGAGTGACTTAAAAGAAGTAGAATGAAACTACTACTGGAAGCTCTAAAAAAGAAAAAGGAATGGTATTTAGAGTAGATGTGACAGAACAAAGGATGAACTATGTTGTCAGGGTCTCAAGAGATAGAAGAATATAGCATAGCTGTATTTTAGAGCATACTTCCAACAAACATACATTCATATGAAAGCTGTGTCATTTTTAAGGTGAAGAAATAATCACACATAGAAAAAGTTGCTAGGTAGTGACTTTGGACTGGTAGGATAAAAAATGGGAACTGTATACTATAAGAGTAATGGTATCAAATATATTGGGGTTTTTTTTTGGAATCAGTACAGCATAATGTAAAAAGAAGGTACTTATTACATGTGAGGGTTTTTTAAAAAACTATTTTTCTGGCTCATTTAGGATGAGAACATTAAGTAAATATACTCTGTGAGCTATCACAATAGACATTCTTTATCCTTAACATTAACCTGATTGACAGGCTCATCTTCACCCTAGGCACTTCACATTAAATAATCTACCACACTACTCATAATATGTTTAAATGAATTTATTTATCTATTTACTCTCAACAGGTTCTCATTGAGCACTTACTTATATGTGCTAAGTACCACTCTGGGCTCTGGGAATTCAGTCTTAAGAAAGAGAAAAATCTATTCCCTGAAGGAATGTTTTTAATTAAAAATTGATATATACTCATTATAACATAATTTTAGGCAACAACTATTGTAAAGAAAAATACAGGCATATAAAGGGCACTTAAGAACCATTAGGGAATCTGTGGAAGTTGTCTCTAAACAAGGAAAATTTGAGGAGCGCTCTCAGTGAAGTAAGGGAGCAAGTCAGAAAGATTTAGTGGCAGGAGTGGAAGTTTCATGCAGATGGACCAGCAAATGCAAAGATCATATAAGATCTTATAAAGCATGTTTTCATGAGTTTGGGTTACAGCCTAAGTGTGATGGAAAGGTTTGGATCATTTGTTACTAAAGATCATTCTAGGTGTCATGTGGGGAATGTGTCATAAGAGGATAAGGAGAGAATTAAGAAACTCTTATAGTAATCCAGGTGAGAAATGATGGTGGCTCACAAGAGAATATAGTGGTGAAAGAAGTGAAAAGTATTCTTTCGTATTTGGGAAATTTCTAGAAGGTTGAACCATCAGAATTGGTCCATGGGGCCGAGGATGGGGCATAAGAAAATTCTACATGCTCTGAGCAACTAGGAGAATGGCTGAACATTTGCTGAAATAGAGAAAGCTAGAGATAGACTCAATTATAGGGTGGCTAAAGAGATTGTTGCGGAAAATTAAGTTTCAAGTATGGAGGTGGAACTCCAGGGGGACATTGGAAATAGAAGCACATACTTGAAACTAGATAATATGACTCAAAGAGAGAGAATTTAGTGGACAAAAAGAGATCAAGGAATGAACTCGAGAAATGCCAACATATTTTGATATTGGTAAGAGACAGGGATAGCAAAGAACATGGCAAAAAAAAAAAAAAAAAAGCAAAAAGATCAATGAAGTAAGACAAAGGGTAAAAAGATCTGGAAACAAGGTGAAAAAAAAAAAAAAGGTTTAAAAAGGAGATCTACTGTGTCCAATGCTTCTGAGTGGCCAAGGAAGATGAAAACTGGAGAGGAACCCTTCAGTTTTATGATCTGGAGGCAAGTGGTGACCTTGGCAACAGTGAGAGTAACATTGACAGAGTGACAGGGAATAAAATAGAGGTGGGTCTACAAAGGCATCTCAGGTGAAGAAGTGAAACTATTGAATGAAAACCACTGTTTTGAGAGTTTTTCTTATTTAGGAATAAAAAGAACAGGTGTTAAGAGGAGGGGTGGTATGTTCATTCAGGTGGACTATCTCACTACATAAAATAGTGAGCCAGCAGAAGGAAAAAGAAACTGCATGATTTCATGCATATATAGTATGTAGAGAAACCAAGAAAAAAATCCAACAAAAATAGGGGTTTTTTTGTTATAAAATCAAATTAGAAGATGGGACACGGAAGCAGGGTGTACAAATTGTGTAAAAGGTATCAAGTGTATGGTGAAGAAAGAACTGGACTAGTAGTGGTGAAGTGACGTACTCTTTGTATCTGTACATGTTCTTATGCAATGCTCCTTCAAAAAAGAAAAGTAATGATCTGGTGTGCTAAGGGGAATGAGTAACAATCTTCTAGGTAGGGCAAGTCTTAACACATAAAAGAAAGGACAAATGCAAATGTAAAGTCCCTGAGAAGTCTCCAGGAGATGGGTGCCATGTTCAAATTGTGGAATTGGCTTTTGCTAGTAGAAAAGAGAATATATTTGTTGGAACAGGAGGGAAGACAGAGTATGGGTACAGACTGCAGCTAAGTTGGTGGACTGGAAATGAGGCCCTTTTCTTATTAAATGTTTAATCGAAGGAAATACTGAAACATTTGCTCTAGAGAGCCAAAGAAGGAAATGAGCATAAGCAATGTAGTCAGGAAAAATTCTCCCAGGCACTTGCAGCCCTATGTGAAGCCCAGACACACAGTTCTGGAAAGCAGTGGTAACAGATGGGATCAGCCTGACAGGCATTCTCCATAGAGGGAGATGGAACGACATAAGAGGAGCTCTTCTTAAGTAAAGGGTGGCATTGAACCTGAGGTGGACTCACCATCTGCCACAGACTCTGTGGTGACAAACCAAAGGGCAATCTTTCCAAGTCAGTGGAAGACAAGGTGCTGTCCCTAGAAAGTGTGTGTGTGGGCACACAGGTAAAGCACACAAGCTCATGAGTCCTAGGACACTTTGGGGGAAGGCAGAGGTGATGTGCTGTCATGGAAAGATATAGGGCATTGACTCAAGTTCTAGTTTCCTGCTTGTTTCCCAAAATATGTGTGATTTTTTTGGATAATAACAAAATAAAAAGCTCTCTGAAACTTTGCTTGCTGAACTATTAAAAATTGCTGAGAGTCTATTTTTAATGGTAACACGCAAATCATTATCATCATCATCAAAAGAAGGAAGAAACTTTGAAAGATGATGGATAGGTTTATGGCCTTGATGGTGGTGATGCTTTCACAACTACACACTTGTCCTAAACTCATTGAGTTGTATACATTAGATAGGTATAGCTTTTTGAATGTCAATCAAACCTTGAAAAAGTAGCATACAGAGATAAGGATTACAGTAGAGCAAACTTCCCTAAGAAACCTACAGCTTATACCTTCAGTGTTCCTCAATGAGGTCCCTGCTCCTCATTAAATAACTCAAGTTTCTGACTCTTTCCCTGCGGACACTGAAGCAGGACATTTTAGGAAAGAGCATTGCTGATCTTGTAGAAGTCAGTCAAACCATAGCACACAGAGTAGCACTGAGAGCAACTACCATCATTGTGGCAGCCAAATAGGAGACACTGCCAGTTTCAGAGGAAACTCCTTGAAATTAGGTCAATGGTGTGCATACGCCCAACACAGCGTGGCAATAAGGGACTTCCTCACCAGAGAAGAGCTGAAAACTGATCTAAAAATTCCAAAGGAGATGGCTAATATTGCCTCTACCACTTTCCTTGGTCAGGACACAAAGGATGAATGTTTAGGGAACATATGAAATATGTGAGCTAATAAATGTTTTATTCATTTCTTTCAGAACCTTGAACAACTTGATACTCTTGGATGCACTATGCTGGCTGGCATCATATTCTTTTTGTTGTTGTTACAAATTGTCTTAGTTATCATAAGAAGTGGGGGAAAGAAAAATATGCCAAAAAGTGGCCTTTGAAGGTCATCTCAGCAAGAAAATAGTTTGTCTTGTTTAAGACTATACTGTACACAGCATTAATTTGTTGACGTTTTGTATTGTGCCAGAACTGATACACTTCATTACAATAAAAAGAGGGGCAATTCCAGGGGGCCCAAGAACTTCAGATACCTCTAGGTATTTGAAAGCTAAAATGGAGCAAGGACAGATAAATCAAAAGACATAGGTTTTTAGGTTTCTCCAGCCAGAATATTGAATTTTTTTCTGTAAGAAAATATATAGAACTTAATTTCCTCAACTATTTATGAAGTTTACCCCGTGTTATTTTTTTTTACTCTGTCATAAATTTATTTTGATGCCAAGTGAAGTGTTGGAAGGGGGATCAATACTTCTGAGCTTACAGCATTTTATTGATCTCCTTTTCTCTTTTTTAATTTTTATTTGTCCAAAGGAGAAAAAAACATAGGAAGCAGGTTAAAAAGAGGAAGTCGTGATTTTTCTTTACTGTCTGTTTTTTGCTTTTTAGAAAGTATAGTTCAAACAAAAATTCCTGCCAAAGCAGTTAGTGATGGAATAAATCAAAGGGTCCCCTTTCCTTGTTGGTGAAAGCAAGCATCTGACTTTTGGGCCCAAAGAACAGGCTTTCATTGCAGAAGAGAGCAAAGCTTTGTTCACTTCAGAACATACTCAGACAGAAGGGAATTTTAACTTGGACTCTTTCCTATTTTCTGTACTATTTAATGCTCAAAACACACCAGAACTTCCTGAAGAGGTTAGGATGCAATTAATGTCTTATTTAGGAGGTTTGTGGGAACTTCCTTGGAGGTGTTTAATAGAAGAATGGAATTATTGAAAGAATGATGGTGTAATTACTCTTCCTGTAATGTAATTATCCATTGGTGTAATGGGCTTAGCATTTATGAAGATTTCTATATATCAAAAGAGGGGAAGGGAGCAAAATATTTCACTTTTTCTAGGCATAATGAAATTCCTATGATGTAGAGAACATCGTGACCATATTTCCCACGATGTAACAAAGGCTCATAGGGGAAGAAAACCGAGATTTCCTCTAGCCTGGTCATGGCACTCTGCTTTGTAGATGCTTTCCCTTACCCTCCACTTATTTCTGCTCACTGTCAACCTCTGCTTTTACAGCAGATGTGCCCCTGAGATTACTTCAAGAATGGAACCATCAGCACCATATTTTGCTTATGGGGAGCACTGGGAGACATAACTGCTCTGTTTGTGGGAGCCCAGTCCCTTTTCTGCTTCTTTCCCCTTCTCTGTGCTGGGTGCCTCAACCAAATGTGGTTGTTCATTGACCACTAGTGCGAGGTTTCCAGAACTACAAGCTTCAGATGTTCTCTCTCTCCACTTACTTAAAGGGTCCTAGAAATTGATTTCTTTCATTTCATAAACCTGGTATTTCTTGAAGGACTGTAATGGTACCTTTAAAAAGAACTAAATTATACTCAGAGCTAGAAAATATTTACACATGAGGGATACAGGTATGAAGGAGGCAACCATGTCTAGATTTTGGTTTCAGAACTGGGCTAGAAACCAAGCAGATATTCTATGGTTACTTTAAGGGGATCATTCATGGGCACTGGTCTGAGGGTTAGTGTATGACCCAGAAGACGGTTCTCAGGTTTCTTCCCACACAGCTTCATTTGACTGACCACTTTCATGTTCTGATCTTTGCTTTATGGAGAAATTGAGGAATTTCCCTCTAAGTCTCTGAAACTTGGTGAAATCCAGAAGATACTATGTTGACAATATTTCTATTCTTAAGTTCCAATCCTAATGTGTCCTCTGGAAGTGCCATCTTGATTCTAGTCCCAACTCTGTCACTCATTTCTCTAGGACCTATGTTTAGATCCTTTTTTGTAAAGCTGATTACTCCCTGCGGTGAGGTTCAGGTTTTTTTATGTTTAATTCTAGGTTACTATCTGAAATTGAATTCTCTAGTGACTATGAGTCCTTAGATATTGGGCATGATTTTTTACCTGACTTTTCACTCATAGCCATAGTCAAGCAGATGCCTCTCAGCTCCTAGAAGCAGTACAGTAGGGGAGTTAAAAGCACACATTCTACACTGAGCCTGCTAGAGTTCAAATCCTAGTTCTACTGTTTGGAAAGAAAAAAGAATTGGCAGCCCTGGTTTGCTCATCTTCAATAAAGAGATGAAAATAAAGTACAGTGGGGGCATGTCCTGGGGGTTCAGGCCTTAAGTGGAGTGTTCCACACAAAGCCAACGGGCCTGAGTTCACAACCTGGAGCCAGAGGAAGCAATCAGAGTGAACAACTAACTAATTTAATGACTGTGTCTTCCTCTTCTCTGATTCTTCCTTTCTACCTGCCTACTTGTCTTCATTCCTGGCTGGGAAGGGAGGGAGGGATCAAAGCAGGGAGGGAGGAAAGATGGTCGTTTGATAAAGTTTTTCCAAATAATAATAAATACTTAGACTTTGCAAGCTAAGAGGTAAATGGAGGATATTATGTAGGTACTTACATAACCATTCTTCACTCATATGTGGTATATAAAGAAACCAAACAAACCAGTTCAAAGAAAAATAGACTTTTAGTATGTAGAATCTAAATAGTAGCTAGCAGAGGGGTAGAGGGGGGAGGTGGGGAAATCAGGAAAAAGGGGTCAATTATGTGGTGAATGATAGAATTGGACTGTCATTGTTAAATGTAATTTATTATATATATATTTATTTATGATGATAAATACCTGAAACCTACACAATTTTCCTTCAATAATTTTTTAAATGTATGGAAAGATAAAAGCATCCCTAGCTCACAGGTCATAATAAAATATGCAATAGCTGGATTCATAGTCCACAGTTTGCTGACCTCTGAGAGAGCTCATCTTAATTGGATTGCTGTGAAAATTAAATGTGTTAGTATATGTAAAGTTATGAAATAATTTCTGACACGCTGTAAGTATTCAGTGAGAATTTCTTCCCCTTTCTTTTCTTGTGAAAAAAAAGTCAACTTATAAGAAAGAAGGAAAACATATGGTGTTCTCTGGCCCACTATCTAAGCTTCTCTTCTTGTCTTAGTACAACATGTGTGATGTTCAATTTCAATAGCTTTATCCTAGGTTCCTGGCAAATTCATTTCTCTTCCTTCTCAATAGCAAGTAGATGCTCTCCTTTCCCTTAAAAAATACTTAACTGTCCTGATTTATATTATGTATATATAAGGCTAACTCAAATCCACTTTTTATTATAAAAGTCAGATATGGTCTCAAGAATACCTATACTGGTCCCTAAAGCACCCCTTTTCACAAATGTAGTAAACTTAAAATCTTTTAAATGCCTGGGACAGTACTTACACCCTTTCTCACCTTTGCCATTGTGCGTGACTCTCATTTCCTAACTAGGAAGATGCCACTCAAATGGAATAGAACATGAATTCATTTATTTCTTAAATCTTATTTACTATTGTGATCTTAAATTTCTCACTTCCCTCCTCCTCTGTGTGGCAGGAACTAATCCCATGTTTTTCTTTCAGCCTCTCTCTACACCAGACATTTCCAGGTAGAAAAAAAAATGCATCGCATTGTTCAACTCACCAAAGAGCCATGGACAGGAAATATTTTGAGTTATAGATACTGACCTTGAGAAGAAGTAGATGATAGTCCACATGCCACCTGCATTCAGAACATCAGCCTCTCTGCTCCCATTCTTGGCTGAAACAATGCCATGTGGAGATTTGAGTTCCTGTGATTCCTGCTAGGTAGTAGCTTTGGTTTCAGAAAGCAATAGTAGTGGATCTTCAAGCAGAGATGTAATTTTATAGATGCAGAAATCAAGTTCATAGATACAAAGTCATTTAACTAAGGATGCTATGAAGTGACAGTGTTAAGATTTAAATGCAATTCTGTGTGATTAGGAAGTCCAAATTCCAAACTCACCCCCTCCCCACACACTCTTTTCCATCTAAAAGCATTCACTAAGAATAAATACTAAGACTTAGTTAATCTTATCAATAAAGCTTCTCCTGATGGTTTTGGATGGTGCTGAATGATTATATCTGTGAATCTGGAGCAATCTGAGACTGGATAGGCCTAAGCCAAGAGGAGATGTAAGTATGGGTTGGGTTATAAGTAATCAAAGTGCAGACTAGATGAGATGAGTCACCAGAGATATATGAAACTGAGTATAGTGAGGAGAGCTTTGAATTTGGAATCCACAGACAGACAGACCTAAGTTTAAATCTCAAAGTGGTCCCTTCAAAACTTCATTAGCTGTCACTTCATATCTCTGATCTCCGATTTCCAGATCTATAAAATGATGACATTAATATCGGCCTCATAATTTAATCATACTAGTTAGTAAAAACTTAAATAAAACATTTTATATAATCCATGGAACCCAGTTAAATGTTCAAAAAGTGATTTTTATGTGATTAGTCCATTGATTTCCTATACACCATTGACATCCTCATTAAGTGATTCTATATCCTCTAGGCTGAGACTTGGATGAAGAATCAGATCTTCTATTTTGGGGGTGAATATTCTTTAATAGTTTCATTCCCTGTACCAACAACTTTCTGAGTATTACTTCTGAAAAGTAAGATTTCAGTGAGGTGCCAAGGCATTAGCTTCAAGGTTAAAGAGTAGTTTGATGTAAAACGTTCTTAAAAGCAGTCAGTTGAGAAAGGAAAGAAACCGTCACCATAGTAGGAAGACAAGTTTGTAGGTAAGCTAATTCCTTGAATCATTTTGAAGAAGCATTTCGTTTAAAGACATAGCCCCCTATGGTCTCCTATTAGGTATTCAGATGCTGTCAGATTATAAATAAATTAGATCCACCTCTATATTTTTGTTCCCATTTTTGACATCTCTCATTTCTGAGTGCTCTCAGAAATTCTCCGTATCTTTAAGGGAGCTTTGGTGCTTAACCTTGTTTCATTCTATTTTTCACTTTTGTTTTTAAGACTCTGTGGGTAGAGAAGCTTATTATTATCTTGGCCCTATATTTGCACTTCCATCAGTTATAATATGAAACCCATGGGTCCACTCATTTGACATTTATTTATTAAGCATTTATATGTTCCAGATACTGTTCCCAGAGCTCAGAAAAGAGGCAGTGATGAACAAGAAAAACAGATTCTGCCCTCTGAGTACCTGTTTTTACAGTGGAATCTATTTTTGAGCATATACAGAATGTATCAACCTTACATGTACTTTCTAAACAGCTAATGGAGAGATGTAGGAATGTCTCATTCCCATTAAAATTATTATCCTTTTCATATTAAAATTGTGATGGATTTAGTTTAAATTAATATCAATTCATTTTTTAAGTGCTGACCTATCCATGCAGAAGGTATTTGGGGAACATAATTATAAAATTTAGCCCTTCACTATAAGTAATGTGCATTCTAGCCAGGCAGGACAAACATAAACACAGAAGTAAACACCACCACATTCAAGTAATGATGTGAACAATGCAAAGAAAAGTTGTCATGGAACTTGGACATCCTTGGAACCTCATTACTTGGAACCTCATTACCCAGAGACTTTCTGGAAAGTCACAGAGTGAATAAAGAGCAGAAAAGGCAATTTTTATTTCTGCTTCCTTTTTCTTCCACTGTAAAAGCAGGAAAAAAAACCTTAGGAAATAAAGCCATCTCTCTTCTTTGTAAAAACCTGTGATGACCTCTTTTCCAATCAGATTGGGGTTTCCCTTGGCAACCACATCAGTTATCCCCCTTCCCAAAATGGCTCTGTAAATGAAAATTATTTTGAAGAAACCAACAAATTATCTGCTGTGTTTTCATTACACATTAGACATTGACATGGACTCTGATTTAAAGAAAATACATTTTCTATACATTTTAAACCTTCTCTTAAAAGAGTTTAAATGATTTCAAAACATATTTGTGTAAGAATTACTGATGTCCTTTAATATGGTTACTTAACACCTTAAAAGACTTCTGCCTTTTACATTAATCCTGCATGTTAGAATTTTCATATATAACCTCATTCTGGATTTAGATATAATTAAGGACAAATGATGAAATCAAGTAGAATCACATGGCCTCATAAATCATGGGTAAGTGCATATAATTAAAATGTATCTAAACAGTATGTGAAACAGTTCAAAAAGAGAGAAATCAAATATTTCTTCCAAATATGAGTAACAATTCTATGCAGAAACATGGTGAGACTGACATTATAATGTGATATTCTTAATCAGGTCTACTTTATATATTTTTAATAATCATCTGCAAAATATAGTGCTTTAGTGATTTTTAAGAACATGGTGTTTTACTTGTAACTTTATATGCCACTTATTTCACACCAGTGGACTGAAGAGTTGCATTTAATAGCCACTGACTTGGGCAGTTTTTTTAGAAGACCTAAATAGGAAGAAAAACCAAAACCCTCAAGTCAGCATAGATCTCTGGCTGAATGAAGTAACTATGATGCTGTCTGAAATGCTGCTGGGCTTGCCTTCTCTTCCTAGGAAGAATTGGTCTGAGGGAGTATTTTAAAAGCATGTAAGCAATCTCTTTAATTTCTATATACCTTTTACTTTTCATCTGTTCAGAGCAGCACCATGATAAATGTCTGCCTTTTAAAATGCTGAATATAAAAGTTATTATATGCTATGAAAATATAAGTTACCTAGAAAAAACATTCCTATTTAATAGTGAAGTGTGTGGAGTTGCAAGATGAGTGGAATTTTTATGCCTTTGATGAGATGAGTTAGCTTGCAATTGAGACAAAGTTGACCATCACATTTCATTATAGCCAGAGCCTCCTCCTTTTCCAAAGAGGCTCACTGTAGGCCAATAAAGCTTGAGTTTCCCTAAATGACTGCATTTTCTTGTTAATTCAAGCTCAGGTATTAACCAATGCATAATCATAGTCACATAAAATTTTTTTTCTTAATGTCATTATTCAATATATGCTATTCACAACTGGTTAAATAACTTTATCAAGTAGCCTACTTTCCTTGGTGCCAGGTAACTCAGATGGCTGCCTATTTTCAGTCTGTACTCTAAATTAAGGGGGATAACAAAGTCTATAAAAGATAGCCTTTATCAAAATCCTCTTTGCTAATGTTCATCAGTCTTCTAAAATATGATCTTCAAAGAATAACCACTGAAATATCACCCTGGGGAAAACAGAGGCACAAGAGAAAGGCAAACAGTGGGCAATGAGGAGTACATAGGACCTAATAAGGAGCACACACCACCACACTGCTGTGACGTAGTCACACGCTTATCTTTCTAAGAACACAACTTAATGGTGTTGTGTCAACTGTTCTAAAACATTATTTTGCAGGGAGCTATTTGTTCATGCACAATACTAATGTTCATGCACGGTACCATCCCACCCACCTTGAAAAAGAAAAGAAGGTGGTATTGGAAGGAGAAATCATTTCAATAAACTGGCAACATCCATCATTTTAGATGCTATCCCAGAGACTTCTGTGAAATTTTAGTGGCAGGAGGCCCAGGAAGTTCCATTCTAGCTTTATCTGTGTAAGTTGGGATAAGTATGGAAAATAAACATTTATAGCTCTCTTTTTAGCATTTTATCATTCCCAAGATAATTACTTTGGACATTTGTACCAGGTATACTTCTCTGTATTGCAATAGATATTAAATAAATTCCATGTTTTCCAATATTTCTACCACCAGATCCATCTTCTGTGCTCTCATGAGAGATTTTTTTAATGTACTCATTCAATCAGTCTCTATTACTGAGCTCCTGCTATGTGTGAAGTACAGTGCAAAGAGCTGGGGATATTATGGTAACCAAAGAAGATACATCTAATCCTCATAGAATTAAGATTTAATGAGGGTAAGAGACAGTAATCAAATTGTAATAGAATTATAACAGTGATTCATGTTTATGAAAAGAGCTTAAAATTATGCTTAAAATCTCTTTGTTTAAAAAGGAAAGTTATACACAGTGCTATAAGATTTTATAACCAAGAAAAACACTTTGTAATGGTAAATTAAGAAACTCTGAAAATCCTCTCCATTAAAGAAGAAAATGCAATGACAAAAATGATCCAATTAAACTTTCTCAGGACTGAAATGTAACCAAAGACTTACAACAAAGTGAGTGGTATTTTTGTAAGAAAAACTGGTAATAAAATGACATTTTTGGTGTTTTATTTTGTCTAATTTCTACCTTCTATATCTATTTCTGAAATACCCTTGAAAATCAATAGCCTTTTGCCTATGGCAGCTTTGAAAATTAGTAGTCTTGAAGCAAGATGAGGGGGGAAATTTATCTGGAGTTGTTCTAAAGCCCATCTCCAGAGAATTATCACTATTTTAGTCAACATCTGGAAATACTGCTGAAAGGTCCATTTATGGTTCATTCACAGTCCTTCTGTTCTTTGACCTAACTCAGGTTACTCTGGATTAACTCTATGATAGGTTTGTCCAGAACAATTAGTGACAAATTATTTAATATTATAGCTGCATGAGGATGCAGTACAAGTTGGGGATGCAAAAGACTACAAAATTAGAGTAGGAAAAGAGGAGCTCAGTAGGAATATTGGAAGAGTTGTGACATCTTTCTGGGTATCTAGAAGGTGGTGAGTGTGTGCTGTATTATGCTATGTCCAAGAAAGTCCCCAAGCCCCAACTCTCACTTTTGACTGACCTTGAATATCTGTTGCTAGTAGGTGGTCAAGACTAAGGAAGAATTGTAAACTTATTGTAAACTGTTGACTGAAACACTGAGATGTGTCCCAACACAGAGCCCCTTGGAGGCTGAACCATTTATTGGTTCAAGGAACTAACGGTGCTATTTGCCCAAGCATTAACAATGCACTAAGAAAACTGAGCAGATACTTCAGTAGTTTTCTATGAAAAATAATATAAATTTTACAAAATTATTCCAAGAAAGTCACTAAACAAAGAGCAGAAAAATGCTAATAATAGCAATATCAAATTATAGGGAGGGAAAGGACTCTTATTTGAAGAATTACCACATTGTATTATTTTAATTTTCCACTTTTCAGCAAAAATAGCCAACTTCACAATTGAAACTAGGGAGGCCAGAATTCAGTTAACATGACATATCTAAATTACTGAAAGTAAAACAAAACAAAACCTTTCCATCAAAATTCTGTATCTAGAAAAACATGCCTTTAAACAAAACCTAAGGAAAATAAAATATTTCCAGATAAATAAAAAAGCAGGGAATTCATTGTTAACAGGCTCTCAAAGAACTGATAAAAATGTCCTTCATGTTGAAATGACAGAAAACTTGACAGTAACTCAAATCTACATGTAGAAAAAGGAATCAAAAGGACATAAAATATAAAGGAAGCAAACAGAAAAATGACCAATATGAATCCTACCTTTTTGGTAAATGCACTAAATTTAAATTGAGTAAACACTCTAATAGAAAGGTAGAGGTTGGCAGAATGGATAAAAATCCTAATAGACACTGTCTACAACAGATGCACTTTATACTCAAAGACAAAATTAAGTTAAAAGTAAAAGAATTAAAAATATGTAAGTAACATATTGAGTAAATATTAGTAAGAAAGCTAGAGTGACTATACTAATATCAAAGAAAATCTGCTTTAATACAAAAATTGTTGCTAGAGAGAAAAATTAATTTTAAATATTAAAAACTATACATGATACAAGAGTCCCGGAATATGGGAAACTAGAAATGACAGAAATTGTAGAGAGAAATAATTAAATAATAACATCTAGAGACTTCAATAACCCACTATCAGTAATAGGCAAAACACTTCAGGAAAACATGAACGATGAACTGTAAAACTTGTGACATGCTGTAAGAAATTAGACCAAACAAACATCGCTCAAACATTCTATTGAACAATAGCAAAATGCACTGTTTTCTCAAGTGCATATGGAAAAGACTTCAGGAGAGGCCATGTGTAAAGCAAACCTTAATAAATTGAAAAGGATTAAATTATACAAAGTATGTTGTCTGATAACAATGAATCAAAAACAGATATCAATAACAAAGAAAATTTCAGATTCACAAATAGATAAAAATCAAGCAACAAACAGCTTTATGGTCATTGGATCAAGGAAATTAAAGAAAAATCTGAAAATACCTTAAGATGAGTGAAAATGAAAGTGTAGAATACAATCAATTTAAGAAATGTAGTTTAAGGAGTGTTTAGAAGGAAATTCGTAGCAGTACATACCTATATTACAAAAAAGAAGAAAGACGTTGTAATCTAAGACTCTAGAGAAAGAAGGGTAACTAAGCTGAAGGAAGGAAGGAATGAAGGTTAGACTTTTTTAAAAAAAGGAAAATTAAAAACTAATAGAGAAAATTAAATAAAACATAATGATGTTTCCTTGAAAATAACACCATCTATAAAACTCTAGCTAGACTGACAAGGAAAAAAGGGTTCAAGTCACTAAAATCTGAATGGCAGCAGGGGAAGGGTTGCGTTCAAAGATTTGCACACAAATCTTGCAGAAATAAAAAGGATCATAAGGAAACAATATAAACAACTGTATGCCAAAAAATTAGGCCTGTGGATGTCCACGTGTAAAAAGAAACAGGTAGGTAGGCACAAACTACTGAAAGTCACTCAGTAAGAAATATATAAATGAAAAGATCTATAACAAGTAAAGAAATTGAGTTAATACTCAAAATTTCCCATAAGCAACAGTCAAAGCCTAAAGGTATGCTGAGCTAATACACTTTGCAAACTCTTTTGAGTGTTAAAAGAGACATGAATACTTTCTAATTCATTCTGACACCAGTATTATCATGATTCTAAAACCAAATGAAAGCATCATAAGTAAAGATAATAATAGACTGCTACCCCTTAGAAACATGGAAACAAAGATCCTGAACAATGTATTAGCAAACTAAATTCAGCAGTGTGGTAAAAAGGACTTTACCAGACCAAGTAGAATTTGCCTAAGAATGTAAGATAGGCTTAGCAGATGAAAATCAATAAATGTAGCATACCGTATTCATAAAATAAAATAATAAGACCACATGATCATGTCATCAAAACCTAACACCTCTTTATGATTACACATCAGTCAAGCTAGGACTAGAAAGGAATTTATTCATCCTGATAAAATATAACTATGAAATATTCACAGCTAACCATGCTTAATGGCTATTGAATATTTTCTCCCTAATGTTAGCAACAATGTAAGGATGTCCACTCTCACCATTATATTCAATATTGTCCTGATTATTTTAGACAGGACAATTTGACAAGAAAAATATTTGTAAATGGCATCCAGATTGGAGAGAAATAAGTAAAGCTTTATCTTTTTATAAATGACATGACCTTTTATAGAGATGACTCTAAGGAATCCGTAAAAAAGAATTTATCAGAAATAATAAACAGTATCAACAAGATTATAAATAAAAGGTTATTATATACACTCAATTATATACATATATTTATACACACTAGCAATGGACATTTGAAAATTGAAATTAAGAAAATAATTCATTTACAATAAGCATCAAAACAAATCAAAGATTCAAGGCTAAATGTAAGAAAGGGAGTGCTGAATTTATACTTTGAAAGCTATAAAAATTGGAAAGAAATGAAAGAACATGCAATAAAAGGGCAGCCATTCTATAGTCATGGACTAGGTGATTTAATATTGTTAAAATGATAAAACTTATCAAATTTATTTACTGACTCACTGATAAAATTCTAGCTGCATTTTTTGCAGAAGGTGACAAGCTGATTCTAAATTTACATTAAAATGTGCTGAACCCAGGGGAGTCAAACTATCTTGAAAAAGAACAAAGTTAGGGACTCATACTTCCTGACTTCAAAATTTTCTACAAAGCTAAAGTAATCAAGATAAAGTGATATTGACATAAGGATAGACATAAAGCTCGATGGAATATAATTGGGAATCCAGAAGTAAATCCTTACACATATGGTTAACTTATTTGTGACAATGGTGTCATTTCACAGGGGATGAGGAGTCTTTTCAACAAATAATGCTGGGGCAACTAAACACACAAAAGAATGAAGCTGAACACCTACCTCATACTACGTTTAAAATTCAACTACAAACATATGATCGAGCTAACTATATGAGCTAGAGTCATGAAATTTTTAAAATATACTTAAGTCCTTATGAATACCAGCTTAGGCATTCTTAGATATACCAAACTATAAGCCACCAAAAGAAAAAAGTTGAAATTCATCCAAATTTTCCAAATTTGTGTTTCAAAGGACACTGTCAAAACGGTGAAAAGACAACACACAGAATGAAAGAAAATATTTGCCAATCACATCTGATATAGGATTTTATCATGTATATAGTGCTTGAGCTCAACAATACATAATCCAGTTTTAAAAGGGGTAAAAATACCTAAACATACTCCTCCAAAGAATAGATGCAAATGCCTGATACATATGAAAAGATACTTCACATCATCAGTTATTACGGAAATGTAACTCAAAACCAAAATGAGATGCCTTTTTTATACCCATTAGGAAGGCTGAAATGAAAACAAAACAGAAACAGAAAATAAAAAATGTTGGGGAAAATGTAGAGAAATTCCAACTCCTATTTAATGGTGAAAGGAGTGTAAAATAATGCTGTTACCTTGGAACGCATTTTGGTAGTTCCTTAAAAAGTTTAAATTTCACATTGTCAGTGACACAGTAACTCCACTTCTAAGTATGTTTACCAGAAATTTAAAAATATATGTCTAAGAATTTGTATGTACATACTCATAACATCATTATTCATAGCTTCCAAAAAGTGAAAACTATTCCATATCTGTGAATGGATATTCATATCCACATGAATACATATTTAATAAATGAATAAGTCAAAATGGTTTGTCCTCTCTGTTGTTAATAATACGAATATTATTTGGCCATAAAAGGGAATGAGGTAACAATACACGCTACAATATGGGTGAATCTTGAAAACGGTAATCTTAGTGAAAGAAGTCAGTCACAAAAACTGCAGGTTGAATGATTTCGTTTATCTGAAATATTCAGTGAAGTCAAATCCATAGAAACAAAAGTAGATTAGTGATTCCCAAGCCTTGAGGGAGTGAGGCAATGGGGAGTGAGCATGAACAGACAAGGTGTTTCTTTGGGGATTGCTAAAATGTTCTAAAATTAGATAGTAGTGATGCTTGCAGAACTTGGTGTATTTACTAAACACTGAATTGTACATTTTAAAAGAATTTTATGGTTCATGAATTATATCTCAACACATCTGTCATTTTTTAAAGTGTTTATCATCAAGAGATTTAATGGGGACAAGCAAGCATCCTGATTTGCTTGAATTTGAGGCATTCCTAGGACTCGGGACTTCCCAGAGCCAAAATTGAGAAAATCACAGGCAAACAGGGATGCATTTGTCACACTGCATTAAGATTTGGAAGGTGAGAAAGAAATTAGCAGATGAAGTGGAAAGAAAATTGCACACACCCAGGACTTGTGTAAGAGGTGGAAATAGTTGAAGGGAATGAAAGAACAATGCTGAGCTTGGTTGGAGTGGAGGCCCGGAAAGAAGGCAGGGCTTGGGCTTGCATGCTCTGTAGGGAATAGTAAAGTCCCTAGATGCTGTCATATCCAGCCCCTCACATATGACATTGTCTCCCTAAGAACACAGTTGGGTCTTTCTGCTCTGTTTTTCCTAAGTGTTGAGGACAGTGCCTAGCACATCGAGACACCCACTAGATGTCTGAGGACAATGTAATGAGTCTAATCTTTTGGTGTCTGCCCACAGTTCCTTGATGTGCAGGTGCATGTACCGCTGTTTCCAGCTCCCAGGCTCCTCTTTCATTCTTCATCCTCTGCCGGCTACCTGTCAGCTGGAGCAACTAGACTACACTTTACAGAGAGCCCAGATGGGTGCCTCTCCAAAGTGAGGACACCAGAGGATTGACTGTGCTCTCAATGGAGGCAGGTGACAACCAGAGCTAAGAGTTTTTGGCTTTTAATTAAGTGACTCATGCCTGAAACTGGCAACGGCTTCTCTGGTGCCCGCACCCTGCTTGCATGCGCACACGCCTGCCTTCCTGCCTTTTGCTGCCTGTCACGATGGCAGCACCTTGTGTTGTCAGGAGGCCAGAAGCAGCTCCTCCTGACAAGTTGAGCTGTTCCATATGTCAGTAGAAACGTAAGAGAGGCAGACAGGGAGAAACAAATGGAAAGACAGAAGGGAATCAAGGCAGAAAAAGGAATAGGACTAGAGGGCAGAGGAAGGAAATGGAAACAATTCTAGGAAGCACATGGCTGAGGATAAAAAAAAAAAATCGTCCGCAGAAATAAATCATGAGGAGTAGAAAAACCAACAAAAACACCCAAGAAGGATGAGATGTACATAGAGAATAGCTCTATCTTCTGGTCAGAAGAGCACCTCAAATCTTTGCCCCTGCTGAGATTCAAATGCAGGTAGCCTGGTCACTAGAAGGTCCTTCCTGCGTCCCCAGGCTCTCCTGTTAAATGGCTACTGAGCCCTACATTAGAGCAGCCTAACAGAAAATCACACTCTTCCCGTTTAGAACAGTGCATTCAGAGCTGCTTTCTTCTCTCTTGCCCAATTATCCTATTTGCACTCAAAAGGAAATTTGTACTGGAAGGGATATTAGAAAATATTTATTTAGAATGCTATTTACCACACCGTGCCAAGGTGACAAGGCTAGGTAATAAGTAGAGGATACTTCCTTTAAGAAAAAGAAAGACACAAATTTTAAATGGTAGCATCAAAGGCAGCTTTTCTATTTCAAAACACAAGAAAATAACCTTATAATGAGGAGTCATAGAGAGAACTGAAGCTGCTTCCTGTCCCTACATTTCCATCTTCAAACCCCATTGTTCTAGTTGAAAGGGGAGAGAACCAGAGATGGAGAGTCAGTAAATTAGAAGAAAGGAGAAAGGTATAAATAAGTTATGTTCCCTTAAAGGCACATAGGCGAGATGAAATTCATATTTTAAAAAGGGATCTTTCTGCTGTTATTAAAACTTAAAGAACTTTGCAAAGCAGCTAAATTACTTTGTACCATTTATTCTGTTGGCTTCCTTTCTCTGTTTCAATTTGTAGCTTGAGACCAGAGGAGAGGAGGGGTCAGTTTCCCTTTGATGTTTTGTTACTTACCAATTTCTTTTATTTGTTTGCTACCCTTGTGCATTTGAATCCACACCCACGCATTCTCTTTAGAGAGAAATCACGTTTTCTTAATTTTTTTTTATTGCTAAATCTAAACAACGTGTACATTAACTCTTAAAAAGAACCAAGTACTAGCTTTATCTGCCCAATTCTACCCCTTGCAACAGTTTGCTGAGAGCCTATCTTAGCTAGTCACTATACTAGGCACTTCCGTGCTCTCATTTAAGGGGTTCTTTGCCTGTGGAAGGGTTTAAGGCCCTTTCTATTTCAGTCCTTTTTATCCCCCATGACGACCTTTTCTTGAAAAGAAAAATGTATTAATCACTTCCTAATCCTTGCACCCCCATGGGACCTTTTCTTGACTTATTCTACCAGGACCATAGATTCTTTTCCTTTGCAGCAATGGTTTTCAGTTTGGTCCTTAGAGTAACAATGCTGGAACTTAGAGGAAAGGGACATTTTCATTCCTTTTCATATACCTACTGAATCCAAACTCTGGGGCAGGCTGGAAATCTGATTCTTCCTCATGTTTGCATTTGCAGCAACTGGTCTACAGGACAAACAGCCAACCACCAGCCCAAACTCTAGTAATGTTTTGTTCTTAATGTAGAATTGAAATTATCCAAATTCTAATAACTTCAGGAAGTGAGAGCAAAGTAAAAGAAGAAAAATCATGAGGTAGGGCGGCTTTATTAAGATTCATTCACTTTTAGAAAATTCATTCAAGGAAAATTTAGCCATTAGGAGACCCAGAGAAACTAACCCCTTTATTACAGTTTTTTGCATGTTTGAATCTCTCGAGAGCTGTGACCCTTCCCAGCATGGCTCACTAGAAGATACATGTATTAACTTCATGATTTGTAAGGTTTCCTCCATTAGCTCTACACTATCTCTTTTTCCAAAGACTACAAAAACCTTATAATCTTCCATTTCCTAATTAAAATGCAGAATATCTGTCCTTATAGCTGCTTTCACCTTTTATAGAACTTTAGTGCCTGGATTTTTCTATGGTTAGATACATAAAGTTGTTGGCCATTTAAACTAACTGTATCATATTAGGCATTACGTGGAATTTAACTGATATTACCTTGTAAAGGAATACTTTCGTTTCTATAAAATAACTTGACATGGTTTTCCAAATCATCAGTGACTAAAGACATTATAAGGAAAATGTTGCCATTGACAGGGAAATAATGACTTATCCCCAGTACAGTTTATTCCCTAAACTTAGGATGCGCATCCCTGGCTTTTTGTGTACCTAACAGCTTCTATTCAGTTATTTGCTCTTAAGGAACACTCACACATACAAATACTAAGAATATGCTGAACTACTTGAAAGGAGCTATTAAGGATCTCATACTGCCCAGCCAATCCCCTTTCTGCTATCTTTGGAAACAAAGAACTGGAATGGAACTCAGAGAACAGAGGCATTGACAGAAGAGAGACTGCATTCTAGAATCTAATAGTTTTGCATAGAAATCACATACCAGGAGGAGCACTGACAACAGTTTTACTTTCTCTGTCTCCTCTGTTTCCACAACAATAGCCTCTGTTTTATAGATTTTCCTCACCTGCTCTGAGCCAAGATACCTCATGAATAGTTTAGCATCAAATTAACATCTTAGTGAGGTTGTACTTGTGAATTCAAAAATTTTGAATGGTCTTGCATTTGAGCAACCAAAGTGGGTAAAATTGTTACTTTGTTAATTGATTGACTGTGGCTTATATTTCCCTTTTGCTTCCCTTAAATACTTCTTTCTCATAGGTTCTTATATTTTAATAATGTGTGAGAATCTTAGAATAGATTATTAAAGACATTGTTAGTGCAGGTATGACAGGTTAGCTTTTCTGGGAAACAGAGTATAAGACAGAGATTAGATTTCAGGACTTCAGTTTGGGAGTACTGTTAAGATCAACAATTATGGAAGGTAGAGTATGTCATAGGATTAAGTGGGGAGAAAAGCTGAGCTGTGAGCTAGTCTCAATGACCTCACCAGTAGCTCTTGGATCTTGGATATCTAGTTGTAACAAGGGAGGTTAGAGCTTTATGTTTATTAATCAGTCATTGGGCTTCCAAGTCTGGAAAGAGATGTAAAATTTGGACAAGAAAATTTCCTTCAGTCAATCTGTTCTAAAAGTTTCCTTTAGGAGGGCTGTCAGACAAAGGTCCTTTGACTTCATTCCTAGCAGGTAGGGGAATAAATAATTCTGATGGAAGATCTAGGCAATTCATTAAAATATCTGCAACAATAGTGAGTCCTCTCAAAATGTCTGAATATAGTCAACATTTTAGACTCCACAGTATCTTGAAAAAGATTTATATAAGAAGTCTACTTTGATGCTCGGCTCCCCTATAGCCTAAGACTTACAGACACCCTCAAAAGAGAGTATGGCCAAAGAGCTATAAAGTTGATCATCTATCATTAATTATAAGACTTTAAAAAAAAAATCCAATTGATTGGTGGCCGAGAAACTAGAATCTAAAAATGTGTGAAGAAAATTGGACTTGTGGAATTAAATGAGTTTTCTTCAGATCATCTGTATTCCTTGTCCTAAAGTTCTTCCCTTAGTACTGATCTTCCCTCTGTGTAAGTACCATCACCATTGTATGTTTTAATGATGGTCAGTGAGGTTCTTGATAATAATTAAATTTCTGTACATAGCTCAGAAACTTAGACTCTTCTCATATTCAAGAACACAAAGTGACATTCAGAACAATGGAGAAATGTAGTTTTCATGCCAACAAGGACATTTCATACTGTTTATAATTTAGTATCCAGAAATCCTACCAGAGACAGTCTTTATACCCATGGTGACTCTATGGGGGATATTAGAAAGGAAAACCATATGCTTCCTAATTTACCAGGCTAGCATCTATTATATCATGGTAGGATAGAAGAACATAATAATATAATTCAATATAAGTTTTCTTACCCTAGGATCTTGATGGATAATGATTCCACTGCATAAGAGGCATATGACTTGAAGCAATACCCACAGAGTAAACAATATTGATTTTGCCATCAGAAAGATCTAGTTTTGAAGTCTTAGCTCTGCTTCTATTACTACAATGTCTTTGGATGATTACTCCTCTGAACTTCTGTCTCCTCAACTGTAAAATAGATACGAAAATCATACAAAACTCACAGAATTGATTTAAGAATTAAATGTTACATTTATATTTTAGCTTAGTGTGCATAGTTATAATTCAATGTGTATTTGTTATTGTTACTCAGGAGTTTGGTCTGCTTTCTGTACTAAATTCTACAGACAAACAGACCTGACTAAAGAACAAGGTGGAATTGGATTTCTCTTGAGGCTTGGACCTCTGGGCCTTCCGTAGGTTCTCAAGAAGTTCTAAATTTCAGTTATTTTTGGATTTGAACCATTACTTTGAATAGTACTAATTACCATCAACTAGAGTTGGGAAATGAGTTGGTTCCTTGGGGTAGATGACCAACTTACACATATCTCAACCACCCATTTTTATTTATTTTTTATTATTCACGTTACTGAAACAGAGCTCAGGAGAAAAACTGTCTTAAGCTTCATTATCATTGAAATTATACCAATGAAAACCACTTAGAATAGATATCCTATTGACTTTTTCACTCCTGCATTTAATCTTTTTCTCTTGTACCCCTCCCTGTTTCCCAAAGTAATAATGAGATTTCATTTCTAGATCCTGTTTAAATATCTCTGGCTGATAAAATGGACAATGATCTTCTATCCTGGCAATTTGCAAGTTAATGGTATGTCAGGATAGACTGCATAAAGATCAGATATTTTGGCCTAACTAAACATAGCATTCCTTCAGGCAAAGAGTAATCCCCAAGTACCCAATTCAGTGTAGGATTGTAGGATAAGTCAGTCAGTAGAGACTTGATAACTAATTTGGATGAGTAGATGAAGCTGAATAAGTCACATTACTGAGACCTCATTCCAATTTCTTGAATCATAATATTTGATATATTTATAAAGCACATGTAAATCATGAGAATCTTTCCATTTTCAAGATTTCATTTCATAGATTATTTATGAATATCTTATTACAGAATCCCATTTATACCTCCATTAGATTTCTAGCTAGGCAATTGTACAGTTCACACTACATTATGTCTTACAAAATTTCCCTCTAAGTAAATGCACGCCCCCTTTCCCATGTGTCTATTTAAAGCATTTTCTGGTTTGGAAAAATATCTCTCACTGCAGGGGATAGAAGGCTGGTGGGGAGGGGGAACTAAGGACAGAAAGAAGCTGCAAGTAATGTTGTCCCAGGAACTCAGAAATAGCAAAAATGAAAGCAACACCTAGGAAGAGTAGCAATTCAATAATTATCAACTACACAGCTACTATGGCAGAGACTCTGCCAGGCTTTGGAGACAACAGATACCAGGGACGCAGTACCAGCCAAGTGGTATTGTTTGCACCCTTTGTCCAGGTTTTGGTCACTGTCATATTATTTCTAAGGGATTTTGATCTCATTCTTTTATGTATTCAGCGACAGTATATTGTTTTTCTATATAAGGTCTATGCTTTCATTTGTGTAAGGTATACAAGTGTCTCTTACCTGCATGACTTAGCATCGCATTTCTGAATAAAGCCAGGAGCTGCAACAAATCTAAGAGCAATGAGGATGTTATTTTTTCACATCGTTCTTGTTTTGTTTTCAAGGTAGGGCTTAATGAGGAAGGCCATGAATTGTTTAAGCAAGGTAAGTACCTTTAAATAAGTATTGAACTTAAAAATTTGGTAGCTCTCATTTAAAACACCCACCCGGTTATGTAAGTTCTAAAGAATTGCTCCAAAATCATGTTATATACTTTCTTATCAATTCCATTTAACCAAGAAATCATGACTAATATTTAGGGAAGTTCCACTTTCTGTTTAATGAAGTAGTCAGCAAATTAGGACTCCAGATACCACAGTATATTTACTATTTACCCATTGGAAGCACACCTATCTGTAAACTATGATTGCTTGTATTATTTATTATTCCTATAAATATTCCCATCTACTATAGTCTAAGGTTGCCTATCACCTATCACTGTTGCATTGGATTAATTACATTGCATTTTCATAAGAGTGACACTGTTTGCATGTCCCTCGAGCAACCTCAGAGACACAACATATCTGATTTAGGATGCTGTCTCCCCTAGGACACACTGCACATAATCTTACTTCAATTTTGAAACTGTAGTTTTCATTGAATTCCCAGTGATGCCTCATTCTTTCCTGCCTAATGATGGTGATGGGAAGTGACCCATTTCTGAAGCTATGAGCACCATTCCCTTGAGAATTCAGCCTCCAATCTAGAAAATGATACCAAGTTGGAGATTAACTTACAGTTAGTGCTACCCTATTTATTCATATCAGACAAAGTCAGATTATAGATAAATAGATTTCATGAATGATTCTAATCTTTATTTCTAAAATACGAGAGTACAAGCCTCTTTTATTAACAGGCTTATCGATGAACACTGACTGACATAAAACCCAGAGCCCATGTCAACTACCAACTACTTCAATGTATAATGCAGGGTCATCTGAGAGATTTCAACATATAATATATTTAGTTTCAACTATTTTCAACAGAGTATATTAAGTCTTTTGAGAGCAATGATAAATCCATCAACCAATACCCTCGAGGACCCTGCTACTTCCAGGAGGACCTAGATAACATGCATTTAAATAATCATAATTTCAGGCCAAACATGGTAAGTACATAAACATGAAAGTGGTGCAAACACATTTCTGGAGTCAAATTCCTCTTCTTTATTAGCCCTCCCTTATTTGGAGATGCACATTTCCTCTCTTAGCTGGATTTCCTCCAAACTCATCACTCTAACTCTAAACCACTTTCCACATAACCACCAGAATATTTGTCCTCATAAAAGATGTAACTACAGCCCTTTGGTCTCCATGCTTAGAACTCATCAGTGGCTCCTTACTGCCTGCAGAATAAAACCTGAAGTCCTTCAGATGGCTCTCCAGGTCTTTTGGTTTGACTCCTGCCTATCTCTGCACATTTCCCTCATTTTCCTGGATAACACCTACACTTCAGCTACACACAGAGTTACTGAGTATTTCTAACGTCAGACCTGTGCACAAGCACTTCTGTTGCCTAGATTTCTAGCTTTTCTTGTACTGCTTTGTCATTTGAACTCCTGAACATCCTTTAAGCTCAGCTACAATGTACTTTCCCAGTATGCTAGGGCCTGAACTGAATAAGTAGGAAACCTTGTGATATCTCTATGATAGCCCTCAGCATCCTGTGTTGTGAATGCTCATTTATGAGTGAAAATATGAATAGATGAGGCAGACCAGGCAGCTGTTGGAAAATTGACTGGCAACTGAAACAGGAAATTTCAGTGAGAATACTTGAAAAGCAACTGTTTGACCAACCATGTAAGGATTTAAATGCACAGGCTCCTTTAAGAAGGGAAGACCTCCCTTCTGCCAAGGAAACCCACCCTTTTCACAGAAACCACATGAACATTAGTCAGTCTGATGCAATTCAGTAATAGACTCCTGTGCCAGTTTCTATCTTGGAGCACACCTGTATGTATGTGTGTACTTTTCTTCCCTTACTTATTCTGTAATATGCCCACATCACTCCTGAGTATGCTTTCCTTCTCTAAATAAACTTTTCTAATCTTGCCTCCATTTCTGACTCTCCTTGGATTCTTTCTCAAGATGGATCAGAAGACCCTGATGGCTTGGGTCAAGGGTCCCTTCTCACTCAGTGTTTGAGAAAAAAAGTCTCCTGAGACCCCTGGAGCACCAGCACTGGGACTAAGTCCTTGAGAAGATGAACCTGTTTTATTTATCTGTGTGTCCAGTGTTTAGGGATGCTCTATGCATGGTAGGTACTCAAATGAGCTTTTAGACAAGTGAGTGACAGAAAGTGCAATAGAGTATTTACTGCTGAGATCTGGTTATTTCTGGAAAAAACACACCATAGAGAAAGGGTCCTATCTTATATTCTTCACAATTTAAAGGAGCTTTTGGAGTCTGGTATGAGGTTGATCCATGAACAGTTTCTCTTGGTTGACCAAATAAATCCTGTTTCTTCAGACAACTGTCACCCAGAAAATTTCAGTTGTGACTCCAGAAAGCTTGATGAAGGATCGATTGTTTGGGATACTTCAAATATTGTTACTGCAGCAGCATGGTTTTCTCTGCCTTTTTGACAAAATCCATTCCTCAGATGGAGCTGGAGTCCTATTCTTGCTTCTATTCCCTTTCATTATGACCTTTCTAAGACTTGCTAAGAAAGTTCTCTTCTATCAAGTAAGAGTTTTTCCAGTTGTTTAAAATATTGCTTTTAGACGAGTGAATATAGATGCATAGGCTGTAGAATCAGAGTTGATTATGGAGAGTGAAACCTCCATATTATCTTTCTTTTAAAATTAAAATTAAAAAATCTGGTAGGATTCTTGAGTTTATTCTCTCACTTTAGCAATGTGACTGTTTTGGAATCTGGAATCTCATGAGTCATTTTATTTATACGAGTCAACCTTGATGTGTTGCATTGTGGTTTTATAAGTTGAAAAGTCACAGGCTATTAAAATACCAAATAATGACTTGAATGGTGTCTATACAAATAGAATAATCCAGGAGGCTGAAAATCGATCATTTAACTTGTGTAGATAGACTCTTAGATGTTATGAAATCCAGTTTTTTCTAGTTAATTTGCAAATTTATTTCCTGAATGGCCTAGAAAAATTGCTTCTATCTTAAAATTCAGAAAGTCAGTCACAGAAATATATTAGCAACCTTTTTAATTTGTGACTAACTACAGACTTATGTGATAGTAATGGAGGTTTAACTTTTCTTTACTTACAAAATTGTCACAAGCATAGCAAAGTGATGCTGGATACCTTTGACAGTGGTTCTGAAAAATCACATGATAGCTCAGATAAAATGGAAATAAAGATATTCTTATCCAGGAAAACTGACAATTTCCTTGTTTCTAATTTGTGTATATCCTTTCCTTTCTTTGTAGATCATTTCACTTCCCTAAAAGATTTTTTTTTTTACTAATTCATATTCATATTCATGCTTTTCTTCAAGATCTGGCATATTCATTCAGTTACCAAAATATGCTGAAGACATATGTTAGACATGGAAGATGCAGAGATCTATTCATTCATTCACAATTTTATTGTTCACCCACTATTTTCAGGTATCATCCCTCCACCAAGAAAATGACAGCTTTTAAAGAAAGAGAAAGGCAAGTTAATTAATGCCATCTGAGAGATCCATGTAAGGTGCCAGGAATCTGATTTTGATGGAGCACCACAAGGATGGTGTTGCATCTAACCACGTTGTTGAGGATGGAATAAATGCAGAGGGTCATCTATAGGGACCACCTACAAATTGCCACCGCCTGCTGAGAAATTCCCAATAGGATTGATCAGTTGCATGCTATTCAGAACATCTTGCCCTTGTTTTTCTTTTCTATTCTTTTGTGTGCATTTGTGTGTGTTTTTACAGCTAAAGACATAAAATTGCAAAAGGAATTAACTCTTTAATTATTTCCAATTTACCTTTTATACAGTGTATGATTTGGATTAAAAAGTACCTTTAGGCTACTCTCTGTCCTTTGTTTTGCTTTTTGTTGTTTTTTTTTTTTTTGCTTTTGAAATCTCAAAGAGGCTACTGATTTTTTAAGCTCAGCACAATTGCTCCAAAATATTCATTAAATAAATGTGTGCATATATATATATATATATATATATATATATGCATTTCCTAGTTTTGATTTTAGATTTCTGAAAAACTGTCTCCATTTGCCTCCTCATTGTAGAAAATTGTTTGCAGGTGAACTGAATAAGGACTGACAGTTACTTTCTGGTAACCAATCTTTCTGTCTCTAGAAATGAATTTTTCTCCAATGATGGGGAAAAGAGTAGCAACTGTATTTTGCTCATTGATACATCTCTCCCTCTGGGGAAAACAAAATACATTCAGTGCATACACAAAATTGTGCACATAATCCCATGGTGCTGAGATACTCAGAATTCCTTCTGTCCCTATGACAGCATGTTACAGACCCTCTCGATATAACGAAAATGATGTGGTTGTGGAGTCAAGAATTATGAGTTCAAGTCTCATCTTGGCTATTAGCTAGTTAGTTGTCATTAGGTGTCACATAATAACTTTGCATTTCATTTTCTTTTTTTCTGCAAATTGAGTAAGAATAGATTCTCTGTCTCCTAGATGTGTTAATAGATTAAATTGAGATAAAATATGAGGGGATACATTGAGGGATAAAAGGCACTAAATATGTATGTTATTATGAATACTAATAATAATAATAAAAGTGAAGAATGATTTATGATATTACTGTAAGATAGTTTGTTCAAAAAGAGGGCAGTCTGGTTGGAAATCTTCCCAGAAGAGCCACAGAAAATATGTTAAAGTCAGAAATAAGACTGACCCTGATTTCAATTAATGAAGCCACTAAGCTTTTAAGAAATCTGAAATGGAATCTAACTGACTTATTTTTAACCATTACTGAATTATAAAAATGTATGATCTACATGTGTTCCTAGAGGTCTAGTCACTAGTGTTCCAAGAAGTCCATTTTTTAAAATAAAATAGTATGTTTCTTCAAGGTTTAGCATATCTGCTCAGAAACATTCTAACAGAGAATGCAAACATACTGCTTACAGATTTTTTTCTATTAATTTTGTACATCAAATTGCTGTCAGAGATTGACAGACCTAGAAACTTAGTGAATTCGATCCCCTGGGATGACTTGACAATCATCCAAAGAGAAGATTCCCCCAGAGGGATTGGTAAACAGTCTGCTCTTAGCACCTAGCAGCCAGTAGTACTAAAGAATTCAGAAATTTCAGAACAAAAGTGAATTGCATGTTTCCCTTTACATCTTTTTCCTAATTAGTCGTATGTCATCTGAAAAATCTCCAAACAAAAACAGTGGACGTCATATTTTCTTCTATTCATTAACTCCTTCCCCATCTTCTCTTTATCTTCCTCCTATTTATGCTGAGCTTCAATGTATGGTGTATGAAAACCTCCTTGAGCACTTGGTCATATGCCTAGAGAGAAAGAGAGTAGCTCAGATTGAATGAGGATCCAGGACAACCAGAAATCCTTCTGGGCAAAAGAAATCTCACTATGTGTCGTTTCTAAATTCTGACTCATTGCAGAAGCCTGAGAACAAAATATAAAAAATAAATTGATAGGCAGATAGAGTGAGTTGGGTGGTAAATAGCACAAATAAGGAGGCAGAGATGCAATAAATAAGTCCATTGATATGAAATCTCTCTATATAAACAGCTGCCCAAGTTGTTTGGATATCTAGACCCACCGTTAGCTGGACAGGAGTTCAGTAGGTAGAGAGGAGGTAATTAGACACAGTAGGTAAAAGGATAGATTTGATTATTGATATGTGTGTAGTCCCCACTGGCATTTCAGAGGGTAAATACCCAGAGACCCATTCCAGTCTGTATGTACCATCCATCCACCTGTAATGAGTTCTATGAATCATGATTCTCCTGAAAGACAGCCTGATCCGTCACTGTATTTGACAGCTGTCAATCACAGCAACCCACATTCAGCATTATTCTTCTGATATTTATCAAATCCAATTCAGCAACAAACTCTCCATGAAAATGCAGATTCAGATTGCAACCACTCAGTTGTATTAGAATCCCATACAATTTGTTTTCCATTATTGCTCTGGTGAAGCTTTATTCCATTAAAGACATCAGAGTGGACTATTTTTAACCCTGAGAATTGACACTGCATGCTAACAGGTAATGAGCTTGGCTCAAACTGCAGTCTCTCTTCCTGCAACTGATAGTGATATCACTCCTCATTCTATACAGGAGGCAGGTCTCCAGTGCTTCCCCTCATGTGTGAGCTCACCTGTCTACTACTGTGTATAATGGGAAAACTGAAAACCCTAGGGGTGTTGAGGCTGCCAAGAAATTGAAAATGGATCAAATACTGTTACCTTGTCAAGAAGATTTTTCTAAATTTATATGGAGTAATAGTATCTTTTTTTAGTGCCTTTCCTCCAGCAGAATCCCAATATATTTTATGGGCTGTGTATAGCATATGGGGAAATCACGTTGCCTGACCAAGACATGCAGCCGTCTCCAGAAGGGGATATAGAAGAAGACAGGTACATCCCAGGTGGAGTAATACAATATCCCCAAAGCTGTATGTCATGGTAGGATGTTCCAGGACTGGCTGTTGGCCCAAGGTTTAGTTTTTCTTTATCATATGCAGGTTGAGCCTTTAAAAGAGTTTATTCTGATGCTTGTGGAGAATTTGGAGTTTCTTCTTGGAGTTTATAGCCTTCCTTCAATGTTTAGGCACCTCATCCAATCTTTTTTTATGTGGGATTTAGTGTCAGGCACAGTAGAGGCAATATCAAGATGTGGTCAGCTTGATGACGTCTTTTTCCCTTACAGGAAAGGCACAATAATCTGAGATAGAGAAAGTGGATATATTATTGTCATCTTTATTTCGCACTTCTGGCAACTATCGAACAGAGAAAGTCATCTGTTTCCTCCAGAGGACAAATAGCAGAACCAGGACTTAGCCTCAGGTTGTCTAACTTGGAATCTTGGTCTTCTGATTTAACACATTGCTTCATAGGACATGAAAAACCTGTAGTTCCTAAATGTCTCTCTGAAATTGTCAGAGTCTAGCCCCTTCCCAGCAGTAGCCCCCTTTCTGGAAATGCAACCCATCTAACTGCTCAGATGAAGGCCACCCTAAGACATGTAGCCTGACCTGAGCCTAGTGACCCGTCCTCTCCGTTCTCTGCTGATGCAGAGCCAGGTGCTCAGCGACTTGCACCTCCAGAATTAACCTCACCTCTCAATTAGTTTGTCTTTTCTTGGTCACTGATTTCTACTTGCAGCATTTCATTCTATTACTCAACATTCTCTCTAGCTATTTCTTTACTTTTGTACATTTCAGGTTAACATCACATATCAAAATCGCTGTTTACCCAGAGCGGACAGAATGTGACATTGTGTTTACAGTCAAGCAGTGTTCAAGGAGCTACACCGAGAAGGCAGAGCACAAAGGTTATGCTTCTCCTCTTTGGCTGACTCCCTGCTGCAGGCTTGGACAATAGCATGGGCTGCAGTGTTTAATTCCTCCATACAGGAAAAACTAGGAATAATAAGGTCTTTTCTGGATAAGTTAGAGTCTGTATTTTAGAATTTTTTTTTCTAAGGTGGCAGATGGACAGGGTATTAACATACAGATAGATACTTTGTCACTTCCCTATTTCTAGGAAATGCTTCTCACAAATCCATGAGGTGGTTTACATGGGAACTGGATTCTGACCACAGTCTGGCTCAGGAGTCCTCTTAGTTTTGTATCATTACCTGATATCGTTACCTGATATTTTCTAAAATTCGAACATAGGACCAGAAAAAAGCATGTTTCTAAGAGAGGGGTGTGTGTGTGTGTGTGTGTGTGTGGACTCTGAAATAGCACACCTCGTGGCTATTGATGTCCACTACAAGATAAACTCCACAGAGCAGACATCTCTGCTTGATTCACTAACAAATCCCCAGTGCCCAGTACAGTGCCTCAAATACTGTCAGAAGAACAGGGGAAGATATGACTTCCCTGCCATGTGGCAAAAACTGACATGAAAAGATGAGTGGAGTTTCCGTAGAGACACAGAGTGAGATGGAGAAGCTCCCTGAATTTGAGTCCCTACATCCAGTTTCTCTAGATTCCTGTCTTTGATACTGCCCTTCTCGTGATTAAGGGAGTCAATATGTCTTCTTTTATCAAAGATGCCTGATTTTGATTTCTATACTTGCAACCCAAAGTGCCCTGTCCTAGACTGAACACTTCAATGCTCCTGCATGCTATTTAATATAAACGTAATGTAAATAAAAAACACTGTATAGTGTACGCTCTCTGTCCCCCTCCCCGTCTCCTTCCCTCTCCCTCCCTCCCTCCCTCCCCCCTTCTCCCCTCTTTTTAGCTCCCCATATATTTCTTTATCATACTGAATATTGGATGTGCTATCCAGGGAACAATGGTGTGACTGTGTTGGTGTGAATATCAATATGACCTTGAAGGAAGGCTTATGAGAAACTGAAAGAAAAGCTTCAGCAAATGCACCAGGAGTCTATCCACCTAGAAGGACAGCCTAAGAGAGAAGCTAGATCTGAGACAAGAGGGATCACTCCCAGTCTATGCTGAGGAAAGACAGGAGTGTTAGGAAAGAAGGCCTGGATGTTAGGAAAGCACCCAGGAACTCAGAGCAAAGTTACATTTAGAACTGAGCTTTCATACTGCTGGATCTGCTTCTCTTACCTCTTCTCTCATCTGTTTCACGCAAATAGTACTGAATTTCTTGACAGAACAAGATATTTTCAAGGAAATGTTTGGCATAAGGAATCAAATGCGTGTTCCAGGCTACTCCCTGGTGTCCAATGCCACCTGATACCTAGGTATCCCAGCTCCAGTTATTAGAGCTCCATTCTCCTGATAACAGAGTAAGTTTAGGGAGTGTTTTTTATGGAGCAAAATGACCTTTTCTAAATGTTCTGTTTCTAGTTTTAAAGAGAGAACCCCCTTATATAGATTAGGGCTGAGTAGAAAGTATCTAAACGGTACTGTGACTCACAGAAACTCTTGACAGCCAGGAACTTTGTCTCCTCCACCTGACTGGTACTACTGAATATTCCTCCCAATAATATTCCACAAGTGTAATGCAAGGGTGCAAAGCTACAAAGCTTCTTTTAGAACATGCAGACCTTTAACACTAACTGGGCATACCCTGGTGGAGTAGCAGTTAGGTCCACTGCCTCCAGCAGAATGCAGTTCACACAAATTCCAAGGACCTAGGTTCATATCCGGTTGGTGGAACAATGAAGATATACAACTTAAATAAAAATAATTAAAATGCTTCTTTCTCCTCTCTCTTCCTGCCTACCTGCCTGCTCACCTTCATTCCTGCCTACACCTTTCTTTGGGAAAAAAAAAAAATTAAGTGGCATGATATTGTGAGGGTGTGTGAGGGTGTGTGTGTGTTATATCCAGTTCCAAAGACATTGCTCAAGTGTCAAAGTTCTTAGAAAGATTTAAAATTATCAAGTAATTTAAATCTTCAATAGAACATAGGATGGAAACAGAAAAAAAGAAAAGGAAGAGAGGGAGGAAGAAAGGAAAGAGAGAGAGACAAGCCTGTACCACTCAAGTGCATCCCTTCTGTGATCACTTTAGCTTAATTGCTGCAATACTATACATTGCAAATCATTTAGCCTAGAAAATCTCCCCAAATCCATCACCTCTTAGGTAATTACCGCTTCATTATGCTGAGCTTATAATGATCCATTTACAATCATGGAATGAATCTGCTTCCACCACAGAGAACTACAACAGTGGCTGATTCTTCCAGAAACTTCCTGCCACCCAGCCTCAGGAAGGGTGTCCCAGTACTTCCGAGCTTTCACAAAATAGCTGCAGAAAAAAGACCAAGTGCTAATTTGAGGAGCAGGGGAAGGGTTACGCAGGGAAAACATTATGACCAAGTAAGTCAGACTGACAATATTTAAATGAAAGTAACCCGGTTACCAAAAATCATTTAAATTTTTCTGCTTGCGTCTTCAAAACGATATATAATTTCTGAAAAATCTAGAAACCTCAGTCCACAGCTTAGAAGCACGGTCAATGCAATAGTCAGGTTGAAGCCTATGCAGGTCCAGACCCCCCAGGCCCCTTTTGGTAGGAGATGAGATCAGGGGCGCATGGATGCACTGATAATGGAATGCCCGACCCTTCTGTGGATGAAGGAGAAATCATCAGGGAAAAGAGCAAGGAAACATAAAAATGGAATTGAATGAAATGGGGATTACAAAGCCAGTGATGAAAATGGAAGGACAGTTCATATCTCAAATCTGGTGGAGCAGCCTTAGCATGAGGAGCAAGATATCTCGCAGGACCCTTCTTTTGCTGGGAGTCTGTAAACAAGACGGCTTATCCTTCCTCCCTTCCCACTCAGACTTTTAAGAAAACTCAAATGACTTCCTTTTCACATGCCTCTTCTCTGTCTCCCCTAGCTCGGCTGCTCCCTGGTTTATTAACTGGCTGAATGATCCCTTCATTCCCACATGTATTCACAACTTGTATTGAGTTATTTGTTCTATATCTGCCAGTGTCAGAAGACCTTTAGGTCGCTTTAGATGATGTAATTGTACAGATAGTGGAAGCTTAGAACTGTTGTGCCTGGTACAAAACTTCATTTCATGCTTGTTAGTCTTGAACTCTGTCCAGTGAGTACACCCCACGTTACAAGGTCTAAGCATGGCCCAGAGGACAGTCAGAGGTAGAGGGTAGAATGGTAAAAGGAAAGGAGACTTCCCTTAGGAAAGACTAAGCTCAGAGTACAGAGAAGAACAGACTGGTTAGGTATCATAGCTACCTTCACAAAAGAACTCTACTTCATGCTTCATTGTATAATTCGATGTTATTCCTTTGTAGAATTAAAATGGCCTTTTTCTGAGTATTTTTTCTCATTGAGCACTGTATGCTTTCTGCATATAATTTCAAATAATCATTACATTAATCCAGTGACAAACCTAGAATCCATTTTACAGGTGGTAAAACTGAGACTTGTGAAAGCAAGTAAGTTGCCAAAGGCTATAAATTATTATGGTGGAGAGCTGGAAGTTAAAAAATAAGTCTGGTGTTTTCAAATGACATGCTTTTGAACATACTGGTAGAATGACTCATAAATTATTAAAATCATGTATATCAGTGTGAAAAACAGGATGCCTCATCAATGGATAAAATTTACTCTTCCTACCTTGCTTTGTTTTCCTTTTAGTTAGAGTTAGTTTGTTCCAGAACAAAAAAACTAATTGAGGAATTGACTTACATGATTATGGAAGCTGGGAATTCCACAATCTACCATCTTTAAGATGGAGACCCAGGAATACCAGTGGTATATTCGGTCTGCGTCTAGATGACTGAGAACTGGGAAACTTGCTGCAAATCTCAATCCAAGGACAGAAGACAAGATGAAATGTTGCCTCACAGTGAGGCCAAAAAAAAAAAGAGAGGTAAATTCTTCCTTCCTCTACCTTTTGCCCTCTTCAGGTCCCCTATGGACTCAATGATGTCCATTCATGTTGGAGAGGCCAATCTGCTTTATTGAGTTCATAGATTCATTTGAATAACATCCAGGAATATAATCTGGAAACACCCTCATAGTCACAACCAGAAATCATGTTAATAACAATAATAAAACAATGTTTAATCTGAGTATCCCCATGACCAGTCAAGTTGACTTATAAATATAGCCATATTCTGAATGAGGAAAGAGGTAGAAATTTTTTAAAGAAAGAACAGAGTGCTGTCTACATTTGGGAACAACCCCTCCTAAAGTGATTACTTCCCGCTGATCGTAGATACTCAAGCTGTCACGACTGTGTTTGTGAGGATGCTCGTCGCTGGCACAGGGTCATTCAGTGAGCTCACAGTGGAAGACCTTCTGATTCTGACACTTGTATTCTATGAGACTTTGGCAACACTTAACTCCAGGTCACCCGATATGTCTCTGGATTGCAGGTAGCAACCAATGAGCCACTGCTCTTTCTCAGGAGCACTGTAAACTATCTTTAATAAGGTAATGGGGAGTACGTATCAATTATTGGGCAGACTGGTGTGTTCAAGGTAAATCAGCGATTCAGCAATTTCAGAGTTGCACGGCAGTCACTTGCCTAAAAATGAGTGTGTTTTAATAATCATTTGCTGTTTATTTGACACATGGCTGTCTGGGTAAATTTAAATGATGTATATTTAGAAACCTTGGTATAAACCACTACCTTAGAAACATAGTCATTTATCAGGGACTAAGTTGTTGTTAATAACCTTCCCCAGGGGAATTGCAGGCAAATGGTTATGTATTTGGTGATACTGGGCCTTCAGTCAGACACACCGGGAAACTTAATCTTCCATTTCAGAAGAATAATAGGATGTTATGTGGTAGAATAGTGACAGGGCCTGCAAAATAGACTGCATTATTCTCAGAGTATTAGGACAGCAGCAGGGCCAGGTGCGTTTGAATTTTGATGCAAAATATGCTCAGTTTTGCACTTGAAGGAGCCTAATAAAGAAGAGCAGAGCACTTTTAAATGGAAAGACCCATAGATTGTTCTCACCATAGGCAAACTTTAAAGTCATCTAGTCTAATAAGTTTTAAAGTTGAACACCTTTACTTTGCTGATGAGGAAACAGGGATATAAAGTGATGAAGTGGAGTGGAGTGAGGAATGTCCTGTTCAGGTCTCAGTGTAAGAGATGGAGGGATCCAGGTTGATGTAACAGCAGACTCTGTTCTTCATGGAGTTTCAGCCCAACTCCAGGATGACATCAGCAGAAAGCAGTGAAGATGCAGCACCATGTATGTGCTCAAGAACTGCAGAGACCCTGTGGGACTGCCACAAGCATAGGATGCCTCATGGAGGATATAAGGACTTGAGGTGACACGGCATGAGATGACACTCGTATTTGTCAATGGCAAGACATCAGCATGTTACAGATATTGGAAGCGTGGCAGACATGGAATCAGGGCCACGTACAGCATAGCATGCACTGCCCTGGGCAGGAGTGGAAGAGGAAGGTAAGAGGGAATAGTTAGGCGAGTTCACAGCAGTGTCCAGGTGAAGAGGAAGAAAAGTTCTGACATCGAAGAATCTAAAAACTTTAAAGTTCTAGAATTGTTGTAATTGGGTGGCTATGTCTGTTGACAAAAGTAAGAGCCAACTATAATAAATATTTGTATCCTCAGTCAGGATATTGGGACGGGGTAGGGGTTGACTAACTGAAATATCAATTCCTTTGTGGTCTTCCACAGGCTTTTATTTGCTTTACATACTGCTAGAGAGGCAACTTGCATATTTTCTTCAAGTTTTTTCTTTGTGTCTCTGCCCCCTGGCACATTGTTATTTGAAATGATACCATATCTGGAAAATCTTGATGACTCTATCATATCTAGCATAATTTTAAGGAAATAATGACTATTCAAGGTATAGTAAGGAAATAAATACATGGAAAATAATGAGTGTTATACATATAGTACTTTCTAGTTTTCTAAATACTTTAACATCAATTATCTCTTATTTCTCGCAATTATCTCGGGAAGCAACTCTAATTATTATTTATATTTTAAAGATGATGAAGCTTACTTAGAGAAGTTGATTATTCAAGATCATGCAACTTGAAAGTGACAGGGAGGGAGTCTTACAAACTCCAAAGTCTCTAACTTACAAACTTAGAAGCTCCAAATTTCTTGCCATTGCCTCATACTGTTTAAAGAGAGAGAGAGAGAGAGAGAGAGAGAGAGAGCGAAAGAAAGAGAAAGAAAAAAAGGAAAGACCAAACTATGTTCAGTAATTGGCTTCAAATTTAAGCTCACTTTACTTGTGCGGAGCCAGCTGTCATACTAAAATACAAGTGATAAACTAATGTATAATGGCACCTGAGATCCATTCAGCTGCCTAAGCTAAAACCATCAGTCATGTTTAAATCTAGATTCCATTGGGGACAAAACCTTGAGGGAAGTGGAACAGCTGAGTTATGAATCAAGAGTCTTGGGACTACAGAAGAGGGAACTATCATTTCTGAGTGAGGAAATCTCAGAAATGTTCACTAAGAAAGAGCCTGGTGTTGGACCAAGATTTTGGAGATCAGTAGGAACCCGGAATGCTACAAAGAGAAGAAAACTTTTCCCAATTAGATGGAATGATTTCACTCTAAATGCAAGGTGTGAATGTTTAAAAAATGCCTGAGGACTTGCCAAGGTTCTTGAAGTTGTAACAGGTGGGTGTGGAGAACAGGAGACATGAATCGACTTTGAAAAGTTAGGGTGGCCATACAGAGCTGCAAACACCATGACTTGAAGTTTGTGCTTTAACCCTGTAAACAAGGGAGCTCTTGGAAAGTCTAAAGCTGGAGATGAGTCATGTGCATTTCAGAAATATTGTTGTGGAGTGTGGATACTCTCTGAACAGACCTATCTTGAAGAGGTTATGCAATAGTCTAGATGCTGCTCCTCAAACTCAATATACATATTCATTACCTGGGGTTACTGTTTGAATGCACTTTGTGGCTTAGGTGGTTTGGGTAGGTCCCACTATTTTGTATTTGTAACCAGTACTCAATTTTTGAATAGGAAAAGTAGAGCACATCCTAAAGGCATGGTAGTAAGAATGGAGAGAGGAATGCCTCCAAGATATTTCTGAGGTTCCAGATAAAACAAACTCCTCTGTTATTATCTGGCCAACTTCTGTCAGGTGATTCTGGGTCTCTCTTGTCCATTGGTCTCTTCTGAATTTTTAAAACCTTTTTGTGCCACAAACTATTTGATCATTCAAGCAGTTTCATTTTTAAAGAGATATTTATCATTCGTATGTGTATTTCCTGGCTCCCACATGAAATTAAAATTCCCTAAAGGTCACAGGTTTTATATATATATATTATATATTATATATAGGTATATATCTATCTGTGCACACACACATACATAATCTTTCTCTGCACTCCAGTGATCTGCAGTGCTTGGTACTTATAAATGCTTATAAAATTTACTACATTCTCAAAAAAACATAAGGACTTTGCCTTTGTTTGCTGTTGTCAAAGATAAATCATATATTTGGTGCTGTGGATAGAAATGTAGAAGCTCACAAGTTAAAGTTGACCTTGAGTCAAATATCCATTAGATCTCTAGACAGCAATCCTTTTATTTAAGTATGAATAATTATTAAACATGTAACAGAGTGAAATGTTCACTAATGAATACCCTAATTCTATAATCTCACTTTAGATTGATAAATATATTTTACGTAAATAAATGTTTTTCTGCTTATGTATTTTCACAGTGAAATGTTGAGCCCCCACTTGGGGCTCTTAATGAAAGTCTAAGATTCAAGAATTCAGTAATAATAGGGCACGTTGTGGTTATTTGAAAGTGACAAAGTCTGGTGGTAAGAATGGTAACAGTCGACATCTTTCTTCCTCAAGAGAATGGAAACAAATTGGTTCTAAATTCGATTGAGTTAACTCTGATTCTTTCAAATTGCTTTAGATCCCTGAGTTTATACTTGGCTTAAACTCTAGAAACAAAATGTCCTTTTAGTTCCATAAGTCTGGAAATTTAAAAGGCTTCCTGGTCTATGTAAAAGGTCATGACTTTTAGGGAGAGAGAGATACCGGGTAAAGCCTTTTGGCTTTATCAGATACCAGAATTATTAAATAATTGTGGACAAGTTATGTCAGTTTCCTGGGTTTCAGAATATTTATCAAAAAAGGTGAAAACCAAAGTGTGAGACTTAAATAAGACTTGTCACTGCTCAAATGGACTTTTTCTTTCTTTCTTTTTCTTAAACCCAGTTATAAATTCAGGCTATTACTTCCTTTAAGACTCAGGACTAGGATATGGGGCGACCAAGAGCTCTGGGCAGTGATAATTATAAGAAAATGTTATCTCATAGCTTTAGCTTCAAAATTTTCACAGACATCATATGATCTCATTCATCTGTCATATATAGAGAAACCAAACTAATGAACCAAATATAACAAAAATACATGTTTAGTCTTTAAAACCAAATTAATGGTTACTGAAAGAAGTTGTGCAAATCAGGTAAAAGGGTTTAATTTTACGGTGAAAGAGAATTGAACTGCTGTTGATAAACTTAGTGCTGTATGCTTTCAGTCTGTATAATGTTATGATGCATAGTCCCTTCTATAGGATTTGAAAAAGAACAAATGTGCAGAAATAATATAAAATAAAAATTGAAGTTAAAAAAATGGCTTAGTGTGCCAAGAAAATGCGATTTAAAGAAAAAGTGAATGCTGCTTCCTTCACAATGCTAGGGCAGACAGAATATGCTGTGCATTCTGCCACCTTTTGGCTGGCCAGATAAAAAGAAAAGACTCTTCCTGGGTGGGAGGGTTCAGAAGACCATATAGACAGGCCAGACATTCCAGCAATATCAACTCATGTGAATTTTCTTCAAGTGAACCTATCATTTCATCCTTTAGTAATTTTCCTTTTTGAAGCATAGCCCTTTTCCTTTGTATGTACATTTAATTTATATTTATATTTAATACTATATTCATCATTGGTTTGATGTAATTCGTTTAAACTCTTTGGACCTGAATTAAGCAAACACAAAATTCTGTGTTCTCCACATGACACAGGAATATTTGAATTAATGATTTTATTATACATTCGGCAAAAGGAATTCTTTTCAGAAATATTCTTACTAACTTTAAGAAAAAAAAGTGCAAAGGCACACCTCTTTGGCTCAGGTGACTAAGGTGCAGGCCATGGAACTGGATTCAAGACTCAAGGAGAGGAATTAAAAAAAAAAGGAGAAGAAAAATAAGTGCAAAAAATAGAATGATTTTTTTCCCCAAAATACATGTGATAGAATCTTGAGATAGACTTTAGTCTATTTACTCATTCTTTTTGCTGATAATAGTTACAAGAAAAAATATTAATAATCACACTTCTTTTGCCTTTGTCTTATAATTTATATCACATGTATTCTTCAGCCTTTTTAAGTAGTTTGTCAATTTTTAAGTCATGATGTTATCTACAGATTGAAGTCTAATTCTGTCTTCTATAGCTATAATCTTTATTGATATTTTATTTCTCTACAGGGTAGTTACAGAGTATAAAGTAAATGTACACACTCTGCTCAACTTTGTGAATACTGTCATTGCCCAAACAGAAATGTCTCTGTTCTGTTCTCAGGGAACTTCTCTTCTAGTGGAGGAAGATAGACAATAAACAAACATACAGATGATGTAAAATGTCAAGAAGAAAATAAAGAAAAGAAGTTGACTACAGGAGACGATAGAGTTAAAACCGGTGATTAACGGAGAGTTGTTGACAGGCATTATTTTTCTTCGAAGATATAAAGGGAATGAGAGAGAGCAAGTTAGTGGGATGTCTTGGTGAAGAACTTTCTTGGCAGGGAAAATAGCATGTGCAAAGGAACGTTCTGGCTCCCCTTGGCTTAGTGGGTGGCTATGCCAGTGTGACTGGAGCAGAGGAAGAAAAGGAGATGGAGGGAGAGAAGATCACAGGTGGAGACAGGTGGAGGCAGAGCCTTTGAATTTTGCAGGCTATGGTGAGGATTTTTATACTTTTATGAATGATGTAGGGAGCCATTGCAGAGTTCTTTGCATATGATTTGCAACTCTAGTTGTGTTTTAAAGAGTCATTTTGGTGACTGTTGGAGAAAACACTCAATGGGGTGAGGAGTTGAAGAAGACTCGGATGGCCATATCATTCATTTTTTAAGCCAGGACACTTTTGAAAGTAAACATCGACACTGAAGTCATCTGTCCCTTGGTATCCACTGGGGACTGATTCTGAGACCCTTGTGGACACAAAAATCTCTGGATGTTCAAGGCCCCATATAGAGCAGCATAGTATATTCAGGGAAACTATATATAATCCCTGTATACTTTAAATCAACTCTGGAGTACACATAATGCCTAATACAATGTAAGTGCTATGTAAATAGTCATACTTGAATTTTAGAAAATAATAACAAGAAACACAAGTCTGTACATGTGCAGTGCAGAGGTAACCACAGTAGGCCTGAGACCATCTCACCAAGCGTTTGTTTGTACTGAGTAGCCAAACACAGAGATTGAACATTGATATGAGAGGAAAAGGCTTCTTCAAGGATTTACCACTTGAGAAGGATGGGGGACTAATGTCCAAACAATTGTCTCATCTCCCAGTCAGAGTGAGGGCTTCTTAAAGGGCAAGGAAAGGGGTATGTGTGAAGGAGAGGGGCAGGCACACAGGACCCAGGACCTGGGACGGTTGTTTTGTAATCATTGTTGGATATCCTGAGTGGGGCCAGGCTGCATGCGCTTTGATTTTAGCACTCTGGGGTTGGTTGTGCAATGATAACATTGATTCTAGGTGGACAGAGAGAGAAAAATGAGAAAAGGAAACAGGTTGTTATTTATTAATCATCGATATTGTGAGGCCTCCTGCAGGCCCAACTTCATAGTATGTATTTTTCACCCAAGTTGGATTAAGTCAGCAGATGTGAACCCACAGATACAGTGAACTGTCTATATTTGTTACCTGCCTGCCACCTCAAAAAGGTCAATAGTCAGAGGACAGAGCGAGGACATGGAGGGCATGAGAGACCTGCTCTGTCTCAGATCCACTTCCCAGACTGGAGGGGGCACAGGGATTATTTAGATGAAGACCATATGAGGTATGCAATGTGCAAGAAGGGGAGGTATATGCAGCACTTGTTGATTGCAAATACTGTGGCATCAACAGGGGGTCTGCTAGCTTGTCATGCCTATCACAAGTCTTCCAGCCCCAGTGGAAGAGAATGGTTCAATTCATTGTTTGTGTATCTCCCAATTTAGCTTCTCTGTAACTAGAGTATATGTGAAACAAATGTCATCGATTGATTTCTCAGTTTTACTGGAAGGAGAACTTTGGTTCCCAATTTACTGCCTGATTATCTAGTCACAATTATGTAGCATAGACATTGTACTGGGAAAACTGGAATCTGTTTTACCCTAGAGTAGGAAGACCAGTTGGAGGATACTAGGGAGGTAATGGTAAAATAGCATACTCTTTGCTTTTCTAGATTTTTCCAGTTGTCCCTCCAGGTCCATTCTCCATCTGTCGCCATCCCACTCTCTCCCAGGAGACTGACCTGTAAGGAAATCTCTGATGGACTCTTGCATCATATAACTTTAGGGTGAATTCAGCCAAAGAGCAACCCCAATTGGAGATGGAGAGAGAGAGTGTTTATTCCTGTCTCCTTCACTTAAGTTTTCTTCATAAGGTTTCCCTCTAGTCAAGGTCACTTTATCTTTCTGAATAGCTTGCTTTCAAGACTCTTTCTTCTTCCAGGTTCTGGCGACGTTTTCCTCCTTTTGCACCTTTAGGTCAGGGCTGGTGCCAGCTGCCTCTGTTAGGTGAGAGCTCCTATACCATCCTTTGTGGTTCCCTAATGCCCTATCTGCACCTTTCTGGTTGATATTTTTGTAAATATATTCTCCTCAGATTATCCTTATTTGAAGGTCCCATGTATTCCTTTTGGTTCCTATCCATCCTGAAGATAGTTCTAGGAATGAGTTGCTGCAAGATGTACCTAGCAAATAGGTTCTTCGATACACCCTGCTTTGGAGTGGCCTCCATAAATCAAAATGTTCATTAATTTCTAGAAGGAACAAAGAAAAAGCAAAGAGGATACGTTTCTTTTCTGACTTTTTCTAAACTCAGGAATTCATTAAGCAGCCTTTGAAAGGAAGCGTTCAAGACAAATCTTAAAATATTATGTTTTTCAACTGCAGCCTGAAAGGCCTGTTTTATATTTCAAAATAGGTTATCGGATGCCTTTCTAATGAGGAGAGTTTTCAGCAAAGGCAGCTCCAGATTGTGCCTTTGCCTTTCAAGGAGGTTTCCTTATTTGCACACCACTGAAAGGGTTTCACCTCAAGAAGGTTGCAAAGAAGAGACACAGCTGGGAAAAACTGAAGCATAGCTTTGTGATTTTTGAAAAAAGGGGCTCAGAATCAGAATGATTTAAATCTAAACTAGTTCCTCAAAGTCAGGGTGAACTAGAAATGGAGGTTAATGCCAGAAGAAATGCAAAGTAGCTTTTATGGTAATGCTATGAATAATTGGGATGCTATGTATTTGTTTTAAAGACCTTGGAAAATTGAGCATTCCTCAAATTCCAAGTCTTGATCCTCACAGCTTCCTAGGGAGATTTAGAGAGTACTTATAATCTCAAGAAGTCCAACACTAAAAGGAGGCATGGTGAGGGAGTTCTCCCTTTAATTGCCATACCCAGCATCTATCACTCTTACGTGCAATGTTTTAGGAATCTTGATGTTTGTCAGGTGAATATGATGAATCAAGCAAATAACAACATTGAAAACCAGTGAAAAGAATTAGAAGAACAGACAGATTACTGGCCATTGTGTAAACTAAACAGGTATTTGTTTGTCCAATATTTTTTATATTAAAACTTTTGGTTTGAATTGATGTTTCTAGTAATGAGTCCTAATATTGTAATGTTCTCATAGTGACACTATCATTTGTTTCCAAATCAGAGGTGCTGAATGGCATATCTTATTTTTTATTAATGAGAATAAGATTATTTTATTATCAGGCTTGGGGGGACAATCTGAAAGCATTCTGAAAGACAAATGATTATACCTGCAGTGTAGAGAAGCCAGAACTACCCATCGATAGCTCAGAAAAAGATGTCTAGTGTTGTCCAGGGGAAAAAACTGTCCTTGGCAACAGCAGGGACTGTGGGTGCAGGAGTGGCAGGATTTCAAGAATTGCTTTGACTTTTGAGTCCTCCTACATTTCAGTCGATGGCCTGACACCTCAAACTAGAAGGACCCTCCCATTCACTTGTAGTCTCACTTGCTCACTGTGGGTATAGAAAATTAGAACAACTAATTAGACAGTATTATTGATCAACTGAGTGCCAATCATACTTGTCACACAGTGTTTGATTTGTTGTCATATTCTCACTTGACATTGCAACGGGGCCACTTAACTGTTCAAAATGAACTTGTTCTTCACACTATAGTTGCAACCAATTGAAGCAAAGAATCTGAAACTCTACTGGACTTCTCATGTCTTTGACAATAAAAATAAGATAAGCTTCTTTGATTCTTTTACTCAACATCACGAGTGATATAAATTCAGAGTGGGGTAAACATTTTCTTCTCTACCTATCTAGGTCTTCTGTTTGGTATATGCCATTTTCTTTTCCCCCTACAGAGCAAGTTTATACTTTCCCCCTCCTCAGGAACCCTGTGCCCTTGGTCTTCTTTTTTTTTCATTGTTGCTGAGATTGGCATTGAATCATTTAACTCTTAAATGATTATCAGTACCTAGGTTACCTCTCTCCAAGGTATTAGCATTTAAACCTTAACCCACTGTTTCCCTCAATAAATAAATTTCAAGCATCAGAAAATTACATTGATAATACAAGTGCCATATCCTTTTCTTGCTAAGTCATAGCCCACTACAGTAATTAATTTAATACAAGACAATGCTTAGAACATCCTCTTTGTCCTTCTTTCTCCATGGAACAAGAGAGAACACTGACTCATACATTGTTCATCATATAGACCATACTAATTATTTTACCTTGGATTAATATTGATTTTAACATAAACAATAATCATTAATTAAAGAACGGGGAGAAGCTGTATAAAGCTTTTCTTCTCACAAGTAAAGTTTTCTCTAGTCACATACTTAATCAATGGGAGACACAACTGAAACATTAGTCTCTCAAATGATTACCCCCATGTTTTCTCAATATCCCATTCCAGTCTCTTTTGGCTCCCAAAAGATTTACATTATAGTGTTTTCTTTGTATTGAGCTACATACTGTGTTAGTTTATGCAAAATATCTGAATAGTTAAGAACCAGAATGTATTTTTCTAGCTCCCATTCAGTTATTCCAGGTGAAGGAGCGTCTTTGCTCCAATTATCAGAGTAATTTAAGTACATAGAATCTATGTGAGTTTATACCCAGTGCTAATGCTCAAGCCATTTTCTTCCTCCTTTCTGAATGATAAAAATTTTAAAGGAACAGAAAAGGCATTAAATGAATATATTTTTGCGGTCGTTTGAAGGTCTGTAATGAGAACAGGAAATACATAATTGAACACAGAGTAGTACAAGGCAAGTCATCAGTATAATAAATTGAAACACACAGTCGTGCTAAGTAATAAACTGGAACACTTTCGTACGAGGTCAGGTGTGTTGCTTTGAAGTTGGACTGCAATTTGCCTTCCCTAGGACGGAACTGTCTCTCAATTCTGCATTCTCATTGATCTATAGTGGTTTAATGAGGCAAGGGGAAACCAACAGGTGATATAGGAAATTTGCTCTAGTATCCACGGGGCTGGAGAGCACTTAGAGTCTTGAACATATAAAATTAGGTTCCTTTATTCTTGAGTTGATTACCAGATTGATCTCATTTTGCATTATGGCATCATGCAGATGCCTCTCTATTGGCCTTTGACTTGTGTTACATAGAAGCAGAAAAATAGCATAAATCAGGATATTTTCTCCTGTCACTGAGTGAACAATAGATCTGTGTTCTTGTTCTACCAACTTTCATGACATGAAGAAAAATCATGCTTAGAGGGCTCACATTCAGAATGGTCCCTAAAAATTTTCATTCGCTCTTCACCCAATCATATTTGATAGGACTGTTTTAAGCATGAATGGACAGAGGCAAGAGATGCTGTCTGGGGACTTCCTGAAAGAAAGATACAGGTTATGCAATTAAGGCTCAATGGGTGCAAAAAATTCTATCGGGTGTCTGAAAACAAGCAAAGTCCAATTATCTGGGGGAATTCTTGCTGGTGATGTTTGATAAACTTGACTTTCAGCTGGACAAGAACCATAACTAGCATTTCATTCTTAATGGCTCGCAGGAAGATCTCAAATGTTTTCTAAGCATTGACGGCATCTTAGAACTTGCTTTCAAAGAAAGACTTGAGTAAACAGGATTTGCCATTCCAGATAAGAATGAGACACCTGTTAAGAACAATAGAGTAATGATGGTTTTATTTGAGTGCTGTTACATTCTGGAGGTAAAGTTGCATCTGGAGTCTTATTCAAGGCACTTTTATTTTTTTTATGTCAGTGTATCTCCCCAAGAGGAGCATGCCACTGAATGGTTTTGAGGGTTCTTTTCCACTCTTATTTAAATTATTCAACACACATGTTTGGAATACCTATTATCTATTCAACTTGTATTAAGCATTGTGAGGTCCTGAAACGGGGAATGGAGACAATTGATGATATGACAGAGGAAAAAGGGAGGCATAATATAGAAAAATCAACAGGACGGTGAGCCACGCTATAGAAATGGGCCACGGAGTTTGAAGAAGACCTGGTTTTTAAGACCCAATTTAATATTTAGCTAATATAATGCTGATTTTCCTATAATTTTAACATACTCATAAAGCTGGAGACATTTATATACAAAATACTTCATACATTATCAGTTACCTTTGGAAAACCAATCTCTCTACCCCAACCTGTTGCTCAAAGTTAGAAGCAAAAAAGATAAATTGATAATTGTAACCCTGTATATAAATTATTTCTTACTGATGCAAAAATTCTACTTGATTTAAAAATAGCAAATTAGAAATTTGGTGTTCAATAACAACAAATCTGAAGACCTCCAGGAGCATTCTATTGCTGTCAGCAATGAATATTCTTTTCAAAGAAATCAGTGGTGCTGAGTACAGGGCAATCATTACCCTCATTACAGGCCATTTAGCATTTAGAGATGTTGCATTTATCAGCTTGACCTAACAGTGATCTTCTTGAGGCTGCATTTAAGGCAAAGAAAACAAGGAAGGCAAATACAGAAGCTGAACCTAGAAGCAAAGTCTGTGGGCCCAATTTAATTACTTTTACCATTAATAAAGCCAGGACTGAGGTTTAAACCCCACTCTGATGACTCAGTTTTATAGATTTCCCTGACTTTAGATTCTGCCAACAAATCTAGCCTTCCGTCTTTAAGTGGATATAGTTGAAAGCAAAGGAAATCCTGTCCAAGGAATACCATTCACTGTGCTACCTTACAAGGACTGAAATTAGGGATATGTCTTTGAGAAACAATGCTACTAATAGCTATTTCTGACTGCATATTTTGGAAAGCAACATTCTCCGTAATAGTGGTTATCTTCGTGTGCCAATAATTTTATGTTGTTTAATTAGACAACTGTTGTAGTCATTCTTTTAACCTTACCTCAACAGAATTGACTTTTTTTGGATCTCCCACAATGAAAGAACAGCAGTAGAATTTAAGACTACACTGATAAGATTCTATTCCAAAACACAGAGTCAAACACATGGAATATGTTGATCAGACTGTCCCATCTACTTCTTCTCATATTTAATAAGATTATTTCCTTCAAATTGAAAGCCATACTTTTTATTTTGTATTTTTCTTTAAGGCCCTGTTGTTCTCATCAGTCCATTCATTCAACCATTCAATTAATACTTATTGAGTGCCAGACACTGTGCTTGACATAAGATGAAATGCTAAGCAAAAGAGAAAATAAAATTCCTGTTTTAATGGAAGTTTCAAGCCTAGAGAGAGAGAGACAGACTTAATTAAGTTACAACACACAATTAAATCTAAATTTTCAACTGTGAGAAGTGTGTCAAAAAAGTACACAGTGTCCTAATCTAGGTAAGTATTATTTCCCTTTGGCTAGGTTTGATGTCTCTTTATTTCTAAATATCAGTCTCAAAACTATTCTTACTTTTCAAAGCAAATTGCTTCTTGGATATTTGAGAGATTGTATGACAGTTATTGGTTGTTGTTTTTTTTTCCTGCTATTCCTTTATTTCTCCAGTGGTTACTGGGTACCAGGGAGACTCTCAGGCACCTATAATAATATGGGAGAGTGAACAGAACAGAGCATCTCTTGGAAACGCATCTGATCTAGCAGCAAGCTCAGTTCAATTATTTACTCATTCTGTAACCCTGCACTATTCTCTATTCTCCATGCATAATTTCCTGACCTGTAAAAAAGGGAAAGTAATTACTACCTCCTATTATGTCTGTCATGTTAATGTATATAAAGACAGTTTTTAAGTCATGAAGAGGAATATAAAAATAAAATGGTGCTGTTCTAATCATTTTTGTCATCAGTATAATGACAATAAAAAGAAGAGCTGAAGTGAACATATATAAAAATTCCATGGTCTTTTTCTTTTATCCCTTGTTTCTTGCCAGAAAGCAGAAAAGCTGTAGGCAGGAGCTCTTCATTTTCACCAGGGCAGCACTTGTCACAGCATGAGTTTTCTCCTTATGGTGACCATAAATTTCCTACGCACAAACTTCAGGCTTAGGGTTTGATACAGGTTCTTTTTTCCTACTGATTTCTGACTTTATTTTTATGAAAAGTGATAGTAATTACAATACTTGAAGATGTAATTGTAACGTTTCAACTTTCTATGGAAGAATAAAAAAGAATAAATGGTGTTCTCCCAGAAATCTACCCTTGGTCCACCTTTGTGAAAAATGGTTGCAGACTGGAATTTCTTCTAGTTCTGGTGGATTTAAATGTAGAGAATAAATCTATCCCCATGGGCCGCCCTCTGAAAAGATGATCATCTAAGTTGCAAAGATATTTATTTACCTCTGCCATGATTTAGAGACAGACTCCTCCTTCTCAGCTTCCCCTGCCCTATGTTGCTGATAAGACACCTCTGTGGATTTACACTGGCACCCAGGAGTGCGATTTGTGAGTTCTGATCATGTTGCTGGCAGTACCCTGGGTAAGACAAATTTATCACAGCTGTGCTTAGTCATACTTGCATTACTTTTTGTACAGCCTTTATTGTTCAAACCAACTGCTTTTAAATTGAGGACTAGTGGGTTAGGTGTCTCCCAAATCCATCAATACAAATATCTCAACTCCTGAAATGATCTCCACCTCTAGTTGGAACTTACTGCCATTTTATTGTGCACTGGTGGATGGAAGGCCCAGGGTGGTCTGAACAAGGCCTGAGCAAAGAAGCAGGTAGAGGGTGACCCTCAGAGTTCCAGGGACAAAGGGATCTCCCAGGAATGACTGCTCCAGGTTCATGTTAGGTAAGTGATTCTTTTGGAAATCTCAATATCAGAATATTTATGACCCATAAGAGATCAAATAACTTGAGCTTATAATGAGTCAGAATAGATCAAAGGCAAAGTAAAACTTCAAAAGCATCAAGTGAATAAGATCAAGGTTATTAGGCTATGGGAAAGGAGGACATGTTATATAGACAAGCCATTGACCTGGCTTCAGTTTAACGGTTCTTGAGTGGAGTTTCCATTATTTCCAGGGAACGTAAGTTGCTGCTCCTCGTCTGTGAAGTGTCATTTGGTGAAATAAAACCAAAAATTGAGTCATTCCAAAGGCCATTTGCAAAAGAAATGATTCCTTGTGCCTGATTATGAGAACTTAAAATGAGATTTAAGTTCCTAGGATTTCCTGGGTGTTTTTTTTTTTTTAAATGAAACAATAATGGCATAAGTCAATTCAGTTTGACTTTAGGCTAAAAAATGTCTTAAAGTTTCCTCCACAGAACTAGTACTAGTGTGTAGCTTACTGGAGTCTGCTGAACCCATCTCCTGTGAGACTTTTTGTTCTCCTCATGATATGTTAGCTTTTGTGACCCTTGATGTCCTTCTAGAAAGGCCACTCCCACTGCCCCTCCCCTGGGAAGCTTCTAGTATAAGAATACTTTCCCACTTAGGAGCTTGAAGCCCTCACACTTGATTCAGTCACTCAGTCAACAGTTAACCACACCCAGAAGCCGTCACACACACGTCAGATCTGGTGGTCTCTGATGTTTAATATTGGATTATTAAATTATTTTCATTCATTCTCTTAAAATATGAATAGTCAATTAAGAGAAAAGACTATGTGATATGTATATACAGTCAAAATTAAATGGAAAAAAATTGGATATGGTATTTATTTAGCCGATAAATAAATGTTGTGGGCAACTCTTTTAAAATGGCAGTGATCTAGTTTTCTTTCTTTTAGTAAGCCCATGGTAGTGGAGAATACTTTAGATGTGAGATGTATATGTATGTATGATAATTTCGATGTTCTATATAAAGTTTGTTCAGACACCTGTCACTATCCAGTTCAATTAAATGGGGGTGGTGGTGAGGTGAGGTAGGTCAGAGTATGAGCCAGAGAGGGGCGCTATCTAGGCAAGGACATTTGAAGGACAAGGCGAAGCAGGAAAAAATGCTCCTGAAAGATTGGCAACAGCAACAGGGAGCAAAACCTAGGGAGAACAGGTGAAGGAGCAGCTGAAAGGAACATGAGTGAATGCATGGGGCCCAAGCAGCATGGAGAGAAAATGTCAGATAGACAGGAAGGTTGGCAGCCAAGACCTTCAGTAAAAATAGAGTGAAAAATAGAGTGAAAGTGACAATAGCTTGTAGAGCAGGTAGAGAGAACTACTCAGAATTCAGTCCATGAACTCTGGGCATGTGGTGGATGTCTCTCTTATGGCATTTACAACAACAGCCAGAGCAATGGCTAAGTGATATATATTGCCTTACAAAATTCTACTGACCAACATGATGTTCTTTCACTCCTTGTTAATTTGCATAGCTACCTTACAGGGACGAGATAAGTCTGTTATGATTAGTCCCTAAATCTAGCATTCTTCAAGAAGAATGCTAACTGTGGAGGCTATTTGGGGTTTTTCTCTGTCCATTGGTGATAATCTGTAAGTAAACCCTGAAAACTGGTACCCAGACTCATGAAGGAGGCCTGGGCTAAGTGTTTCAGTGGATCAGTGGAGCAGTGCAATTCCATTTTCGTACTATCAGAAATAAATGGCATGGTGATAACAGTGAAGCTGAATGTATCTATTCTGAATGAGATTATGTTTGGCAATACTTCCAGTTGGAAGGGTTTTCATGCATTAACATTTAGCTCAATTAATATCAAAGGAAAGGAAGCAGGCAGGGAGAATTCATCAATATCATGTATATCTTGCACTTTCTCCTCTGGAAGACTAATTGTTATTTTCTTATTTTTCCTTCTATGAAAAGTTGAGAGTTAAATGTCATCTGGTCTTCCTTAACTGCCTAAATATTCTTTGGTGAATGGGATAAAGAAGTTGGTCTTGGCTCTCATACATTTAAATATACTCCTTTGATACACCCTGGTAGAGTAGTGGTTAGTCTGCCACCTCCGGCCGAATGCTATCCACCTACACACACGCATTCTGAGGACCTGGGTTCCAGTGAGAGGGGTAGGGGTGGAAGATGGGTAGGGATAAAACAACCAAGATGAACAACTAAATAGAAAATAAAAAGCTTCTTCCTCCTCTCTTTTCCCACCTGCTTGCATACTTGTCTTCATTCTTGCTTGCACCTTTCTTTTCTTATTTTAAAAAGACACGCCCTGGTGGAGTGTTTGTTAGGTGCACTACCTCTGGACGAGAGTGAAGTCCACGTACATCCCAAGGATGCGGGTTTGAGTCCCAGGGCCAAGTGGAACTATCAAGATGAACAACTGCATACAAATAAATAACAGTGCTTCTTCCTCCTCTCTCTTGCTGCCTGCCTGCCTGCTTTCATTCTTGCCTGAACCTTTCCTTAAATAAAAAATCAAGATGTATTTTAAAATAAGCTATAAAAGATATAATTGTATATCTATATCACCTACAGGTATAGATTTATGCACATAAACAAACATCAGTTAGATATATTTTGCCAAATATAAATGGATGATAGATAGTGATTAATATTTAGTAATCCAATCCCAATCTATATGGAGAGATGATAGATGAGACAGAGATGAAAGATGTATGATAGATAGAAAAAACACAGGTAGGTAGATAGATAGATGATGTATGGATGGAGTATTCCCGTAATTTAAACTGGACTTGTAAGAGTGTCACTGCCCTGTTGTCTGCCTTTCAGCAAAACTACTCTGCAAGAATCATGCTTATAGAAATTCCAGGAAGCCTCCTGTTCCTCCATTCACAGAAATGAAGGTGGTACAGTTTGTGCTTTTACAGTTTCTCTGAACATAGATTTGTTTTCATCGTCTACCTTTTGGGCTAAATTCAATAATAACCCATGGCTCTCTAATGTTTACCTAGTGGGCTCAATAAAGACTGCACACTGGGCTGAGACATATAAAATGACTCCTTGAAGTCTGGCCAGAAATGCCACTTGCCTTGGTCCCTCTAACTGGTCACTGTTCAGAAAAAAGCTGCAATGATGAAAGACTTTAATAGCTGGTTTTTCCCTTCCCCAGCAGAGAGAGACACAGCTGTACTGTTTGAGAACTGATCCTTCCTTTAGGAATGTGGGATCAGTTGCTTTCAAGCTAAAAGGGACTTCTAGTGAGAGGCTACTTTCACATCCATGTATCCTTGTGTCTTCTCAGCCTTATAACTCGGATGAAAGCACTTGTCACCTATCCCACTATATGGATGGGTAAACTGAGGTGAAGTGGTTGCATTGTACCTAATGAGCAGCCACAGATCTGCTTGTTGGATAAGACTGAAGAACTGGGCCAGCCACCAGTTTCTGGACTCCAACCTGACACTCTGAGATCAGAGCACATCAGTGGTGCCAAACGTCACTGCTGTGTTTTCTAATCTAAATAGGATGCCAGATGGGACTCAGAAAAAGCAAAAAGAAGAAATAAAAAAACAATTCTCAGTGTACAATTGTAAAATCTTCAACTGCAGCTTCATATTTGATGTCTTTAGCAAAAGTGACAGAATTATGCGAGTAGTGCATTTTGCTCCATTCTTCATATCCATAGTGTTTTTTAGGTTTATCAAAAGGATGTTGAAATTAGGGAGGAAGAGAAGAAGGGAGGAAGGAGCATAGCAGGCTATCTATGGAATACTTTGCCCCAAGAGCAGTACTGATGATTTTTTCCATTGATTATAATTCATTCTCACTTTGGGTAGGTCATTCAACTTTATTTGTCCTCTAGTTCCTCTGTAAAGTAAAGCCATGATACCTAAGTTGAAGTGAAAGAGTAGATAAAATAGCCTCATGCACAAAGAGTCCTTAAAACAATGTCAGTTGTCATGGCTATGATCATCTACATAAGAAACAATAAGACTCAGGATTTTAAATACTGATAAGAAATTAAGACAGAAATCCAAGTCCCAGTTTCAGGTTCAAGTCAACTTGGGAATCAGAATGATGTATGTGAAATACTCTTGAGTTATTAACTGGGAAAACCTTAAATTCTTTCACAAGGCAATTATCCCAAGGCAGAATAGGCCAATCCAGCCACATATGGGCAGAGAGGGAGAGTAACTCAGGGAGGACTCTTCTCCATTGGCTATAGCTAAAGTGGACTCATGAAAGAGCAGAATGCCCATAGACAGCATTATCTATTTAGCACCACTCTTCCTTGGAGGAAAGCAAGAGATCTTTCTTGAAATCTACACAACCAAAATAATTAATGGCCCAGTAGATGTGAAAGTCTTTCATATAGCATACTTTATTTTACAGCTGACTGGTCTCTGTTCTAAAAATTCTTCTACACAGTACTTTTTAAAGCATTTTCCTTGCTTGTCCCCATGTTTCACTTGAGAAGTCAAAGATTGTCCTCAGTACTATTTCTTCTATCAAAAAATACCATGTTAATGCTATAATAATATGTGCATACTGTGTCATTTCAGTAGGACTTCATTGTTTTTACCTTTCCATCTTAAGTTAAATGATTTCTCAGTTGAGAACCCAACCGTGCAGATCGTTTGGCACAAAACAGATCACCTAACGTAATACAGGTCCAAATTTCTCTATGGGCCAAGCAGGTATTTCTCAGGGACCTCTGGGCTAATTTGGACTTCAGGGTTTTCTATGAGTAACAAGAGGAAAGCAAGCAGCAGGCTGTCTTGGATAATTATCAATGGAAGGTATACTAGGATGTCACTTGGTCTTTGTTAGGGAGGTGACCCAAGGCTTTGCCATGTGCCAAGTCTTCTATTCCCATAACAACCAACCCCTCCCTTCAGCTGGCTTTTAGACTTAGCTCAGAAAGGGGATGGATTTGATATTCACTTATTGTTATGTATTTCTTGAATTTGGCTAAAATAAACAATAAACACATAAAAAATAACTTCCTCTTTTTCCAGTATACGGTTGGACATTTCTATGTACAAAATTCATCCCCCCAAAAAACTAACATGTAGTATTTCCTCACAAAAGACTGTGATGGGGTGAGGGAATAAAACTGTGTCCAATGTCGCATTAGATACAGGCTTTTAAAAAGACTAATGCATTGAAAAGCAAATATATTGGCACTATCCATAACCCTGACATTTTGACAAATACCTCAGTGTCTGCCTGTGTGATCAAATTGATTATCTCTGTGAGTTTCGTTCAAAGCCAGTCACCTCTGTGGCACCTTCCACTTGGTTCTATAGAACCCTGGGGCCTGATGCCTGCATGCTGTTTTAGCCCAGAATTCTTTGCCACTTTGTTCCCTTATTTTTATCCCACCAAGGAAAAGCAGTTCAAGAAATGCAGTGGGAGCTGTCTTGAGGTGAGGCAAATGTGGTTAATTGTAGAGCTGCTGGGGTGGGGATGGGGAGATACAGTTTTATTATAGGGAGCTCCGCACAATTCATTTCCTCTTTTTCTTGCAATATTCACTGTGAAGTCTGTCCAGGTGAGTTACCTTGGCTGGGTTTAACTCTGCTGCATGAAGGATAACTGTGCAAGAAGAGGAAAACGTGGTTCATTGGGGTGTGCTCTTCTGCTCACCGCATTGACTTAAGCATAGAAAATTCATAGCAACTATAACCTGGTGGCAGTGGCTGTGTTCTGGCGGGACAAGGAGAAGAAAATGGGAGAACTTCAGTCCTTATAGGACCCTTCAAAAAATAGAACTGTTGGAATGAAATCACCTTAATTTGCACTGAGGTATAAAGAAGCCCTGTCTTTGTTCATTCATTCATTCATTCAGTAATGGTCTATTGAAATTTTTCTGGGTCTCAGACACTGAAAATACTGAGGATGGTTGTCCCTCAGGTTATAAGTAGTTTACCTAAAGCTTATTCCAAAGGATCTTCCTTGTCTTTGAACATTTTAGTCTTTGGCAGGATGTAAGGCTGAAAATTGCTATCAATTTTTCCATAGTAAGGAATACATTTGCAGGTGGGAGATATTGAAGAGATAAGGAAAACAAAGCAGCATAGAGAAGTGAAGAAAAGTGCCTGCTCTCTTTCTGTTAATAGCTGGGACGTTCGCTCTACGATTAGTTTGAAGCATATTCTACCTCCAAAATCTTTCATTCACAAGCTCTCTTTTCCTGCACGACTAACTTAAGTCCAATCTAAGCTATTACCTTTGGCCTGGATGACTCGAGTGACTTCTAAATTTTTCCAGGTTCATCCCATATTACCTTGTCAGTCACCAGCAGATCTGCAGGATCAGTAACTTCCCAGCTGAAGTCCCTGCCTTCCCACTCTCCCCACTGAAATCCATGCTATCCACAGCCACCAGAGAAGCCCTGCTCTCACACCACTCTATCCATGCCACTCCACACTGAGCCCTTTAACCAGAGGAACAGCGAGTTCAACTGCTTTATCTACTATCTCACACCAGTAATGGTGCTTTGCGCCTGGTTGTCCTACACCCTCGCTAACTACGGGCCAGCTCAACCGCACTTCTGACTAGACCCTGAACCCTCCTATCTCTCGAGCATGCTTGTTTTATTTCCTTTCCCCGGAATATTCTGTCGTCCTTCCATTCTCTCACACCTCTAGCCATTAAAGAAAAGAATGTTTAGAGGAAAGTCACTGGCAGAAATGAAGGCGAATAGGCAGGAAGCCAGGAAGAGTAGAAAGAAGCATTTTTATGTATTTATTTATTGGGTCAGCTCGGCTGTTCCCACCACCTCGAGACGCAGACCTGGGATCTTGAGATGTATGTGGGCTGCGCTTGACCACTATTCTACCAGGGCGCGCCTCTAGCCGTTTTGTAAAGCAGATCGCTTGGTACCTCCTTTGGGCTTCATTTTCATGCTACTTCATGAGCGTTGATAGCTTCTTAAGCTGACACTCCTTACCCTTTTACTATTCTGAGAGCACTTGGCATACTCACCCTGAAGATTCCTAGAGGCCTCTTGTTTGCTCAGACCTAAGCGGGATGTGATGCTGTCTTCTCCTCCTTGCCTAACTCAACACATTACTTGGCACATGATATTATATCATTTTTGGAGAAGTAAAAAAGATCAGTTGATGGCTCACACTTTAAAAAAAAAAGGTCTTAATGTGAATGGAATTTTTTAAACTTGTCTTAGTCCTTCAACAAGACTTGCCCTGTAACCTGGACACTTCATGGATAATGACGATTTTGAGGGAAAGAGTGAGGATGATCTGTCATGGGCCTTTTTCTCTTTGACCTTTTTTTCCAGACATATTGGTCCCACCTTATTGGCTCAGCTTTAGCTACTGAACTTGAATATTCTGAAATTGTCTGTCACTATTCCAATAACTTTTTTTCTGTAAGTTTTGTTATAATGTGTTTATTTTTGTTATTTGACTTTTTTTAATAACTGAATATATACAAAAGGCTGTTTCTTATGATGTAATCTCTGGAACCTGGACATGATGTACATCATTCGGAATATCACTTCATAGTATGCGTGTCTCATATATACATACATGATACAATATACATACATGTGTATATATATACACACATATGCATATGTATCCAGAACTACCATAAACAGCAAGTCCCAGATTTGACTCTCAAGGGAGGACCTGGCCATTTAGAAAATATCCCAGTATTCTCACATTATCAGAACATGCTATACCAAACACAGGTCATAGTGACTGTGTGGTAAGTAAGGGCCACTCCCCTAAATGAGAACATTGTTGCCAGTGATGATGACCACATGGGTTTTCTGGTGGTTTTAGCATCCCAGGAAAAAATAGAAATGATATACAAGCCAAGAAGTAATTCTGATAAGGCTCACATGCACCTAGAGAGATGGCTGGTTTTCACTTTCCTTTTGCAAAAGATGCAAGTACAGTTGACCTTTGAACCACATGGGCTTGAACTTCGCGGTCCACTTAAACTCGGATTTTTTTCAACAAGTTGGTCCTCCATGTTGGAGGAGAGGGATGGGTTGAATTCATAAATGCAGAACCCGAGGATATAGGGGTTCACTATAAGGGAACATGAGCATCCTCGGATTTCAGTATCTGCGTCCTGAAACCAAAGCCCCTCTGACTCCCCAAAGACACTAAGGAATGACCGTGGTCAGTCTCCTTCCACTTGTTGCCTGCTCTTCCCTTCCTGACAGCAAGAGTGCCGTGAGAGTGGCTCAGGTTCGCATTTTTCCTTTCTGCATTTACTGACATTTAGGAGCCAAAAGCCATTACCTTAAAATTGGCTAAATAAGGTCTCTCGAGTTAATTTTGCCCATAAAACATTTTTCCTATTCAGGAACACTGAACACTGGACTCCATCTCTCATAATAAAGAGGCCATTAATTCTCTGCTACTGCTCATTATTCTTATTAACTATTCGCAGACTTTTTCCTGGAGGCAAAATGTATCTATTAGACCCAGCGAATAAGGAATGCTAACATGCTGAGGCCAGCATCCTCACCCAGGCACTCAGCAAAGCCAGCGACATTGGACTCCACCAGCTGGGCCCTGCGCTGAGCATCTGTGCTGCCGTGAGCCTGAGAGGAAGGTGGCAACACAAACTGCTCACGCAACAGACTCGTTATTCAGACTTGCTTATTCGGAGCCCTCTGTCTTGAATGCATAGCAAAAACAGGAGTTTTCTAAGAGCAAAAAAATGACTGATCACTTGGATTTTTTTCTTTAGTTCTTTTTTTTTTTTTTCTTCTTTTTAATGGAACAGATTTCTATGAGGGAGAAGGGGTAAAAAAGAAGGGATTTGGTGGCCTCACCTTGGCGGTCCCTGTGAAATACAGTGAAATGAAAGACATAGGAGAGAAAATGACATCTCCTGTAAGCAATTGACTTACTTAGTTCTTACCATTGATTTTTGCTAAAAACAACCTTATTGTCATCTTTATTTACACATCAGAAAATTACTTATTTTAAATGTAAAATGCAATATAATTTCTTGCTAATTTTACCAAGTTGATCAGTTTTAGAACAAGTTCATCCCTCCATCCCTTTTTGCACATTTATATGGAATCCTAATCCACTCACACCCTAGACCCCTGGAAACCATTAATCTGTTTTCTATCTCTTTAAATTTGCCTTTTGCAGCCTTGCATATAAATGTTGTGTCTTGTATCAGATTGCTTTCATTTAACATCTATGTCATAGCCTGTGTCCGTAGCTTCTTCCATTTTTATTGATGAATAGCATTCCCTGTAGAATATACCGTATTTTGTCTGTTTCTTGATGGAGACTCTGGTTATTTCCAGGGTCTGGCTGTTAGAAATGATGCTGCTATCAATAGAGAGGAGCACCCATATACAGATCTCTGTGATGTGTTTTCAGTCCTTTTGGATTTACACCTAGTGGTGAATTGCTATGTCATGTGATAGTTTTTTGTTTGTTCTTTTTAGAAACTCCCAAACTGTTTTCCAGCTGCAAATATATGACCTTTCCTCCAACAGCATAGAATGATTCCAATTTCTCTATCATCTCAATTATATTTGTGATAGCCTCTTATTCTTTTAGCCATTCTAGTGAGTGAAGTATGATTTCATTGTAACTTCAGCTGCATTTTCCTAATAAATAACATTTTTAATGTACTTTTTCACCATGTGTGTCTTCTTTGAGCCTTCTTTGATACTGTTAATATTCTTTCCCATTTTTTTTTGAGTGGGTGGTGTTTTGATTGGAGTATTTCTCTTTTAATATTTGAGTTTTAAGTTTTCTTTGTAAATTCTGAATACTTTGCAAGTGCTTGTCTAACAATCGGTTGCTTGTCTTTTTTAAATGGTCTTAATTGTGTCTTTTAAAAAGCACAAGTTTTCTATTTAATGAGGTCTAATTTTTCTTTTTTGATGTCCTATCTAGGACATCTTTGTATAAAACAACGTCTCAAGGATTTCTATTTATTCTTTAATCAAGTTTGTTTTAGTTTTTATATTTAAGTGTGTGATCATGTTGAGTTGATTTTTGTGTTTGGTTTGAGGGGAGGCTCTTAGCTCATCTTTGTGCATCTGGCTGAGCAGGTGTCCCAGCACCATTTGAAAACAAGACTATACTTTCACCACTGAATTATTCTGACACCTTTCTAAAACAATAAGTGACTTCTACATGAGAACTTACTTGTGTACTTTCAGTTCTGCTTGTAACTAACTTTGGATTTGAGTATGACTACCAAATGATTACATTCTGACTGATGAAATGGAGACTGGTCAGCAGTAGAACAGGTTCCTGAAGTTAGCTCTTCTTTTCTATAGTAGTCATCATCATTCTTTGAAAAAATTTTCGATATCAGAAATCTTATTTTTATATATTTCATAATAGTGACGAATGGATCTGAAACCTGGGGCTTATCTAATAATGGTCTTAAAATTAGAAAGGATGTCCATTTCAGTATTAGGAAAGTTAACTTAGGTTAACAGATTTTATTTTAGCTATTGATCACTTCATGTAAGATATGAGTATCTGAATTGACTCAGGTATCCAGATAACAAATCTTTATTCAGTATCTGAAGTGTAAAGGAGAACTCACTAATTTATCAATAATAGTTTGTTTTTTGTTATTTTTTTTTAAGGAAAGGTACAGGTAGGAATGAAGGTGAATAAGTAGGCAGGCAGGTGGGGAGCGCATAAAGAAGTATTTTATTTAGTTGTTCATCTTGGTTATTCTCTCTCCCAACCTCCCCGGGGTCATGAACTCTGGTCCTTGGGATGTTAACTGGACTTAACCAGTAAGCCACTAGAGTGCACCAATAATAGGATTTTATAATGCATCCTCCATGTTCTCAGGAAGAACCTCTTATTAATTGCTAATCCTCATCTTCTGAAAAATGCATTTGATCCCATTTCAATCACCTACTCTTTTTCCTTCTAACTTAACAGAACAAGACCCTAAAGTCCCAAAGACTCTGGTTTTGAACTCAACAGGAACTAAAAGAAAACACTAAGCCTGAGGCAAAAACCTTTTTCACAGATCATGCTCTGTCTAGATTTGTTACTTAATATCTTTTCTCTTGCCTCTTAGCTTTCTTTAGTATCTTCCTTTGGGAAGATTCTTGGTTCATGGATATTTGTGTTACATTTTGATTACCTGCTTTGTTCCACTTTTTGTTTTGTTTTCATGTTTTGAAATTTTCAAACTCTTTTTGACCTGTATCTGACTTTCCCTGCTGATTTGTGTAGCAACCTTTTATTTTGAGCTGGACCCTTATCTTGATTATTTTAGTTTGAGAGTCTGTCTACCTGGGATTACTTACCTAATTCCAGAAACTCAGTTCAATTTTGACCATCAAAAAGTTGGCTCTGACTTGGAACTGGCTCCTTCCTGAGTGTTTAGGATCTGTTTTCTGTTTCATTTGCTGTTAAGCTGTTCCAAAGGTTATAGGGCAATGTTTATAAAAAGTGCAGCTCTGTGCTAAAACTGAGTGAAAACTTTGTTAGCTATGTAAACTTGGATATATTACTGTCTTTCGGTGTCCTAACCTCCTTATCTATAAACCAGGAATACTAGTAATATTTGCTTCATGGGGTTGTAGTCAGAATTGAAGGAATTAACACACGTAATATATTTAGTCTGTTTCCGACACAGAACAACTCTCAGTAAGTTTGAGCTATTCTTCTATTACGACTACATCCACCATTGGTGACCTGTCTGCCTATCACAAAGCTAGCTCCTCTCTCATCCAGTCTCCATATTGCAGCCCCAGAAGTTTTCCTAATATGCAAATGTACAAGGTCACACCCCTTGCCTCATATAAAATATTCTCTTGACTTTCCTTACAAGGTCTTTCCTCACCCTATTGTTTGCCCCCATCTCAGAGTAATCAGGGCCAATTTTTTGCTAATATACTTTCAGATACTACTTTTTGTACTTTAAATATTTTGTTCTTAAATTTTTGTTTTCATAATGTATGATTTCTTGTCTCTGTGTTTTTTACTCAAACTGTTCTCACTTATTGAAATCAGTCACATCCACCCATTTATCTAGGTAACTTTTAGTTATCCTTCAATTTTAACTGTGAATTATTTCTCCCTTATAAACCCTCTCCAGTCCCCTAAAGCAGCTTAGGAACTTCTTCGTATGTTCGCATAACACCTTGAATCACCTATTTGATGGAATTCATTATGCTCTATTCTGATTGTGTGTAGAGATGCCTTTCTCTTTCAGAAGATTATAAATTATTTAGGTCTGTAATTCTCATGCTTTTACTTCTAATGCTTAACCCAGCATTTAGCACAGAAATTCTGTATGAGATTTTTACACAGCTGACAATTGGAAAAGTCAAATCAGGCACCAAATTCCAAGATCTGCATTACCAGCTATTAGAGATAATATTCCATGATTCTGTGAAATGGTTTAAGTTTTCAAAAGAGTAGGACTAACATAAATTGATTCATGCAAAGAAAAGCAAATGTAAGAAGACTTCAGAACCACCTCGCTCTTCCATTTATCCTCACCATGCAAGTCTTAGAACTATGGGTGGAAATATTAAATACATAACAGAGGCCTTTCCTTTTGGTTACCCAGATGGTGATTTCTGAAATTATCATCTAGTATAGAGTCCGTAGATGGTTTTCATGGGGAAGCCCCCCATGCATTTCATTTATCTGTCACTTTTATTTACTGCAATTTGTATACGTAACTAATTTGATTTGACATAATCAGGACATAGCCATGAGAAGCAAAATGACGTCTTTTAAATATTTCATTTAATAGGAAAATGTGGGAGGCAGTCTCCTGTTCTTTTTTACAGGGAAGAAAACATGAACTAACCACCATTGCTCACAGGGTTAGCATGAATTTATGATAAAATCCTTCAAGACATGTGCAATATCTACATCTTAACTAATGGGAATTGATTTAGAGTTGTATTCATTTTTAATGAGTTATAATGAACTTTTCTTTTACACTGCTCCAAGTCATATATGAACACATTAAGTGCCATACAACCTAAAAGAAACATGTACACGCTAATAATTTATGATGGTGTTTATTCAGCCCAGTGTGTTTTGACTTTCCCATAGCTTCTTGAAGGTGATATGGCCCAATTCAATATGTTGGATCTCTCAGTGACATTGCTCCATTCTCTATGGAAAAATAGAACAAAGATCTGGATGTCAACTGATTTCAACTCCGTTTGTTTGGTGAAAAATTAAGGAATTATTAGAAACCTATCTTGTCTTTATAAAGAAATGGTTTCAATAAGTTGAAAACCCAATTCTTTCAATGAGTCTTCTTTACTCAGTCCAGTTCCTAGAGACCAAAAGGAAATTTTAAAGAAAATACCCTTTTTTTTCTTATTATTTCAAATTACTTTAAAGTTAAAACCTCCTTTCTTATTGGCATTATTTTTTACATTATTCAACCTTACCAACCTTAGCATCATATCAGCTACTCTGAATCAATAAAATATTATCTGCCAGCAAAAGAGAGAATATATTTGACACATAGAAAATGAAATAATTTTATACATTTAGGAATGATTTATTGCATCTTACCCTATAGAAGTAGCCTGTATTAGACTAAGTAAATATATGTGAGTTTATAGTTATATAAAAAAAAGCTATGTTAGTAAGGACTACTTTTAAATACTCTGAAATAAATGATAAAGCCTACCCATCCTTGATGGCAAGTCCTTAATGATAACATGACATCTTGTGCTTAATCTTTAGGTGTGACCTACACATCCAGCACACTTCTCGAGGCAGCTCTGTGTGGGTACTAGGTGGTGATTTCCTCCATTATCAGCATTCATATCACAGCATGGTTTCTGTTGTTTCTCCAGTGGCCACTGATAAATCATAGTCCTACAAATATTACAACCATGTCAGAGAGTCAGAGATCAAACATTGCTCATTTCACTTCTTGAGAAAATGAGCTCACTTGCTCTCGAATGGTGACTGTCTTTAACCTCAGTCTCTCTCAAACTTTGATCTACAATCAGACAAGTTTAGGAAAGCTGGTTATAAGATTTTTTTAAATTTTTTTGCTCTGTAGTTCTAGTCTACAAATATAGACCTCAGCCATCTGTTGAGTACTTTACTCATTTACAGGTGGCATAAGGAGAAGTGAGACTTACCAGGGATCGATGTCTCACAGTGCTCTATAACTTTAGTTTTACTTATCTCTGGAGCTAAAGACTATGACTTCTAGGTTTGAAGACACCAGGAACTGTGCATCTTCCAAATGGGTCTCTGTTCTGTCTGTTCCTGTCTTGCGGCTGTGGCCTTAAATGTTACTATCTGCATTCATTGTAATTTAGAATGCTCGTCAATCACTCCTTGGGACCTGGAGGAATAAAAGGATGTTAGATACTGACAAAATAATAATCATTTCTGAGTTCCAGAAGATCAAAAATAATTATTCATTCATTTATTCAATGAGGGTTTTTGAATGTGTGTACTTTGTCACTTCTGTGAGCAGTAGCAAATCAAAGTTTAAAAAATATAATGCTCTTCTAAGAAGCTTATCATTTAGGGAAAGAGATAGATTACCAAAAAGAAAATAAAAGGCTTCTGCCTCTATCTTGAAAGTCTGGATGAATTATAGTGGAAACAAAGGAAAAGAAACACCAACATTTCTTTGGGAGTGAGGCAGAGAGAGCTTAACAGAGGACAGCAGCTTTGAGCGGGGCCCTGAGTGGTGAGTGTGTCTCATATGCAGACTAAAGGGGAAGAGAGGGCATCTTGATCCAGTCACAGGGCATGATGTGAACGGGAAACCTGCTAGGAGAAAATCCTTTAGTGTATCAACCAAGGTCATCTTCCCTTTGGTGACCTAGCCTGTATATAACAAGTTCCTGGAAGAGAAGCAGACAAACTAAGGATAAAAGAGACTGTGCCTGGAAGACCTCAGGGAATTCAATGATAAAATTAAGTCAAAAATTCAGTAATTTAGCAGGGATTTAAAAAAAAAATCCAACTAAAGTCATAAGCCTTCATATACACAAATAATAACTCCTTAGAGGAAATACTGGCAAAGAAAACCCACTAAGTTGTAAACTGAGAGAAAACATTTTCTACGAATATATATAGATAGATAGATAGATAGATAGATAGATAGATAGATAGATCTCAAAGATAAGAAACTCACATTCCTAATGTCTGACAAATGTAAGGGGCTGGCAGAGCAGTTGTAGAAAGTGCTGTGAGACCACAGCAATGAATGAAACAGAACCCTGGATGGGAGCCATCACCCTTCTCTTTCCTCACCTGATTTCCATCACAACAAGGCAGCAGCCCGGTGACTTCTATCATTCTGATTAGACAGCAGAGCTCCATGGGTGGGACCGGGAAAAAGGTCTCCCATAAACATCCTCCACAGTTGGTCCTCTTTGAAAGTTGTGCGCTTAGCTCACTCCTTCCCAGAACCAAACGTCTCTGCGTCTTCTCTGGCAAGAGTCCAAGCATTTCTGTGAGCCTTGAAGATGATATGCTTTGCAAACCTTGTGAAGTTTATAAAGGGGCACATCATATGGGTGATTCAGAAACTCTGACTTCAGTAAATGAGCTGATGATTCCTTACAGAAACAACTTTGTTTTCTTGAAGGAAGGTAGTAAGCAGATGGTCAGGGATACAGGCCACCGTGAAACCACAGAGGAGGTCAAAGGAATAAAAGACATTGCAATAGCATTGCTGCCCCAGAAAGCAGGAACCTGTCAGTAGGACAGGAATGCCTAATTTCCGTCAGTCATTGCCTTAGGAGACAATGACACAGGCGACCTGTAATTTACTGGAGACTAAGTCCTTTTCGTTAGATTAGCGAATAACTAACAAATGTATTATTGCCGAAAAAAATAATTTAAGAAAATTTCTTTATGATGAGAAATTATTAAAAATAAGATCATGCCAGAGCTGATATCCTTCAGTGAACAGAGTTCCTCTTGCCATCACTGATTAGGAACTTTCCCTACCAACTGAAATAACTACCTCATGCCGAAGGAGAGACTATTGCTTATTAAGTAGGATTCACTTTAAGTTTTTCATTTTCTCTTTTGTGGCCTGTCTTTTGTTAACTGAGATATCTTCATTTCTCAATCTATAAAACTTAAAAATATATATGATATAGAGTATATAGTGTCAGTAAGTGGAAGAAGCCACTGTGGGTTATTAAACTTTTATGGTGACCCATGAGGCCAAAGTAGGGCATCTCCGAGTCACTTTCCAAAGCAAGAAATGGTGTAATGAGTTTGGAGGAAGAGCAGAAGAAATGATTACTCTATACCTTAGGAAGATGTTTCAACTCCAGAAGGGCTTCATTGTCATACATTTGCTATCAATTTCCCTATTTGACTTCAATTATTTTATATAAAGTCATCAGAATTTGGGGACTTTTTGCATGCAAATATGTGTAAACTAGAAAGCATGATTATAAATCATACCACCAAGTAACAAGTAAAATTTTGCCTTGATTTCATAGAAAAACTTTGTTTAAACTAATAAAGGTAGGTTGGAGAGGATATACTTCAATGAAAATTATGATTTCTAAGTGGACCTTACGTTAGATTCCAAGGTTTACTTTGTTTTATGTAATTTATTACTCCTAGATGAAGAATTCCCTCTTTTCTGCACAGTGATGGGAGGTGCAGAATTGTTTTTATATTAAATAAAACACATATACATATAGTTGTATGTGTGCCTTCATCCATTTATTTGTTTCATTCATTCATTCAATCACATAGTAAATATTTAAGGGGCACTTGCTATGTGGTAAGCATTGCTCCTATGCAATGGCAATATAGGAGCAAATTCTGCTTTATAGATTTTTGGTATAAATTGTGCAGAGAAGATCAGAAGTATCAAATAACAAGTAAATATAAGACAGAATGTGGTAAGTTCTAGACTTGAAAAGTGGAACAAGGATGAGAAAAGGGAAAGTTGAAAGGATTATTTTGAATAAAGTGTATACTGATGTAACTTTTGAAATAAAATTTGATGAAGTAATGAGTCATGAATTTATTTAAGAGAGAACATTCTAGGTGGAGAGAACAGCAGGTATCAGGACCTCCAGGGGAAACATGCTAAATCAATAGGCAGAAGTCAATCGAGAAAGAGAAATGCAGAGTAGAAGACAGAGCTGGAGAGGCTGCAAATGACTTTAGGCTGTGCGTTTCTGCGTGTTCTTCAAAGGGATCTTTGTTAAGTGTGTACTTGAGGATGGGGAGAGGGCATGACCATATCCTTTAGGACTGCTGGTGCAAGATACTTGCAGCAGGTAGGAGATTCAAGGTCAAAGATGGTTCAGGTCAAATATCATTATACATCCTAGCATTTTAAGATATCAAAGTTTGCAGGTATTTATCTGATACAGCATTATGCATATGGTATCAGGCATTAAGTCAAAAGTCTGTTCTTTGATCAGATGCAGCTCTTTAATGCCTTGCAGCACTGCCTATGCATGGGAGCATCTTGAGGTCAGTGTCCTTGCCTGGTTTACCTTTAAATTTTTTATAGCATCCAAAGAGATGGTCCCAAAAGCAAAATACCCAATATCACCTGTTGAATGAAGAAGCAAAATACACAAGAGATAATTATTTACTTTGCTTTTCTCATGGTACCTAAAGAGATTGTCCCAAGAGTATATTCTCAATAACACTTGTTGAATAAAGATGTGAGTCAAGTGTATAACAAGAGATTAGAATTTGATATTTACTGACACAAGTATTATATAGTTTGTAATCCTAATATGTATTACAACTTTTCATAAAAATCTTATAGCATGACTTCTGTAAAAACAACTTCTTGGGCAAAAGAGAACTGGCAGATATAAGTGTTTTGACATCGTATGAATGTGAACACAAGGAGGACAGAACATTTTTTAAATCACTTTTTCTTCCTAGGTAAGGAATATAGAGACTTCATTCAGCTCATCATTTCAAACTGCTGAGTCATTTGCCACTTGAAATGAATTGAGGGTTGTTAAAGGTTTTATAGAAGAATTCATTAAATATGTATTGAGCCAGCTTAAGATGGAAATTGTTACAAAAACTGGCAACTATTCAAATAGCAAAATGTTTCAGTTTATGATGGAGATATTTTACTCCCGCCTGGGTTCTGTCCTCCATTAGTCCACTCAGATGGGCAAGGCTTGAGTCACCTGCACATGACATAGTAATTGCTGCAACTGCTCATGCAGCTGGTATGAGTGCCAAGTAAAACAATGTGAGTCCAGCCAGGTGCTCCTCCTCCCAGAAGGCACAGTCTTCTATGAGATCTGTGCATTCACCTGAGTGCTGACATCCTCAGTTGCCTGGAGGTGGGATTTGGAACCATTGGAATAACCAGAGTCTGTACATACAGATGCACACACAAATATACACACTCAGATGTGCACACAAACATAGAGGATATACATGTTCTTCCCCACATGCTTGCTTGGGGATCAGGAAATGATGGAAAGGAAGACGGGAGAGTTGAGGAACAGCTTAAGAGAACGTGCCTTAGAATTAAACAGAATGGATTCCAATTCCAATTGGAACACTGCAGTTAAGTGACCACAGGTGTGTTACCTAATCTAAGCCTTGTGATTCTATTTATTCAAATCATTTTTACAACAAAACCTTTGTTTTTGCCTGGCACTTAGTGGATCAATGTAAATCTGCTATACTGTTTTATACATTCCCAGTAGTCTGAAAAAATCATGTTCTAAAACTAACATAATAAATAATAGAATTGGGTACAGATTGTTCAAAATCTAGTAAATTTGGTAACCAAAACACACACACACACACACACACACACACACACACACAACCTACCAATTAAAAAAAAGAAAGTCCTAAAAATAGAAAGTAGATATAAAGTGTTTAAAAGAAAACTTGACCTGAGTTGGGGGCGGGGGAGGCGGCATTGAGCATTGAGCATGAAAACAGTGTCAAAGTCAGAACAGCAGTATTATCACTAATACTCATTTCCAAAACAGAGTATATGGCAAGAATGAGCTAGAAGAAAGGTGGGATTAGCTCTGCCTCATGCACAATACTTATCTTTGTATAGTATGCTGCACTCAGCTGAATAAGTGTACTCTGCATACTTCGTGTCAAGGTATTGTTACTTGGAGGCACAAAATTTAATGGACCTGCAGAAAAATCACTTCCCAGCGAGATTCATGCATTTTACTGATGTCATTCCCTTATGTAAGTGAGCTAATTTGCATTACAGAAAATAAGATAAAACAGACCATACTTAATATGCATTTCTATATGTCTTAGATAGTATAGAATTGTGAGGAATATGGGATGATATGATAACACAGTAAAGCAGTTGATGCAGTATCTGACCCAGAGTACTGGGTATGTGTTCCTCTCAGAAGATAAAATCAAGAAGGGTCCTGGTGTTTAGAATCATGTACAGAAAAGACACCAAGAAACTAAGAACACTTTTCTGTTTAATATTAGATTAGTGTAATTCCAAGTGTCAGAAATGGGACATAAAGTAGCATCGAAGAGAAGGAATAGTTAAGATGTAGAGAAATCCTTCATATGTTGCTGAGGAAAGTCACAAATAGCATTGATCTCCAAGACAAAGGACATTTTTTAACTGGCTAAGAGACTTCTTAATTACAAATTAAAAATCAGTTTGACATGGTGGTACTTGATAAATTAATAAAAAGCATTGCATCTTGAGTAATTGTCTACCCTGAAACTCTAAAGAAAGTAAGTCTTATTTTCTGCTATAATGTTCGTATATATTTGTTTGTCATGTAAAGTGTCTCTTTAATTTCTAGATTCAAACTTGTAATAATGAGTAAATTTATTATAAATTGTATAACTATCTGTACTTTATAAAACAAATGTAATCGAAATTATTATGAAATCCCAATTGTCTGTGCGAGTTGGGTAGAAATCATAATAAGAAAAATCTCTTTATCCTCTGATTTACTTAAACGACCTAAACACAAACTTTTTGATATACTGTACTTTTACTCTTGTGCTAAGAAATGGGAAAGATCCCATCTCTGTTTTGAGGAAACTCATGATCCAATGTGCATTCAAAGAGTAGGATGCTCAGGGGGTGTTTTGGAAACCACAGTGACGGGACTCTCCTTGGAGGTTAAGGGAAAGATTCCCGAGAGAGACTTCTCTGCAGCGTCTGAAGGATACATAAGAGTTAGTCTGGCAAAGAAAAATGGAAGGTGAAATGAGGCCAGATGAACGGATGAACAAAGACTATGAAATCTGAAACAATATGGTGTGAGTGGGCTGACCATACGTCCTGTTTTAAATGGTATAGTTTCAGTTTTTGCATATTTCCTGACCATCCCATCATTTTAATATAAATGTTAATTGTGTACTATTTTTAATAAATCAGGGTCATAATATAGGGGCAGAAAAGGGCAGTCAGTTTGTCCCAGGCCCAGTCTTTTGGGGGTGCCCAAAAGCAGCTAACCCTTTTGTCCCGCATTATAGACAACCCTTGCCAGCACTGACCGTTGTGGGGCATGGCTGCTACTGCTGTTCCAGCTCCCTGTGAGGAAACACAATGAGAGAGGATCCCACATCCCCAACCCACTCTTTACAAACGCTTGTTTCTTCAAAGGGAATAGAACACTGCAGTGTGGTCGAGCCACAGCTGTGTACTATGGGGATTATTTCTGGCACTAGAATGGTGGCGATGGCATATGTTTTAGGCAGGACATTTAGAGCAGGGCTTTCAGGGGTGCCAAATTGGGGTTTTGCTTACGTTGCAAAAATTCCTTGCACCAACCCTGGCCATTTGTATAAAGTCACACCAGACTGTATGTTGGCACTATGCAATCACCTATCAGCACTGCAGAGTACTTACTTGTTGCTGGCCTGGCTGCTCTACCCCTGCTCAGATTGATTGCCTTTCCTCCTCCCTTCCCCTTAGTCACTAGCACCTAAGTCCTGTTTTTGCCATCCTGGTATCATGTTTTTGCCTCAAGGAAATATGGTCAGTCTAGGTGTGTGGGGGGAGGGGGCTGTGCAAAGTTGTCAATACCACTGAATGCAAAGCACAGGTTTGGGACTGTCCAAAAACAATAATAAAATACTACAAGGGCCATATTATAGGGCTTGGTTTGCTATGCAAAATAATTTTAATTCAACCTTGCAAGTACTAGTATAAAACTGAACCATATTAATTTGAGGAAGAAATTAATCAATTTGTGACTTAAGAAAAATATGTGAAGAAAATGAAAAAAAAATATGAGAAGGTGGTGTGGATACAAGGACTAGTCAAAATGAAGTTACTTTATTGTTTTGTAGGTCCAAGTACTATTATTCTCATGTTGTTCTAAGTACCCTGTAACTCCCCTCCTCATCTCATTTTCTTTGACAGTTTTCCTTATGTCGATCATTTGAAATGAGGGTGCACTTAAATTCAGCGTCATCAAATAAAAAGGGGTCTAGAGTCAGGATACTCTACACATGAAATGGGGGAGACACAGCTGCCTGGAGCAGTCATCATTGGCTTCATGGAGGCAGCTACTGTTGAAGAAGTTGTGTAATTCGAATAGATGAGAAGCACAGTAAGAAAGAACACTGATCTAGGACTCAGAACTATATTGCAGGTTCTATTGTTAGTACAATGTGTGGCTGTGTGCTAGGTTCCTTTACCTCTCTAAAAACCAGTTTCCATACTGTTCTTGTGCAGAGCTCGGTGAGCTGACTGTTAACATGGCTTCCAACTGTTACTGATCACTGTCCTCCCCTCAACAAGGCCTGCTGGCCTCTTCAGGGTTCTTGGACCTCTGAGCAAACAGAAATTGCATTGGAGTCCAAAACCTTCCTCAGAAAGTATTTTATTGAAGACACCATATACAGGAGAAAGAGAAAGAAAAAGGGAGAGCAAGAGCTTATGTGCATAAGGCCATCAGCATCAGGACCTACTTTGCTGTATGCCCTGGTCTGGGATCCTTGATTTTGTTTTGTTTTGTTTTTTTGTTTGTTAGTAGGGTAGATTAGATGAGACCAGCCGTTTATATGAGCTGGTGGTCAGCAGTTTCAAGAAAAGGGGCACACTGTGCATCCAGGCGTTATGTCTCTCTGGTGGGTCCAGAAAATACCTAGGAAGCTCAAAATGCTTGTGTTACAAAATGGCCCTTCTCTTTTCTTTCTATCCAGAGGACTTGGATGGTTTCGTTGTTTACCAGTCTTTAGAGTACCAATCTGTGCAGTCATTTCTTGGAGACAGTATGCTGGTATGTAGTATGTAGTGCTAGGTATGTAGCTTAATTATACTAAGGTGACTGGGTCTTGAAATGAGAGCAGTCACAGCTGGACACATACTGGGGACAAGAAAGTTAAGCCCACCACATTTTCCTCTCTGTCTCACAACTGTGGTTAGTCTATGTGGTTCTCTAAGGTGAAAGGAATATGAGGAGGCTGGTTCTTACTGGATGGAGAAAGAGATATGACAAGTGACTAGTGGAACATAGACAACAGAGACTGGAAGAAAGTCTGAATTTGGAAAACTGGAAGAAAGTTATTTGATCGATTTCACCATTAAAGGAGACATTGACTCATTCTAAACCAGTTCCCTCTATGGAATGGGACTTAGGCATTTCCAGAATGTTCAAGTTTGATGAAAGGCTTACTGGAGCCTTTTCCTGAGTCTGATCCCTGTAAACAAGCTTCCAAGCTAGATGATGTCAGCTGATTTCTAGATGCAAATTACACTCTGCTCTTCACATGGCTGCTATTTTTAGCCCTTACAGTATGTGACTTCTCTCAAGGACAGCAGGAATGTTCATGAACTATGCATAGGTCATGATGGTGCTTAATGGAGATATAACCATTTGTTAACAGAGCATTAAATGTTTAATAGTTCATTAGCATAAAATCTTTTTTAAAATTTGGAAATATTTTTAATATGCCACTTTCCGCTAACCTGATGAGTATTTCAATATTGAAATTCATAAAGGTGCCTAGTCTTCTGACCCTACCAGAGTAGGTTTTTCACCTAATTCTTGGGAAATGTCAAGCTTAATCATTCTGTAATGATCAGTTAAACAGTCAGCTGTATCTTCTCATGGGTCCTGTGCATAAACATTTAGAACAATTAAAGGCTGAATCACTTTGTGATCTCTCTTTAGTGGAGGTGGAGGGGGTGTGCCTTTCCTTGTCAGAAAAGGGCTACTGATAATTGTTAAGAACTAAAGTTTTGAGCTGCCCAGAGAGGAAGCCAACACTCCCAGGTCTTCCCTTTGCGCCTATGTTCAGAATTGCTGGCTTTGGAGTCCAATTTTACCTCTCCATAGCTCAGCAAGGAAAACTGGAAGAGGGTTTATAGGAACAGGAACCGGAGGCAAAAAAGAGAGAAAGTGGTGGGTGGTGTTGCTATCCAGAGCTTTGCCAATCAAGCTGAGAAGAGATGTAAAGTAGAAAGAGCCAAAAATCTCTCCAAGCCAAATCCTCCCCCTCCCGTGGCCCTTTCAAGCAGGACTTGCCTTAATGCCAAGGGAAGTGGAGGCAGAGCACTTGTGTGGACCTGAAAAGGAGGTCATCGCCAGATGCTCTAAACAGGTATCAGTGTGCAGTTTTTCCTCTTTCCAATCTGTCCTTAGTAAAGAGAGCTTTTATGATACCCAGAGTTTAGACTGCTGAGTGTAATGACTAACTCTTAAATTTGTGGGGTTCCAACAGCCCGAATCTGTGGGTAAACCTGACTCCACTCTCCTGAGACCAAGGGGAATGCATTACAATGCTTAGGCTAGAGAATAGGATGAAATATTTATTAGCACAGAAATTTCTGTCCACTTTGTTTTCTCCTTGTGTCTCCATTTTACAAATACCCCCAGAGGCTTTGGAAAGAGAATATTTCTGAAAGATCAATAATAATTACAATAGTAGGGAAGAAAACAGATCAAAAATTGACATTGCCTTTTTAAATTAGACTAACTAGTGAGAGTCATGGATCATAGATATTTGGAATATTCATCTGGCAGAGACATTTGAGTAGTGCTAAAGGGATTCCTTTGTTTTGCAAATGAAGAAATTTACAGCAGTTAGATAACTTCCCAAGGTAACAACTCTAGCTGGTGGCAGAGTTGTTCCTAGAAATCAAGTATCCTAACTTCCAGGGGACAAGTTTCATAAATAGTCTTATTTGTTATCAATAACAATCAGAATAATAGCAATTACAGTTCCCCAACCAAACAGCTTGGGGTAATTTTGTATTTGAAATGGAAAATGATTAATACAAACCTTAGTAAAAAAAGAATGATCATGTATAAAAATATATCCATATCTCTAACTACATAAATTTTCGGTACTGCAAAATCATAAAATGGAAACTTTGGGATCACATTAACCTTCTCTCAGGTTAACCTGATATGTGTTTTCATAGCTTCACTGATATAATTATACATATATGCATATATTTAGCAAACCTCAGCTACATGCATTTATCATATTGACACAATGAAGCATATGTTGTAGAATTGAGACCTTTGGTAATTATGTTATTCGTGCTTCTGATTCACTGTAATATTTTGCATCAGTTTGTATTTGTCTTTGTACATCTCAAATGCAAAGCAGCTGCTTCGCTCATTGTTATGAGTCACAAATCAGAACATACTTATGTCAAAACATGCAAAATTTAAGATCCCAAACCCTTTGAGTTTAATAGACTTATATCCCTGAGTATTGTACAGACCTTTTTACATTTATTAAATTCTGTGTGTTTTAAATTTGCCATTGTAGATCTGTTTTAAAATAAATTTCCAGAGTTTAATATCCATTAAAAAAGTAAAATGATTTCAACTACTTAATCACATTCCCATTTAGATGACCTCTGTAGGAATGAAGTTAATACCTTACTGAAATGAGTGGGTGAAGAAAGGGACAGGTCACGTTATTGATGCTCACTGAAGAATCTCATTAAGAAATGATTTCCTTCTATTGCGTCTCCTTTTTCTCTATCTTTTTCCCCCACTCTCCTTTAGCAGAAAGTATCTCAAGGCCCAATCAAACCTAATGTTTGACTACTTTTGTACCATATTCGATTGGGGGTGGGAGAAATGGGAATGACTGGAAGCAAGTTATCTTTTACCTTTTCCTGTAATACCTTAACCTAAAAAGGAACTCTATTCATATCAAGAATACTACGAGTTCAGATGAATGTTTGATACAGAATGTGTCCTCTTTTATTCACCACTCCTCCTCATCTATGTTAATGTATGATGATCATACCGGGGAATTTTTTCTAGGAAAATGATTAGTTGCCTTAACTAGGATACCATAAGCCTGCATTCCTCTTATCCTTGTAATATGGCCTTCATGTTTAGCAAGTGCTCTAACACTTTTGATAAAAAGAACTCATTCCAAGATGCCTGGAAGCATGTCTCCTTGGATGCCTCACCTTGCCATCTGTAATCTTTTAAAGTGAGAATCACACTGGGGAGGAGACTGCTTGCACTGTCTGTTGGGAACAAATCAATAGGCGTGTCTGGATTTGTATACAAAACTTGCCTCCATCCACAGTGGCGTGGTAAGCAAGAATTAATCAGGGCTGTACTTACTAACATAGTTTCCGCACTGTTTGTGCACACGTGTGTGTGTGTGTGTGTATGTGTACTGAAGAAAAATGTTGGATATGAATATTGACTGGTTTGATTAGCATGGATGTACTCTAAGGGGCTTGGAAAATATTAGATCTCTCTTTTTAAAAATAGGTGCCAAAGAAGGCATGTGAATGAAATACATATTAAGAGCATTAATTCTAGTGAGTTTCAAGCTTTTCATTATAATCTTGTTGGGATGTAGGTAGAACTCGGAAGCTAAAAAAGAAATGTATTTGAGAGTTTGTTGGATTACTTTACGTCTATTGGAAATTGGTTTTAGAAATACAAGTGTGACAAATGATTGTACAAAAACATTATAGGCCATGTTCTTTCATTAATGTATCTGTTCATTCATGCAATACATGTTTTTTAATGGCTTACTATGTTTCAAGACTTTTAAATAGAGTGGTTACAAAAATGATGACCTCATGGGGTTGTTAGGGTCAGCGTTTGTCCTTCCAAGAAAACGCACACACACTTCAGTCGACAATGCAAAAGCAAAAGGAAACTTTATTTCCAGCTAGCTGGGGTCTGAGCCTCCTCCAGCACACTGGAGTTAGACAAAGACCCCGGGCTTTGTTTCAGCAGGGTTTTTATATCAAAGGTTACAGACCAAGGGATTAGTTACAATTCCAGACCTTGGAGCATTCCCATATTCAGTATCTTTCGGCCCCAGGTTTCGGGTATGTCATCTCTAAGGAATTTCTAGTTTCAGGGCCAGAAAAGAAACTTAATCCAGGGTTCTTATTTCAGGAAGCAAAACTCAGGCCTATAGCTATTTCTGTCCAGAGCCTGTCATGGCGGTGATCCGGCTCCTGCAGGGTTTATATTCTTTAGAAGAGAAAATCAGTATTAGTCATGCATTGATAACAATTCCTATGCTAAATTTAGAATAATAGTGATAGTTCAGTAAATATTCACAAATTTCTGGATTGTGTAATTTTCCAGCAACGTACATGAATCTTACATTCAGATGCTATTAGTTACATATTTCTCACTTGCTTAATCCCAGCCATCTGCCCATTAGTTTGACCTGTTAAATTGATTTAAGGACTTTATCCATTCCAACTTCATGCTTCCTGTTTCCTGGGAATTAGATCTGAGCAGACAGTACTGCATTATGGCTTCATGTTTGGCTTATTACCACGATAACTTCTACATCTTGCTCAGTTTTATATCTAAATAAATTAAAAACTTGAATCCTTGGATGTCAGATGTTGAAAAAAATATGAAATCTGCACTTAACCTCATAGCTTTTTATTCCAAGTTTATACTCAATGCATTATAATTGACAAAGAAAATCTCAAGAAATTTATATCTCGTACTTACTGAGATGGAATGATTCAAGCAAATCAAAAATAGCCACTTATATGTTTTATAGGGAAAAAACTGGGCTTGTTCTGCGGAGTCCTGGGAATTGGGTTAGGAAGCATTTTGAATTAATATACGTGAACAAAGAAGCTTGGATGATGTAGGTGTTTATTTAGGACCTAGATCTGTGCTTTTTACAGAAGTTACGTCCATATCTTTAACCAGTCGTAATTCAACATAATACAAAAGCAATTGGTTCAGTCCCAAGTGCTCCAAATATTATTAACAACAGGGTCCTGGTCCCAGGTGTTCTGTCAGCTTTTGAAGTTGACATGGTCTTACCTGTGGGTGAGTCTTTCTTATAAAATAAGTGTTCCTTCTGGAATCCTTGCTGAAAGCATTAATATTTGCTCATTTGTTATTTTTCCCTTAAAGAAAAAAGTTTCCACAAAATGTGTTCTTTTCCTGGTCTTCCATCTTTTATAGCTTGAAAGGCAAAAGGAGAAATAAAGCTGGGCATTTTCTTATTGAAGTTTTTAATTCATCTCCACAATTTGCTGGGAAGTAAGTGTATCAAGTTTTATCCCTACCATCCACTTAATGCAGCACAATGTGAGAAGCTGTCACTATGTTACTCCTTTCCTGGATGTGATCTATAAGCAACAGCAACAAAAAGACTATGTCTGTGGTGCAGATACATGAACCATCGTTACAGTGCTAAATATGGGGTGGGTACAGTTGTGTTTTTTCTTTTTAATGTCTTTTTCTATTACACATACATGGAAGGGAGAAAGTTGGATGTCCAGGTTTTGAACTCTTGTCTTTTTGGAAAGCTCTGGAGTCAAAGTTCAGTTGTTGTGATGGAGAAGATAGAACGGTATGTTTTCTAGAAATTATATATTAATGAAACAGAAAAGAAAACTTATTTTTGAAACTATATGTGTACTAAAAACAAGGGAATTTCAGTGTGTGATAATCACTTCTTTCTAGAAAAGTAATCGGCAGAAAAAGAATAGTGGCCTATGTACTAAACATGTGCCACTGGCATGTAGTGATGCACGAGGCTGAGCAGACCCTGATCTCATGGAGCTCCTGTAATTGCAGAGTTCACAGATATGACATATAGAGTTACACAAATTTGGACTTGATTTCCATACTGTGGAGTACTCAGAAGAAGACCAGATTATTTTGATAATATTTAATAGAAGGATCTAGTGGTGTTTGAAAGAGCTGAGATGGTGTTTCTCTGAGGTGGTGCTTGGATTTGGCTTATTCTTTGTCATCTGTTGGTTAAAGGAAGGAGAGCCCATGAATCCAAAGTATTTTTTTTTACTCAAATGCATGTTTTCAATAGTGAAGTTGAATGCTCTATAATATTGGAATAAAATTGATAGACTCAAAATAAGCACTCACAATGTATAAAGGTAGAAGGCGTTTTTAAACATTTCCCCCATCTCTGACTCTGCCCACTCCTATCCAAAAGAGTAAATGTAAATGTCATCTTTCTCTTCTTTGAAGTGGAATATGAAGTTTCCAGTAATACTACTTGGTAGGTGCTGGAGAGTTATTGGTGTTATTGGTATTTCTCCAATGGTCCAGTATGCTGTCATTTTTTACGATCAATTGAGTTGATCAGGATTAGTTAATCTTCCTGACTCTGATCTCTTTCCTATTGAATGTGTTATATCCTCCATATGACTAATGAGTGAGTTTTCTAAAAAACAAACTTTGAAATTGCAGATGCTACATCTGATTAGGACACTGTTTCTTAAACCATAACAGGGGGCCCTTCATGCCTCTTTCCCTTATCTTACAGCAAATTCAAGAACCCGGAGCTGCAGCAGCTGCAGTGAACCGTCAGCACTTGCGAGCATGCTATGCTAGCCCACTGATCATCCCTTGAAGTACTTTTCTCAGACTGCAATCTCCACTTTAACTCCTACTTATTCTCAAATACTGATGTGAAGTTCTACCTTCTTCAAAAAACCATCTCTTACAGTGCCAGGTTGAGTGAGGTGTCTGTCCTAAGAATCCCTATTGCACGTGGTACATCTCTCTCATAGATGTATCACACACCATCAAATCAATAACGTAAAGCCACTTGTGGATGTTTGAATATACAATGTAAACTGGTACAGGCACTATGGAAAACAACATGGAAGTTCCTCAAAAACTTAAAACTAGAACAACCATGCAGTCCAGAAGTTTTATTTCCAGGTATAAAGAAAACAAAATCTTTATCTCAAAGAAAACAAAATCTTTATCTCAAAGGTATCTGTGTCCTCCCACACTTATTATTATTATCAATAATAGCCAATAGCTAAGGTTTGGAAACCACCTAAATGTCAGTCAACAGATAAATGGATAGAGAAAATGTGATATTTGATGGAATATTATTCAGTTTTATAAAAGAAGGAAATGTTCTCACTTCATTCATCTGGATTTATCTGGTGGGCATCATGGTAAGAGAAAAAAGATAAATCAGAGAAATACAAATACCTCATGCTATCAATTACATGTGGAATATAATACATGTATGTGGATATGCATAAATATACATACAAAGAGTAGAAAAGTGATGTAGAAAAATGATTGACAGAGGTTGAAGATGGGTGGAGAGATAAAGTTTGGTAAAATGACACAAACTTTCAGTTATAAGATTAATAAATTCTTGTTATCTAATGTATAATATGATGATTATAGTTGATAATGTTACCTCTCTCCTGTGACAAACCAAGTGGGCACTTGTGGGAGCTTTAGCAAGTTCATGATGCCAGCAGGCTCAGCGGAGTAGTCTCCCAAATCTGAGCCCCCATTTCAGATTGGGGTACACATATATGGGTTGTGGGGGATTCTAAGTGGGCGAATTGGAAGGTGAATTGAAAGGCCAAATTGAAAGGCTAAATTGGAACCCCCGAAGCTCTTTCTCTCTGCCTGTCAGCCGCTAGCAGCTGCCTTCTGGTATTTCTTGTTGTGCATCTGTTAGGTTCCAGGAAGTGGGACACAGAGAAGTAGGGCACATTGGGGTGCGGGGGTTGCCATATATCAAGGGGGTGCATACATGCATTTAATTTCTTGTTCCCTCACAATAATATTGTATTGATAATTGAAATTTGCTAAAAGTTAAATGTTCTCCACCTCCCACCTGCCTCTGCCACCCACCAAAAATGTAATATAAGTAAGGTGATGAATGGATGTGCTAATTAACTTGATGCGAGGGATCCTTTCACAATGTAAATTTATTTCAAACCATCACACCGTACACTTTAAATATCTTAACAATTTTGTCAACTCTTTCGTAATAAAACTGGAAATGTTAAATTTATAATAATTAAACTTAAAAAGAAATGTTAGTTTTTCAGTGACTTCAGCCACATTTAAATGATTAAATAGTACATGTGGTTAGAGATTACCATACTGGAAACCAACAGTATAAAACCTTTTTATCATTGCAGAAAGTTCTATTGGATAATGCTGGTTAAAAAGTTTGGGATATTTATCTATCTTCCTCTTTGACTTTGAATTACTTAAGTCACATGTTTTCCAAATGTGAACAATGCTCCATAGATATTTACTGAAAAATGAATAAATTATTAAGATCTGAGTTTCATATATCTTCTGTTATTGCATATGTGATCAATCTGTGTATAATCTAACAAAGCAAATTTTGTTATAAATGTTTACTGAAGTAACATTGCATCAAACATTATATACACTTCATGTGTGTATCATTGTACGTCACCATCTATATATACTTGATTAAGTTTACCACTAAAAGTTCAATTAGATCTTCCATATAATTGACCTCTTTTACATTGTTTATAACAAAACAAATTTTGATGAAAGGAGATTTTTTAAAGTGTTGAAGTAACATTGGTTTGTCACTTTACATAGGTATTATTGTAATACTTTAATTTGACATCCGTATATAATAAATTAAAATCTCCACTGATAGTCTAGTTTCTATTCAGTACCATATAATTAACCCCCTTATCTGATTTGTCCACCCCTAATCCCCCTTCTATTCTGGAACAACCATTTTATTGTCAGAATCAAAGTGTTGTTTGTTTGTTTCTTTTGTGATAGTTTAGTTTGCTTTTTTTATGTTCCACTAATGAGTGAAATCGTATATTTGTCTTTTTCCTTTTGACTTATATGCTAACACAATACCTTCAAGTTCCAACCAGGTCTCAAATGCTAAGATTACATCTTTTTATAGCAGTAGTGTTTCATTGTGTATCAAAACCACGTCTTTATTTACTCATCTATCAGTGAGCACCTAGGTTGTTTCCCTACCTTGGCTATTGCGGATAATGCTACAATAAACATAGGGATGCATATATCTCTGTGAGTTTGTGTTTTCTAAGATAATAGACAGGCAGGATTTAAGTAAATGAAGAAAAGAAGGACATTGATTCCTTGACTCAAGCTCAGGAAAGAGCTAAGCTGTCATTCTATAACCTCATCACTAGGACAAAAGGCAGCAGAAATTTAGTGTTCATTCCAGGAAATTGCCCACTGGATTAATTTTTGATTTGGGTATGAGAAGTGGCCGCAGAAACACATATTGTTCAGAGAAATAGGCTATGTTGCTTATTCTACCAATTAAGTCCAGTAGACCATGCCACTTTGGGTTGTAAGGCAATTCTAATGGTAGCCTAAAGTGTTTAGTTTTAATTGCTAAAGGAAGTAAATGTTCAGTTTAAAGTATTAAGAGGGGAAATTGGGGTTATAACTGAGCTTTAAGCTATTCACCAGTCTACCAGGTGATTAGCTAGTTTAAAGTTACTCTTTTAAAGCATGAACTGTTCTCTGGGATTTGAGAATGGTCAGAAGTAATGCCCAAATCTAGGTAGATCAGATATAAGGAACAAAGCAAATCTACTTTTTCCAGTAAAACAAGTGATTTTGTGAGCCCTCAAATATGTTCATAAAAAAGTTGATCCTGAAAAGGAAGGAAATATGAAAGAATCAAAGAAAGTCGATTTTGGTTGTTGACTTTTATTTTGTTTTCTGACTGCAATAATACTCTTTGGTCTCCTAAATCCACATTTATTTTGAGGTAAATATTTAGTGATCTGATTTCTATCCTTTTCAAAGTTGCATGTGCTTGTAAGTTGCATTGGCCTTTTCAAGCCTCCATCTGAGATAACCAGTGGTAATTAGTGTAACTTCTAAAGTTTGAACTGAGCCCTGGTATAACCCCTACTTTTAAATGTCTCGTAGTATTGGCAGATTTAACTGGATTTATGTGATTTAGTAGTTATTTCCCTCTTTCTCTGTTCTTCTGCCATTGACTTTGGATCAAATTTGCTTAATCAGGAAAAAAGATCACATTAGTTTACAATTCTGGATCTAATCATTTGGCAATGAGACCCAACTAGGACTCACATAGGTAGTTGAGTACACATTCTAAAATGTGCTTTGGATATTTTTTTAACAAGAATATTCATTCACAATAATACAAGAGAAAATAAAAACCAATCTGAATCCACCCCCACCCCCCAATAACTGCTCTTATTTGTGCCCATAATTTGCTGATGTCTGTCTACATGCATACACATTTTATGAATTAGAGTTTACATACAACTTTACATTCTGTGTTTTTCTTCTTAAAATTGAATTTCAAACATTAAAGAGCTTCAATTTTGGAAAGTGTAACTCTGGAACCACTCTGCAGCAGTCAGAAAAGGCATTTACTGTCTAAGGAATCCCAACAAATCATTTTAGGCTTCTGTCAGTCTCCAATGACACCATTTAGGAAGCAGGAGAGGTAAGAAATAAAAAGTAATGTAACCCTGTGAGGGAAGAAGACAACAAAGTTGCCAAGTGCTGTTGTCTGACAAGATATCTCTAGAGAGGTGAGGATGAAAACCACACAAATTACTGAAAGCAATTTTAAGAAATTGGAGACCCGTCAAGTTTGTGGAAAGAAGATGTAAAGGATAGAGTGGTTTGGAGAAATCTGTTCTTTTTCTCAAGAATATGTGGTAAAGGTGGTTAGCTAAGTGGGTTTGTATATTTCTAAGAGTGCCCTCTTGGTCTGAAAATAAAAAAGGGATGTGCCACTCACTCTTCATCGGAGCGGGAAGTGCAGACTCCACTCTGCACACTCAAAGTCTTCTGTGGTGGGGTCCTTCCCATCCCTGTATTCACCTTAATTGCCTTTGTCTTGACCTTGCAGAAAAGGATCTTTACATCGTCTGCAGCTATCTAAGCCAAGCAGCTTCTGAAGTCCTGTGTCCTTGAGAAAGGGCGATGCTGCTTGGAATTGTAACAGAACAACCTGTGTGTGTACAAGTATATTTATGTTGTCTCTACATCAGTACAAAGACAAGGAGCTTCTGGTCTTTTTTCTGCTCCTCTGCCATGCTGAGGTTTTTTTCCTTGGGATGTGACTTTTGAGACGAGAGAAAACCAGGCTGTTAGAGGGAAGACACTGAGCATTTCTATTACTTTTTGCTCTGGTAATTTAGGTCTCAGTAAACTTAAAAGAAATTTTCTTCCCTTTAATTGTTGACAGGGAATGAGAGAGGAGAAATGAAGAGTGAGTCCACCATTCGTGTTTTGACGGCTTGGCTGCCCCTAGTGCATTCAGCTTGTTTATGGAGGGGTGTTGTCAGTCTGGTAAAAGTCAGCCTGAAATTTCAGAAAGAAAAAAAGAAAAACACTCCTGATTCCAGACTCCATCTCCCTCCACCACCCCCCGATATTTCTGGTTCTGATTCCCTTGTTAAAGTAAAAGGGATGGACTATATAGAAACATCTAAGTTTCCTTCCAGTTCTAAAACTTCACAGTTCTAGGATTTAGTTGTGTTTGGTCCTACATAGAGGGGAGGACTTGGTAGAAGCTTATGAGAGGAGGAGAAAGGAACTAAAATTCATCGAAGGTTTCCCCGTGCTGAGCACTGGGTTGTACATGGCTGCTCTTAGTATCCTTTAACCCCTAGCAATGGAGTTAAAAAGTCCTACTCCCAATTTCAGATGAAGAAATCAGTTACAGATAAAGAAATGTCCAATGTCTTCCAGTCAATATGCCATAGAATTAGGGAGGGAGCCCAGATTTCTTCAACAAACTAATCCTACTTCATCAATGACATGCCCACACTGTTTCATGCAGAATGGAGAGCGTAGCATGGCTAAGGGAGTTTCTCTCTACTTTTGGTAGAGATCAGAGAGAGCAATGAAAAGATATCTGTGCTTTTATTTTTATTAAATTGAAAGTATAGCAACACTATTAGCTAAAAGCAGTTACCTTACTATTTTTACACATGCATAACTGTTTCCTGTATTTATTAGTCTAAAGTCACTTTTGTTGTGTTAATTTTTAATTAATTTAATTTCATAAACAGTCTGAGAGAGCACTTAACTGTTCTGCTTTATCGTGCTCCACATCTCATTCAATCTACTCTAACACATGCAGAATACCAGACAAAGACTAAAACTCCTCGAGACTAAAGCACTATTTTTCTGATCAATTTCTTTTTGAATAGGTCAAAATCTGAATGCATTCATTGTACAGAAATGAAAACATATCAATTCTTTAGAAATTAAGGTATTCAGGTATTCAATTCTCTCATTCATATATATATATATATATATCTCCAAACAAGACTCATGTTTAATTTACTTTGCAAGTAAATGCACCTTTAAGTCATTCATCATACATGTCTGCATAATGTCAAATGTGCATTTTATTAATTAGATAAGAAATCTTTTTATTTTTAGCTGTTTGCCATATATGAAAGTACATTGTATATTCATAAAAATTTGGAAAGCAAACATTTCAGTTAAAGTCTAATTCTAATTAGAAGAAATAAATGGTGCATCATGCGGGAGGAAAAGCTAGGCACCATCGTTTACTGTTATAAGTGTGTAGTATTAACTTGATGGCAGTATTTTGTACAGAGAGGGATAAATACCTCATACAGACCCTTTTGATATCTTTCATGGCCCTGATTGACCTAGGACTGCAAGATAATCAGTTCTAAAAAGCTTGTAATCTGAGGGTTCTTTCATTCTTCCCCAGAGAGTCATCAGAATGAAATTATCTAGAGGGCAGCAAGGTTGTATCTCACAGCTGCTCCATAGGTTTACAACTAAGATGAGCTAGCTGTGATACCCAGCGAGCTCATGCTTAGTTTACCCTTGTCCTTGTTGACTAAGGTCATCTTTTTTATAACAGTTATTTATTGCAGATTGGATTTGTCTGACTTTTTGTTCTGCTACAATCCTGCTAATCATGGTCGTCTTTAACTTGGCGTCAGATGATCACAAATGGCCTTAGGATGTGGATAGTGGTTGGATTGTGAAAAGATGAAGAGCTGAAAAAGTAAGTCTGCTTTACCCTTTCTTCCTTCACCCCTACGAGAAGCAGGTAATGCAATCCCAGCTGCTCCAGTCTAAACCCTGTTCTTTGTGGGTGTGGAAATGGGGCTCTGCTGACTGGCAGGGCTGTCTGCTGCCACGTGACCTGAGCGTAGCCCTGTCTGACTTATCAAGGAAGCAGCTGGTCCCCAGTAGGGCACTAATCAACCTAAATAGGCCCTGATTAAGGTAAGTTCTTGACATTCAGCTGGTTGACTATGAGTACCACACAATATTTGAATCTGAAGTACTAAACTATGTATGAAACCTCCCCTTCTAGAAGCCATAGGCTCAATGAACTATTGCTGGATGAGTGAATGGTACAGGATAAACTCACTGGAAGACCTTGACTCCATTTCCTGTTCAGATTGCTTTGTCCTGAGCTTCCCTTAGCAGAGGATGATTAGTAATCTTCCTGATTTTCAAATGGTGGAGTAACTCTCCCTCAAATGTAATTACTAATGTAAGGCTGACTGGTCCAGCCAGTACATCATGGGTGGCAACTCAAGAGTCGTAGCCTCTATTTACCTAACCCACTATGAAGCAATAGAAAGGGCTTAAGCTCTGGAATCAGATGGGAGCTCCAGTTCCACTTTTTTCATGTAATATTTTGTGAGACCCAACACAAGTCACATTACTTCATGTTGTTTCAAACTTCTCATCTATCAAATGGAGCTGATAATACCTAACTTTCAAAATTGTTACTAATAAATGACTCAAGGCCCATTGTGGTACCGATACACAGTAAGCTCCCAATACAAATTAGCTAAATAATTATTAGCCAATGTTATAATTTATAAAACCCAGTCTCTGGAGTTTGTTTAGTGCATGTTAATTATAATTACTGATATTAATATTATTAAGCAACTTGTTTGATGCTCTCTTTATAAGAAATTGGTGAGCAGCCACAGGGAGAACTTGACTAGGTGGTAAGCTAACAGGATGGTGATTCTTGTGGAAATCTGAGGTGGATCGATAGAAGAAAGCACCAAGTGATGCAGAAAGACCATTGTCCACTGATCAGGATCTGCAAGGGTTTAGGAGTAATATACCCTTAGTGGAGTGTATGTTAATTTCTGGCCTGGGGGGAAAAAAGGACCGAGTACTTTGTTTAACTGGCAAGAAAACTGCATATAGTCAGAGCAGTTTTGGTCGAAAGCCAGAAGACATGTTCTTTGATTCCCAAATCAAAATAGCATTTTATTTTCCAGATTATAAAATGAAGTCTAAAGATATGGGTTTAACCCAGGATTAGAAAATAGATGCAATGTAACCTAGACAGAAAATATAAATAGAAATAGTTGAAAGAACTTTCAAAGATATACTGTAGTGTTGTTAATTATAGCCATCATGCCATCATTACATTCCAGTGATTTATTTGTTTTATAACTGAAAAGTTGTGCCTTTTGACAACTTGCATCCAGTTCCTTCACCCCTACCTGCAGCCTATGGCAGCCACCTCTCTGATCTGTTTCTGAATTTGTTGTTTTAGATTCCACAAATAAGAAAAATCGTTTAGTTTTTTTTTTCTTTCTCTCTGATTTATTTCATGTAGCATAAGACCTTTAAGACACATCCAAGTTATTGCAAATGGCAGGATTACTCTTTTTTGTGGTTTATATATCTATCTACCTGTGTATCTAATCTCACATTTTCTTTATCCATTCATTCCTTAATGGATATTTAGGCTGTTTTCATGTCTTGACTTGTAAATAATGCTGAAATGAATATGGGGGTGCTCTTTGGGATGGTGCTTTCATTTCCTTCAATATATACCTAGAAATGAATTCCTTGATCATAATTTCTAAGAGAGTAGACCTGAAAAGTTTTTGTCATAGGCACAGGGAAAAAAAGTAACTATGTGGGACAATGGATGTTAATTCTTGTGATAATCATTTCATTGTCTATCGAACATCAAATATTTATGTTGTATGCCATAAGCTGAGATAATGTTATATACAATTATATCTCACTAAAACTAGAAAGCAATAATTGAAGAGAAATAAGAATAGTATTCTGGGAAGTTTTGGCATTATTTGTGATCTCTTGCATGTGTTTGATACACTAAATTGTGAAATACTTTTACCCACTCTGTTTATTCAATAATATGACAGATATGATAGATTTTTAGTCTTCTTTTCTCAGAAGACTGAGGTCCAGGGTAGCTACCTGATTTAAATCAAGATTACACAAAGGACAGAGAGCAAGATCAGTGTTGAAATCCAGGCCTAGGAATTAACCATCTAGACTTCTTCTATTAAACTCAGAAGAGCTACTGGTTAAATTGTGGTTTTTAACTCATTTTTATTTTGAAATCACAATCTGGTGCATTTTTTTTTGTTGTTAGTTTAACTCAGTAATGAACTTGGGTAGACAAGGCAGTACCCATGTCCTTAGTTGGCTACACACAGTATATATAAAAGTAAAAGGAAATAAGCAATAGGAAAATATTTTATAAATATTGACTCTTACTGTGATTAATACTCAATTCTAACATAGAATAATAATACAGTATATTCACAAATCACTTGACAATCAGGTTAAAAGCATTATACCAACAAAATGGGAGGAAAGAAACAGGAAGATATCATTTCCTATTTTTTACCAATTTATATTCAGACTTGGAATAGAAGACATTCAAAAGATTATGTAGTTCACAGGTGCTGTTAGAGGAGTGCTTACGATTCATTGTTGGGACCAGGAATGGGGATCAATAGGATCAATATCTCCTAAGCAGCCTCTGCAGCTCATACTTGATCTGCAGAGAGAAGCCTTGCAGGGGAATAGGATCCCAATTCCTTTTCTGTGAGTCCTTATATATTTAAGGTCTTCTGGTGACAACCTCACTGGAAAGATAGTTTGTTGTGTATATAAAAAACATGTAATTGTATTGGAATAAGTACTGAGCTCCTAACTCATAGAGTATTGGCATAGGAAAGAAATTTATTCAACTTCTTTGTTATTTCATAGATCAGAATACTGAAAGCTGAAGAGGTTAACTGACTTACCAAAGGTTGCTCAGTCAGATAAGTTTAAATCTATGGCCCAGTCTAATACGTTGTCTGCTATTCTATACTCTCTTCTTTGCTCAGAGATATATGTTGAATACACTTTATGTGTGAGTCTTTGCTTTCTCTGATTATCTAGTTGAATTCAACACAATCTAATCTTGCTGCTTTATCAAACACTGTGCTAGGTACAAAGATACAATACACAGTGTCCATACTCAGAGTAAGTAATCTAAAGGAGAGGTGGATCCGAATCTATGCACTATCTACTGTTTCTGAACTCTCTCCTACAAAGGTTTCCGTTCCCATTACTTGATATTCATGATTATCATTGTTCTTTCCCAAACTAATAAATTATTTCAGCTTTTCAGTTTCCTCTTTACATTCCCTTCACCTTTATACCCCCATCACATTGCTTAAGTTCTGTTTTCTATCACAAATCTTTCTCACTCATTGACAATGTGTTTGTCCATACGATCTTCCATGCTTTCTCTACATCTGTATATTGTCTTCCTCTGAATTCACACAATACCCGGCCTGCTTCATGTTTATACTAGCTATAACATTCTTTTATTTGACTTATGGTTGTGTAAACCATCTCCTTTACTAAGCTTTTGGTCTTCGGGGCAAGAAAAGTTAGTTTGACTTATCACTGTATGCCTATCATGCCTAGAAGAGGCACCACACAGAGAAAGTCTCAATAAGTAATCATATCAGTGAATCTAGAAATTGCATCATTTATTTAATCCAATTCAAAATTCATGAGTTGAATATTCACTGTAGCCTTCTGTAGTGAGTGAATAAGTTTTTATTGATCATTAAACAGATTCGACCTTGAGCATATGGATGTGATGACACCTTTTGACTTTATCCCTGGGCTAAGTCTTCAGGGAACACCGGGCCTTTTTTTTTCCCCCTTTAAACTTGGACCTCAGAGAGCATTCCTGTCATTGAAAGACATTTCTTTCTTTCTCAAGCTAAATCTGTAGGGAAATGTAAATGAACTTTGTTTCTCCTAGATTCTCCAAACTCATTAAATCCATTTTAAGCTTTTGGGTAATTGTTTTGGTTTAGAAGCAGTATTTTGCTGTGTATCCTTGTATATCTAGCTAATGCTGAGTTCACAGGTTTGAAGGGAAAGTTACTTTGCAAACTCCCTCCTTTCTAGTGAAATATTTCTCATGGCTAAGTTTGTATGTTTACAGTCTCTCTCTACTACTATTTAAGGGATTTTCTGTAAAGCACCCGTTAATTGCTTAACTGTCTCTCTTTCATAGCTAATCTAATGGCATTTACACATGACCTCATTAATTAATACCCAGCCTGTTTGGTATTTACGACATTGATTTTCAGTTACATAGAGCAAAAATGGGAAACGATCTTCAAAAGATGACTTAGGTCTCCTCTTTGCCATTTAATAGACCAGGATTCTGGCTGACTTTTTATTTCTTTCACCTTCCTTTGTGAGAAGTTATATGAGCACAAAAGCAGTCATAGCCAGCAGAACTTCATAATTAAATCATAGTCCAGATTATATCTGTTCAAATTATAAAAATTAACATCGTTAATGCCTTTTATATTTTACAAAGTTCTTGTAAGTCTATTTGCTTACTTTTCTGACAAAACAATGAATTAAGTGGGTATTATTATCAATACATTATGGATGAGGAAACAGGTTCAGAAAATTCATATAATGGGTAGTAGAGCCAGGATCTGATTTCAGCATTTTTAAATCCTAAAAGCCATGACTTTTCTTTTCTTTTATTTTACTTTCTTATTTATATGACTTAGTATTTTTTAAAGTAAACTATTTGCAGTAATGATGTTCTGCCATTGAATATACAACACAGACTAAAATCTAGCAGTAAATAGGGCTCTGGTAGTTACGTTTATGGCTAGTATGTGATAGAGGAAACATCACAAATCAATTATGAAGGGGTCAATTATTCAATAAGTAGTGCTGGGAAAGTAAGCGAGGTTTATGAGGGAAAAAGAAATCAGTTCAGATTTTCCTGTAGAACTAAACATCATAATAAAATTTAGGTGAATTGAAAAGGCTTCCATCAAAAGAATGTAAATTATAAGAAAATATAAATGAATAACTGTCCAATCTTTGATAAGGCAAAATTTCCATGTTTGAGAACTAATGAGAGATAGTTCAAAGGAGGTAATTAGTATACTTGAATAGATAGAATGTTAAACTTCTTTATGTCAAAACCATAAACAACAAATAGTGAAGGAACAAAATGCAACATGTATGGTGGAAAAGCTTAATACCCTTAATATATGAAAAGATCATATCAATCTATGAGGAAGTCATTGAAACAGTTAATAAGAAAAAAACAAGGAATACTATAAAAATGTAAAAATGTATTAGACTATTAATCAAAAATATGAACTCAAAGCAAGTTATTTTTAAAAAGTTAGGTGTACAATGTTTGTGAAGGTCGAGTAAGATAAATAAAACTCATTCACATACACATATATAATGACATGGCCTTTTAAGAATGTAATTTATGAATATGTATAAAGAAAAATAAAAATATTCAGATTCTTTAACCTAATAATGATACTTTTCAGAATTTGCTCCAAATGTAGTTAGAGATGTGACTCAAGAATGGACACATAATCTATCAATTACAACCTTATTTAAGGAGACACATAAGACCAGAAATCCTGACATTCATTACATTATTCATGGCCAAGAATAGGACCTTGCATTAAATAGGCTCTTCAAAAAAATTATTTAATGATGAAAGGATGGACTACAGCCTAATTATAGAAATTATTAAACATATTCATGAAATCAACATTTTTCAAGAATTTTAAAAGGATAAATTCTATTGATTTAACATTTTCAGGAAAGCAGGATACAGATTATACATGCAATATGGTAACATGTGAAAATACATATATGTACTATTTAAAGAGGAAAATTCCAGACAGAAATATGGTAAAACTCTATTACAGGTTATTTACTGGAATTGGAATTATAGATACTTGTCATTATCTTGATGGTATGTTTCTGATAGACCACATTTAATTAAAAAATCTGAAAAGACTCATATTGAAAAGCTGAGAGTCATCTCTATGTGGTGATTATTTTTAATTTTTAAGATTTTCTACAATAATACTATTATTTTTAATTGAAAGAAAGTGTCATATTAAACAGGTAGAGATCTTCAGTGAATAACATGAAAAGGTCAATGGGGAAACTTGAAAAGAGTGGACACCAGAGTTGAGTAGTGTTAGTTGCCCAGGAAACTGGACTCTGTTCAGATTGTGCTCTATCATTGTATTAATGGTCACAATTATTCACACTTTGCTGTACCATGATCCCTCGTATGTAAATTTTAGTGCCTTCTATACTCACTCAGGGGTTGGCCATACAATGGCCAATCTTGGCTCACTGACTTAGCAAACATGATGACGTGAGCAGAACTGAAATGGGCAGTTCCTCTTCCTCTGACACTAGGATAAGATTTTATTCTAATTGTGCTGGAGATGAGAAAACGTCACTCAGTCTCCCATGTTACCTCAGCTCATTGGCAGCTGACTGTCAGGGATGACACACAACTTAGCTGAGATGAGAACCACATATCAGGTCCAGGTTAAATTGCTGACTCCCAGACATGTGAGTTAAAGAAATGTTTGTTGATGTAATCCACTGGTTTATGGGGTAGGGTGTTCTCCAGCATTATTGTGACAATAGACTCTAATTCAAAGTGCTGTAATGAGCATTTGTTGATTAGAAAGATCCTAACAAAATGCTTTCTTCAGTATAAGGCATCATTGATGGCAACATGGAATATTTCTTTTGATAATAACCTTCCTACTGCTCAAATGCCAATCTCGCCAGTCTTCTCATAGCTCATAAAGTACATAGACTTAATGGGGGGAAAATGCCTTTCATAAATTATTTGAGTGCTTTGGTTCCTGGAAAGATTTCCATACTCATCCCTGAAGATGATAATACATCGACATTCAAATTAATTTATAAATCTCTTACAAGTTAACATTAAAACGTCTCCTTGGTTCCAATCAAGTTGGGGCTATGGCACTCTGCACCTTGCTCAGGAAGTTGAGGATAGACCTTAGAATCTGGCAGTGTACCCCTATGCTTGCTTTGTCTGGAGATTGCTAGCAAAACAAAACCTAACTTTTACTCTGGCTGTTGTCATAATCTTTCTACAGATTATTTAACCTTCAACAATAAACATTAAACCAAGTATGTGATTCAAAACAGTGTCAAAATATAAAGGTAGAAATTCACCACTATGAACTCATTAAATATCATTAAGTTTCGATCCAAAACTATTTCAGGGGAAAAGGATATTTTTGGTCTGATGGGTACATCAAACTCTCAGAGACTGATGTCATCTATTTGAATTAGAAAAGCAATGATAACTGCCATTTACTGAGCCTTTAAACAGTATTGTGTAATTCTCTTTATCAAATGACATCATAAGAATCCTGTAAGGTAAGTGTTAGCACTTTCAGTCTACAGGAATATAAAACAAAGACACAAATTGAGGTGTAGAAAGGTGAGGAAATGTGCTTGTCCTGGCATTATTGTAGACTCACACCCATGATTTCAAACGAGAACGCCCATTTTTTTTTAAATAGGTTTGCTATTTTATCTGTTTACATTGCAACGTGCATTCGAGGATATCAAAATCGCACCTCAGTTTGTGAGTATTTCACACCATCCCCACCACCAGAGTTCTAGCGCCCTCTAATGCCTTGTTCCCTTCTTCCTTCCTTCCCCACCTTTGTTTCTTTTTATTCCATATGTGAGTGTAACCATCCTGTACTTCTCTTTTTCTTTCTGGCTTATATGGCTTAGTATGGTCTCTTCCAGTTCCATCCAGGTTACTACAAAAGGCACAGTTTCATCTTTTTTTTAACAGCAGCAATGAACTCCATTGAGTATATATAGTGCAGTTTCTTTATCCAGTCATCTGTTGATGGGTATTTAGGTTGTTTTTATGTCTTGGCTATTGTGAACTGTGTTACTATAAACATCGAGTTGCAGATACTTTTTTTCTTATTAGTGTTTTTGTGTTCTCTGGGTATAAGTCTAGAAGTGAGATTACTGCATCAAATGATAGATCTATCTTTATATTTTTGAGCAATCTCCATACCACTTTCCAAAGAGGCTGCACTAATCTACATTCCCACTAACACCGTTGGAGGGTTCCTTTTTCTCCAACCGTCGCCCGCATGTGATGTCTCAGTCTTACACCCCAGGTCATCGCACGCCCCATGGTGCTACCTGATAGTGAGCAGACATTCTGGTTTTCACTTGTCTTGGAAGTTACATTTACCTTTTAAATACACAAACTGGCATTCTGATTTTGAAATAAAATGTAATTTTTAATTAGTCCAGGTCTCCCCTCCAGAGTCCTTTCATTTGACCCAAAATAAGCCCTTTCAGGCTTGTCTTTGATATATTGCCGCTCATCTTAAAACACTTTAATAAATGTAAATTCTCACCTAGCAGTCTATAGTCACTTTAACACAGACTCAAAGTACAATGACTTTTCATCATTTGCTGCTTAACATGCGGTACTTTCTGATTCTGTTAGGATAATATGATAATTGCAAATGCACATGATTTAATTATAATGTTTGCCATGCTGTTCATGGGCTCTGGTTGTAAAATGAAGAAATATGTTCTCTATTTAGCTTTCAAGCCTTTATTTGCAATAGAGCAGCACCCTTGCCATGCCATTCCTCTTCTCTTCCTTCACCAGTCCCACTCCCCACCCTGAATCAGCCTTTTTGGTCAAATTGATCCCAGTGCTAGGATGCATTGCTCTGTGGAGAGACTCCCTCTCTTCGCTATCAAGCCTTATACATAATAAGCTGTCTCTTGGAAAGATTTTAATAAGTAAATCACATTAAGAGATTAATTTACAGCAGCTTAAACTCTTACTCTCTCAGCATTACATGTGTTTTAATAGGGGCGATGATAAAAAATAAAACTCTAATAGAAGAAATCTTAGCATTAAGTGAAAGCTTATGAATTGCAACACTTTTAGAAGTAAATCTTTTCCCTGTGCCCCTCAGCTCACATTGCATACATCCTGTTTCTCTGAGCAATATAACATTTTCTTATCCCAGTAGCGTAAGTCATGTGGAGGCTAAAAAAAAATATATATATGACATGCTTTCCCAAAGCCATAGGAAACCGAATTTGAAACTCAGAACTGTAGAATGCATTCTAAATGCTTTTCTATAATTTTATTTTCTACAACAGCATTTCGATCTGAGTAAAAATGATCTAGGCTTGCCTGCTTGAAGAGAGGTAAAGAAGAATAATTACAATTCGTTATGGTGACAATAATAGGAGTTTAAGAAATATGTCCACACCGCATATACTCAGTGCTCCATCTCCTCATCTGAGATGTTAGGCAGATAATAGGTAGTTATTTGTAGAATATATAAGAGTGAATATTTGCTACACCCTCACATGCCACATATATGGAAACAATCATTCACTATAGACAGATGAAACAGGCACAAACCCTTAACATGGAAACAAAGTATTTCCTGCAGTCTAGAGGAAGATTTTCACATATTGAGCTTACCACTGTGTATATTTTGCCTTTCTGAAAGATCCAGCAAGGGGACAAAATAATATCAATTCCTTCTTCTTCTTTATAAAATATTGAATCTGACCATTTGACAGGCAGGTTTATGGGTCAATTTCTTTAGGGGACTTCAACTTATGCCTAAATATTTTCACTAGTTATTATTTAATAACCCTAAATCTCAAGAGAATTGCCATGCCTAAATACCTCACCAAGCAAGGACATCTGAAATAGCTCTAACTCCATTAGGTTTCTCTTTGCAAAAAAATAAGATTTATTACGTTTCTAACCTTCTTTTCCAAGAGCCTCAGGTCAGTCAGAGACAGAATTCATTGTCTCCATAACTTTGGATTTAGAGGTATTTCTAGAATTAGGAAATCAGAAAGTGGCATAGAAAGTGAACAGGAATTAGATAGAATTAAATGCTCTGTCCTTGACACCTATGTAATGTTTTGCCCCACTTCATTATTAAAAAATTATGACAGCAACAGGCTCTGAATCCTCTAGCTTGGATCGCTGTGTTTCTCAGATGAGTCCATAATCCAAATAGAGGATGGAAAACAATAGAATTTCATGAATTAGTCTTTATATAATTCCCTCCAGCAAATATTTGACTAAGTAGTACCATGCTGGATACTATGAGAGAATTATTCTTTTATTCATTCTCCATTCAACAAGTATTTACTGAACACTTTATATATGTCAAAAATCATTTCTAATTTCTGTGGATAGAGTAGCCACAAAACAGTACTAAAATACCCCACCAACAGTGAAGATGCATTTAACAGAATATAAACACAGATTTAAAGAAAAACTGACTGTTTTAAAAAATAAATAAGAGTGTCATTCTTGTCACCAGGTGACAATGAAAGTATGAAGTTGTTGCTGGTTTTTGGTAGCGCCTTGGAAACATATTCAATGCTTGAGTTAGACCAGAGACAGAGGCTACATTCAAAAGCGAATTTGGTGTATGTGTTGGCAGTGTTCACGTGGCCAAGGCGGATTAAACACTGCCTCTTCTGTTCCTTCTATAGGCTGATTTGAAAGGCACCAGCAATTGTGCCTCTGATAAGGTTGCTTCAAAGGGACAGGGTGGCTCTTTGGCAGGCTGTGAGACCTGCCTATCTTGTTTGTAGGCACAATGAAACATCAAATGAAAGTCAGCTGGATTTTGATGAAGGCTGCCAGGAAAGCTGTGCTCCTGAGCTGCTCATCATACTGTCCTCTTTGTTGGGTTTATTTTTGGTGTAAAAGCATACTTGTATCTGGCAAGAGCCTGCAGATTCCCCACAGTGAGGTAGAATCAATCCCTGTTTTCTGTCCCTCTCAGAGAAGCAGAATTGTGGAGCAGGTCAGCTCCCACCAGACAGTTCTCCTGCATGACCCATCACTTGTAGCTTAGTAATTAGTGTTAAAGAGAATGCTTCAGAAACCTACCTCAAGACTCGTAAAAAGGGTGGTATAGAGAAGTAAAAATGAGGAATAAAGATGCTTATCTACACACAGACTACAGCAGGTTAGTTTAACAGCGCCCAGGCTTGCTTATAAATGGATGAGAACTCCTAGAATTTCAATCCCCTGGCTCCGTTTACTAACAGCCCACAAGTTCAAAGTTTAATGTAAAAGTATAAAGTAAAAGTAATTTGTTTTAAATTGCTTTGTTTGACTCCATGACTCAAAAGAATTATTCCTCACTTCAATTTATTTTTAAAAGAATATAGAGGCAAAGCAGTCATGCTAAGGCAAAATAAAAATGTTTTTCCTTTGAACTTAAGAAAGGAACGTATTACAGAGTCAACCTGAGTTGACTCCACTCAAGCCTATATGCTCTGGATAATTACCTATGAACTAGGCTTCCTATGGTGATTTTGTTACATAGAAAAGATTATCTAATAATGTCAGCTAATGTCAAGTGTAATTACTTGAAAACAGGAAGGTGTTAAATCTCATATTCTGTCATTATCTTTATATGCTTTTTAAAGGCACCACATTAAAGATTAAAGAAGGGAAAAAGCATGTGGTGATATTATATAGAAAAATAATTTGATGAATACAATATTAAGACTGCAAGTTTCTAAAAATAAGGGAAAAAAAGAAAACATACTTGTTCTTGTAAATTGAATCTTCCAATATTTATCACACATGCCATATTTAGTTTTCAAAATTTAGAAATCCTCCCAAAGTTCTGGAAAATTCAGAGATATCTACTGCTATTATATCTTTACCACTATTCAATATGTTAGAAATCATATACAATGTAATAAGACAAGAAAAATTAACTGTGTAAATAAGAAAACTAATGGAGTTATCCTTTTAACAGAGTATTTTAATTTCCATAAAATATTAAAAATAATTTATGAAATATTTGAGTTTTTGAGATAGTTTTGTAAGATTGCTATATTAATTTAAAAAACTGATAACACACCTGTACATTGAAAGTAACCAATTAGAAATTATAATGTAATACAATGATACGTATTTACTGCAAAATATAAGAAATATGGAAAATGATCAAAAAAACTAAACCAGACCTGTGTAAATGATTATTAAAATGTATTATAGGTAATTAAAGAAAAATTTAAAAGTAGCTACATACCATATTTATAAATATAAATACCCATAAAACTAAACCAGATTTCAAAAAATTATTTCATTCTAATCCTAATATGATTGCTATTAGAAAATCACACAGAATGATTAGAGTTGGGAATTACCAAGATAAATTTGAAGAAGAAAAAATGGAATTCACTCTAACAAACTTAAAATAAAGCTGTAAATAACTAAAATGTGGTGATCTGGTTTCATAAATATTCATTTATCTCAAGAAAACAAAATAGACATCTTAGAATTAGGTGATGTTTATATGGGGATTCGTTAAGGTAATTCTTCAGATTAATGGGCAGCAAAATAATTATTTCATGCTTTCTGGGCCAAATGGCAAACCATGTAGAACAAAATAAAAATAAATATATTTCTACTTTATACCAAAGTCAAAAATTTAATATCTTTTTTAGAAAATGAATGTATATTTTAGTATCAGAATAAGAAAGTTTTTCTTAAAAAGGCATAAAATGACACATAAAGATAAACACATGTAAAGCCCATTAAAATGAAAAAATAGAAATAACACCATAAAACATTTTATAAAAATCAGTACTTGAAAGAGGAAATGGTCCAACAAAGATGAAAATGGAGTAAAGAAACAAAGCAATTGCACTGGAAGTGAAATTTGAATCAAATGTAAGTGAAGTTATAAAATAACTAGCTAAACATGGGACTTCAGAAACTGTTAAATACTTGAGAGACCCTAATATGGTAGCAGAGAAACTTCGTGAAGATAAATTTTCCAGGTAAGTGGGAAACATGGTTATAATGAAAAGGATGAAAAAGCCACAGAGGAAGTGATACCTATAAAAACCTTCACAATAAAAAGGGGACAGTTTAAGATATTTTTGCTTCTATGATAATGAAAGTGTTAAGGATAAAACCTTGAAAGATTTATTAGCTTTCAAATGCTGAAATAAAATGTTGAACTTAGAAAGGAGTATGCCAGTTAGTCAAGGCATAGAAAAATTACTTTCTTTGTTTCATATTATATAACAGGAAAGAAAGTAAACTACTCTTGACAATTTTCTACAAATCAATTGAACACTAATTCTCAAAATTTCTGTTGTAAAGTAAACTTAGTAAAGAATAACATTTATTATTTCTTTATACATTTGGAAACAATAGCATTTTAATGTTTTGACAAAAATAGAAATAATTGTAATTTTTCTTATTGATTATGTATATAAAACTGCAAGATGATTTTGTCTTGAGGAATCATTTTTACAGTCCTACACTTCTGTGCAAAGCATAGACTGCTTTCACTTTTAATCAAGACCTTGCATATCCAATACCGAAAGATACCATTTTATATTCATAAGACGGAATATTTTAAAATTTCAGTTGTACTTTTGTGTCCTCAACCTAGACTGTATGTCCTTATACACCATCTTCGTGAACCAAATTCCCTTCAGCAAGCACAGGGAAAAGCATGGGGATATTAAGTCATAAACCCATCAGGAGAATGAGTCCCTAACTTTTCCTAGGAATTCTTCAGTGAAGCAGTTATTATTACCTCTAAAGCAGATTAGATAACATTAAATAATGTCAGCTATCTTAATCTGACTTCAGTCAGTAGGATAAACTACGGATTAACTATTCATGCAAAACCTCAAACTCCTTTTTTTGGTCTGTGGTCTCATTCCAAGCTTTTACCTATTACCTCCCTCAGGATCTTGTACATACCTCAAGGACAATCTCAAATGTTACCCACTTCCATGATCAAATGAAGTATATATATAAAATTATTTTATAATCCACATTTATTTTGAACCAAACAGAAAGTGTATTTAGTAATAAACCTAAATTGTGTTGGTTTTTATCCATCTGCCTTCAAGTTTATTAATTCTCGTCAGCCATATTCATTTTGCTAATGAGTCCATCCAGTAGCTTTTTTTTATTTCAGACATATATTTCAGTTGCCAAGTTTCTATTTGATTATTTTGAATGACTTCTGTTTCTATATGTGAAATTTCTATTTTCCATGTATCTCAAGAGTCTTTGCATCTAATTCCTGGAACATACTTAAGTAGGTGATTTGAAGTCCATGATAATTCCAAAAATATGAGTCATTTCAGATTAGTATCTATTGATTATTTTTCCTTAAAAATTGGTAAATTTCCTACTTCTTTGTGTGTCAATATTGATTGCATTTTGGACATTTTGAAAACTATGTTGTGAGACTCAGGTTCTTGGTACAATTTTCTGGAAAATGCTGCTGTTTCATTTCTTTAGCAGACAATGCACTTTATTAGTGCCACTTTCCCTTACCCTGGGTGATGGCTCCAAGTATTAGTTTAGTGTTCAGATTATGCTCTATGTAGTTAAGGGCTTTTCCCATACAACTGCCAGGGGGACATTGGTCAGTTGGTCTAAATCACATTACTTTTCTCTTGTTTGGCTTCTGGTCTGCAAAAGTGGTCATATTCAGGATAGAGCTCAGACTTTGCGTCAGTTTCCATACAGAATTAGGGTATCTACTTCTACAGTTCACCATTTGGCCAGGGAGAGGGGTGGGCCAGGGGACTGGTTCCCTGACACTGTGATTCTAGGGATCCCTGGTAGAAAGACAAGTTCCTCCTAAAATTTTAGTCACCAGTGTTGTTATACAGTGTTTTAATGAAGTAACACTAATGTCAAGACTGACTGGAACTGCCCTGGAAGCAGTCAGGCTTCACGATAAAAGAAGATAAAAGGGGATTTTCCTTAGGTTCTTCAACTCACAGGGCCCTTTTTTCTTATTCATCTGCAAGAAAAGTTTGTTTTTTTTCTTGAGTTCTAGCTGTCTATATTTACTTTGTAACACTGTGTCTGTGACTTCCTCCCCTATGAGGAAGCTGAGGGAAAAAAGAAGAGGAAAGCAAACAAATAGCAAACAAAATAAAAAGCAAGAGACTTACTCCATACTACATTGTGGTCATTCTTCATCTTTGACTTCTAATACACTGACAATTTTTTGCTTTTCACAATCCACTGGTGGTTGATTTTTGTTTTCAGTTCACAGTTTTTGTAATTATTAGGACAGATGGCCTGCAGTGGTCTTAAACTATTTTGGTTTGCTTCTGTTATTAAAATTACATAAAGAACCAGATGTTTACTTTCCATTATATCATATTGACATTAGTGATGTGAAATTCAACTGTTTATTCTCTGCTCTTTTAGTATTGATTCTATTTTTAGGGACAAATCTATTTCTCCTCCTTTTAATCCAACTTATTTACATAGCACAATTGGTCCTGACTTTTTACTTTTACTATTCATCAATGAAAACTTAGCAGTTAAAAAAAAGTCTTAAATACTGCTAAGAAACCATGAATTGATCAAAAATTTTGAGAGCAACTGGGAAATATCTAGTAAAATTGAAGCTACCTATATCCAGTGACTCAGTAATTCCACTCACTACCATATATACAACTCATAATTCAATTCTGATATATGCACTAAAGAAACTCATAAATTTGCACAAGAGGGCATACACAATTTTTTCAACATTATTTATAAAAAGAATAACTGGAAATCATCTCCACACCCAACAATAGGGGAATCCTAAATAGCAATTAATACACATGAAAAATGTATTTATAAACATAAATAAATATAAAAAGTACCCTAAGAAAAATACTTTTAAAATTATGTATATTATGACATATAAAGTACTTGAAGCCAAAAATATTGCATACTTCATGGATAAGAATCACACATACCAACCATCAGAATAGTGCTTTTCTCTGAGGAATAAATGAAAGTTCTGGCTGAGGTGTGAGACTGGGGATATTGCTCTGGTGTTTATTCTTTGCAAAAATGTCAACATTAAAGTGGCAAAAAAAAGCTAGCATATAACAAATATAGGTGGTGGGTATTCATACATGTGTATTAAATTTTTATATTCTTTAATATATTTGAATAGTTCATAATTTTATTCTCACTTGTCCAGCTCTAGGTCTTTTTGCTTACTGATTAGAGTTAGCTAAAATAAAATACATTTATAATAACAATACCACCTTTGCAATACAGAAACTTTGAAAGCTGTGAGAGTAAATTATATAACCCATAGTCTCCTAGAAATATAATTGCCAATTCATTCATTCACTCATTTTTGATTCATTTATTAAACCATTAAATAATATGTCCTGTAGAGTGTCCTGTATATTTCCCAAGTATATGGCAGCAAAATATAACATCTGTTCTCATAGAATTTATTGTCTTGTGAAATAATATACATAACAAGCAAAATGTGTACATATATAGATATAGACATGAATAAGCAATAGAAATACCCTTGTGAATATTTCATTAAAGTCATTTTATGTATTGTCTTGCACAATTTAAGCAAACTTTGTAGCACTGTTTTCAAGTATAGGTAATCTATGGGAGATATAAAAAATGAATTTTGAATGTCAACTAATTGTGTCTAATGTTATTTTTAACCTTTCTCAATTTAGTGGGAAAAGGCAAATTATTTAGTTTACTTGATTGAAAATTTTAAGATGCTGAAGACAATAACTTCAATATACTGGTAATAAATTAGATATTTTCTCTATTTTGTTCTGCTTATATGAAGGGATACAAAATGGCCTTTTATTTTAGTAATTCTTTTTTGCAAAGGACTGCAACTCTATTTAGTAATTGCTAGCAATGTTGGAACAGAAGAGAAGAACACATTGTTGTTCAGCTAGTAATCAAAAGAACATTCATTAGAACCAAAAAGTGAAGGAAATAACTTTACTTGATCTTAGAAAAAAGGAATATAAATTTTTAAAAAGGTAAAATGCAATAAAGTTTCCAATTTCCATGTAATCATTTAAAGATCTTGGAAGTCATCATTCACAACTTTGCAGCAAGTAAAACTGTACAAATGAAAAAAATTACTTTTATTGGCTCTATAAGATAAAACAAGGTACTAGGGTCAACTGAAATCCAGAATCTGGAGATACAGGAGCATTATATGAGACATAAAAAATTCTCAGATGAAGCCATAGTGTCATTAAATAGTAGGAACATTTAAGTCTATATGATGGATTCCAGAATTTTGAGTGAAGGAGTATTAGAATGAGAAATCATAGAAACCATAGTCTTAAATGGATCCTAGATTCTTGTGGACTTTACCTCCAGAAATCCCATTTAATTTTCATGGTGGCAATCTAAGAAATATCCTCTAAGAGGAGTGAAGTGGAATCATTTTGAAATGTACCCAGAGCCTTCTTTATAACAAATCTACAGGGGATAAGAATTTGTCAGTTTTATCCCACTTGGGAGAAAATAAATTCTTACCTCAAAGCACCCTCCAACTATCCTGCCTCACACATATAAACAGAAAAAAACAAAAACAAAAAACATGCTAACATAGGTAAGGACTTTACAAAATTGTATTCAGATGCAGTGACGAAGGACAGGAGTAATGATTGGGCAGTTGGAGGAGAAACCTTTGTGAAACTCATACCTACTAAAAGACTGAAATTTAATCACTGCACTGCAAAAAGTCCTATTCTCCCCATAACTTACCAACTCACTAACGTTGTTGAAGTACAATAACAGTGAATTATAGATGAAAGTGCTGCAAGAAAAACTCTCTGAAGAAGAGTACTTAAGGAGACCCAAAGGGGAAGACAAAAACAAAAGCACCAGGTAAATTTTAAGCCTCTGGCACTTAAAACATTAAACACAACCCCACCCTTAGCCAGTTAAACATAAATCCTCACCTTAAAGTCCTATTTATCTCAGTTGCTTCTACCCAATGCAACATATCCAGATTTCAGCAAAAAAATTGCAAGACATGCCAAAGATTAAGGAAATAACACATTCTGAAGAGATACAGTAATCATATCACACTAAGATATGATATAAATTTGGAATTGCCAACATACTATAATTAATATGCTAAATACTCTACAGAAAACAGACAATATTCAAGACAAGTTGGTAATTTGGAGAAGGAAAATCTAAGAATCAAAAAGAAATTCTAGTAATCAATAACAATAGCTTACAAATGAATAATGATGGAATCATGATCAGATTTCATCAGTTGACTTAATATTTTTATGAAAATAATTAATGACTTTAAATATAAATCAGTGAATCTCCCAAACTGAAATGCAAAGAACAAAACAACAAAAAGAATTATAGCAGGTCTTCTAAGAACTGATGGGAAAGTATCAAAGGTGTACTATGTGAATAATTAGATTTCAAGAAGAATAAAGAGAGAAGGGATAGAAAATATATATTTGATGAAATAATAGCAGATGATTTTCCAAAATTGTTACCAAAAATAAGACCACAGATCCAGGAAACTCAGAGAACACTAAGCAGGATAAACACACACACACACACACACACACACACACACACAGAAGCATGTACACACCTAAGTATATCATATATTAATTGTAGAAAGCCAAATGTAAAGAGAAAATATGAAAGTAAAAAATTTTTTCTCTTAGGGAAGAAAGTATAAGATTTCTGTGGACTTCTCAATAGATCACACAAGCAAAAGTAGAGTGAATTTTTTTAAATATTGAAAAATAAACTATTGACCCAGAATTATATATCAAAGGCAATTACTCTCAAAAGTGAAAGAGAAATACTTTCTCCAAAAATGAGGGAAATAAATCATCAGGTTATGTTTCCTGTAAGAAATGATAAAAGAAGTTCTTCATGCATAAGGAAAATTACTTCAGTAAGAGAGATGGATCAAAATAAAGGAATGTCAGGAAATAAAGACAAAATATAATATTTTCCTTAATCTAAAAGACAGCTAGAACTAAAATTTTAAAACAACAAATTTGAAAAATCTTTAGTCAGATGGGATAAGGGAAAAGGATGATTCAAATAATTAAAATCAGAGATAAAGAGTTTAACTACCAATTCTATAGAAATAAAAATTATAACAGAATACAATGGATAATTGTAAGCCAGCAAATTGGATAACCTAGAAGAAATGGAAAATTTCTGGAAACACCAACCTACTAAGACTAAATCATAAGCAATGGAAACTGAATGGACCACGTGTGTGTGTGTACTTTCTACACTACTAAGCGATTAACTCAATTCTGACACTCTCTGTGGAGATGACATCAAATCCCACAGGTTAAATAAAACCTCAGTCTTGCAAGAGTTCTTCCCTTTGTTACTCGTAATGTTAATTACAAGTCCAGGTTTGTCACTGTGTTTCTCACCAGCTGCCTATATACCAGAAATTCCAATCACCCCCTCCTTGGGTTTGATCAATTTATCAGAGTGGTTCACAGAACTCAAAAAAGCAATTTAATTACTGTATCAGTTAATTATGAAAAATATGATAAAGGATACACATGAACAGCCAGATAGAGGAGATACATAGGGAAAAGATGTAAGAAAGTCTGTGCATAGGGAAAAGATGTAGGAAAGTCTGTGGAGCTTCTGTTCTCTCTGAGCTTGTCTCTCTTCCTGAATCTCCATGTGTTCACTAATCTGGAAGTTCTCAGGACACTCTTTTTATTTTGCTTTTTTTAGGGAGACTCATTATGTAGTATAATTTCTAATATTTTGTTCAAATGAGGATTTAATTAAGAACCAGTCTTTGCTTTTGGTGTTATGAAGGGTTTTTTTTTTAGGAAACTGATTTTTTCAAAACTTCATAAACAATTAAAACTTCTTGTGGGATGACATTTTATCCTTATGGTTAGTCAGAATTTACATGGTTAGAAATTTAAGGAGACAATTTCAGGCACGGAGATTACTGTGAGAACATATAAAGAAGATATCAAGTTAGAATGTGTTTGACAAAGAAGCATCTCACTTACCTGGATCAAAGGAAAGGGAATAATGCTATCCTTTTTACTATTATCTGAATTGAAAGTCAACAAAAGGAAGAATGGAAAAATCTATAAATATGTGGCAATTTAGTAACTCATATTTAAACAACTGGGTTAAAAAATCCAAAGAGAAATTTCTTTTTTAAATTTTGAAAGAAATTAAGATGGAAACACAACATATCAAAACCTATACCTATGGGATGCTGAAAAAAGCAGTCCTAAAATGACTGTTTATAGCAATACATGCATATATAAAAAACTAGAAGGATCTCAAGTAAACAGCCTAACTTTATTCACAAGAAGCTAGAAAATGACAAACTAAGCCCAAAGATAGCCTAAAAAGGAAAAACAAACAAAACCAGAGAAGACGTAAGTGAAGCAGGGACCAGAAAAACAATTAAAAAAAATCAAGAACACAAAGACAAAGATTTTGAAAGATGAACAAAACTGAAAAAACTTAGATAGGCTAAAAAAGACAAAATAAATAAAAATCAGAAGCAAAAAAGAAGACATTATAACAGATAGTACAGAAATACAAAGGATCATTAGAGAATATTGTGAACAATTATATACCAGCAAATTGGATAACCTAGAATAAATGATTAAGTTCCTAGAAAGACATAACCTACCAAGACTGAAACAAGAAGAAATTTAAAACCATAACAGTTCAATAACTAGTAAAGAAAGGCAGACAGTAATCAAAACTTCCAACACAGAAAAGCCCCATGACTTGATAGCATCTGTGTTGCATTCTACCACACATTGAAAGAACACCAACTTTTCTCAGGCTCTTCCAAAAGATTGAAAAGAATGGAGCATTTGAAACTCATTTTACAAGGTGAGATAAGGACACTACAAGAAAAGAAACCGTAGACCAATATCACTAATGAACATAGATATAAAAATGCTAACAAAAAATTAGCAAATTGATCAACAATACATACACCATAACCAAGTAGGTTCTATCCCTGGGAGGCAAGGATGGTTCAGCATACATAAATCAATAGACGCAAAGCAATACTCTAAAATTTATGTGAAACCAGGGAAGACCCTATATAGCCAATGTATAATGAAAAAGAACAAAGCCAGAGGCATTACACTTTCTAATTTCAAACTATACAATAAGGCTTATTAATTTAGATATTATGGTAATAAACTACTATTCATAAAAAGATCCACATAGATCGATGGAATAGAGTATCAAACCAAGAAATAGACCCATGCACATATAGTCAACTAGTGTTGGACAAGGAGCCAATGACACTCAGTGAGAAAGGATAGTCTTTTCCATAAATGATTTAGGAACAATTGGTCAACCACATAAGGAAAAACAAAATTGCATCCTATTTTACACCAATAAAAATAATTAACCTATAATTAACTATACTTAAACATAGGCCGTAATGCTATGAAACTCCTAGAGGAAAACATAGGAAAGAAGCTCCTTGACGTTGGTCTTGGCAATAATATTATTATTGAAAAAAAGCACAAGCACCAAAAGCAAAGATTGACACATGGGACTACAAAAGGAAACATCTATACACTGTTGGTGGGAATGTAAATTGGTGCAGCTGCTATGGAAAACAGTATGAACAGTATGAAGTTATGTAAAAAAAATAAAAATAGACTATGATCCAGAAGTTCCACTCCTGGGAATATAATCAAAGGAAATAGAAACAAAATGTTGGAAAGATTTCTGCCCACTTTTGTTTATTGCAGTGTTATTCCCATGACAAACATAGAGTGGAATATTATTCAGCCCTAAGAGAGAAGGAAGTTCTACAATTGTTATCACATGAATGGAGCTTGAGGACATGAAGCTAAACAAGTCAGATAGAGAATGGCAAAGACTCTATGGTATTACTTACATGAGGATTCTAAAAGCGATGAACTTATAAAGACAGAGAATTGAATGGCAGTTACCAGGAACTCGGGGCGGGAAGATTGAAGAGGAAATGTAGTTAAAGGGCGTAAAATCGAAACTAGCAGATAAATTCCTGGGAATCTCATACATAGTATAGTGGTTACCAACAACAATTCTGTATTATACACTTCAAAGTTGCTTTAAGACTAGATCTTGCTTGTATCACAAAAAGAAATGATAATTATAATAGACATAATAGATGTGTTAACTAATGCTATGTTAGTAATGTGTTGCAGTATATAAACACATCAAATCAACCTATTATGCAGTTTAAACTTACAGTGCTCTATCATTTCATTTAAATAAAATTACTGAAAAGTAATTAAAATTAAAAAATGCATGGGGAGAGATAAATGGTCCATGTGTAAGATTTTTAAGTAATTTTTGTATATACTTTACCCACAAATGGTGGCTTATAACTCCCTTCCGTAACTGTGAACTTCACAGAATGACTTCCTTGCAAAGAGCACAAATTAAAAGGGGAGTGGAAGAAAGAGTACCTTCACAGTGTAGAACCTGGCAAGCTCTTTGTCAACCAGGTGGTCAAGGCTAACATCAATCAATAAGCTATGTTGATAGTATTATGTTGATTTGCTGTGATAATAATGGCAGTTTACTATGAGGCCTTCCTCTCCTAAATCTATCAGTCCAGTACAATCATAAGAAAATCATAAGGAAAATCTAAATTGAGGGGTGCTCTACAAAATACTTGACTAGTACTCCTTAACAGTCAAGGTCATTATCAACTATTAAAGTCTGAGAAACAGTCACAGCCATGAGGAGTCTATTCAGATTTGTTGACTAATTTTGTTGTGGTATCCTAGAACAAAAAAGACATTATATAAAACCTAAGGAATCATGATTGAGTATGCATAGACTTTAATAATAATGTATTGATGTTGGTTCATTAATTGTGACAAATGTACCATACAAATGAATGATATTAATAACTGAATAAATTAGTGGTAGGGTATATAAAAGCTCTTATTTTCTTCAAATAAAATGATATTCAATCTTTTCTGTATTACTCTGAAATATGGCCTTTATGATCTCTAAATCCCCTATGTATTTGGGTCTTTCTGGATCTGTTCTGTTCTGCTGAACAATTTATGTCTCAGTAATAAACTGCTTACTAATATACTTTCATTATAATTTTAATTTATGCTCTTAATTATTTTTATTTTTTAGAAATTTCTTGGCTAGTCTCACTTGTTTATATTTTTATGTTTTAATTTTAATCATCTTGACTAGTTTCACAAATACATAATAATCAGTATTTATAATGAATTCCATTAAAATTATGTATAAACTAGAATTGAAATCTTCTGAGTATTGATTCTTCCTATGCAGTAAGAAGATATATGATGCTACACAAGTCTTGGTTTATCACTTCTGGTGGAGTTTAAAATTTTTAATCATATAGATTTTGGTATTTTGCTAAGTATTTTATCTCTTCTGGTGATACTGGCCATGGTATCTTATCTTGCATTTATTTCCTAAATAGTTTTAGTTTGAAATTAAGCAGATATTTATATTTTATACTGGAACACTGTATCTAACCACATCCTGTATTTTGTTAATATTTCCAATAATTGTGTAGTTGACATTCTTGAGATTTCAGGTTTGCTGCAATCATCTAGCCTGAAAGTAGTGGGAAATGTACCTTCTCTTTTCCAGTTGTCCTCCAGCCTGTTTGCTGCAGAGCTATCAGTTGAGGACCTACTCTACCTATCATCCTGAGCAGATAATTTCCTGCTCTAGTCTCTTTTCCTACTTGGTTTTGTTCCCTATTTTCAATGATACAAACTTAGGTGATTTTTTTGTAAAGGATGTTTGAGATTTAAGTTTTTATAATTTTGAGTGTCTAAAAATGGCTTTATTTTCCTTACACTGATAGTTTGAGTGGAATAGAATTTTCCTTTGAAGTCTGAAGGCATTTTTCCATGTTTTTTTTTTTTAACATTCAGTGTTGCTATGGAGACATTCAATGCCATTTTATTCGTATTTTTGTGTGTGAGGGTCTTTTTGCTCACTTTCTCTGAAAGGTTCTAAGATTCCAAGTTTTTTTCCATTTTCTTTGAAATTTCTAAATGTTGTGGCTTGGAGCAAAACTATTTATAAACTCAGAGTGCTTAGTTAAATGACTCAGTGATCATTTCAAACTGCAATTAGCAGCCTTCAATTCTTATAATTTTTAAGATACTACTTTGTATCTAAATCCATTCCTTGCTTTATTGTTTGCTATTTTTAAAAATCCTTTAAAAGATAGGCATAGACTGTTTAATTTATACCTGATTTTCATGTTCTTTCTCACCTATTTCCTTTTGTCCCTTTGCTGTTTTTTTTTCAAACATGGTCTTATAGTTATTGCTCAGTCCCTCTTTAAATACTTTTTTGTCTATTTTGCTCTCTCTTTAAAAATGTTATTTTGTGTGTTTCTTCTTTCAAATTATCCTCTTCTTTCATTGTTTCCATAAGAATTCTGATTTTTCCAATGACAATATTTTCTTTGATTTTTAAATTTTTTTCAGTAGCAAATAGTGTCTTTATATCCTCAAAATTTCTTTCCTCTCTTATTTTGATTTCTATTTATTCTGTTAGCAGTTGCTTTAAATATGTGCTAACTAGAGATTATACTTATTTAAGAGTAAATCATTAAAAAGTTATTTGGAATATTCCTACAAATTCAGGCACATGTGGGAATAAGAATTGAACCTGAATGAGATTTTTTTTTTCCAGGGTTAAAGTCAAGGTATAATGCCATTGAAGGGCTATACCTATGATTTGTCATATAGATGTCCACTTATTGAAACTGCCAAGGGAGGAATAGTTACTGGTAGCTCAGGAAATGAGAGACATCTGAGAGTTTATCTCTTTCCTATGAAGACTTCAAACAAATCATTCTTTAAGGAGCCCTCCACTTTTCCCTCATTTTTAGAGGTGCTTAATATCCCTAAATCCTGAGACTTTCTCTTATTTTGTGGGGTTGAGTCAGAATGCACTTCCATATGTTCAGCTCAAAAGGGAAAGGCAAATGGAATATCTATGTGTAGAGAGTCTGAGAGGGAACTCTTTGAAAAAAAAAAAAAAAAAAAGCCAAAGGAAATACAGAGTTGAGCACAAGGAACTTGGCAGAGGAATCCCAAATCCGTAGATTGGAGAGCAGAGATTATTAGAAACAAAGAATGACTGCTGCTCCAATCCACCATCAGCTCATTATGTGAAGCGCATTTCTGCGTTCTAGGAGGGAGATTTTTAAATCTGAAAGATCTGTTTTACTGAACCCTATAATGCAGTGAGGCCAGAGCAGTTGTTTAGGACCTTTTGTAAAAGAGAGAAATCAAAGGGGCAAGAATATTCACCTACTTGGGCAAAGAGCAGTGTTCATGGCCTGACGTCTTCAAGAAGCTATGTGTTTTTGGAACAGAAATGAGTGCAGTACAGAGACTAAGGAACTTTGGGGACAATGTGGGGGATGTGGTAGTAAGTAGCGGCCTCCATGATTAGTGGGAATTGCCACCCCTGGTGGAGTAGTGGTGAGTATCAGTGGACATGGTTCATTCTGACAGAAGAGAACCTGGGAATTGTCTTCTGGGAAACAGATGTGCCAAAAAGTGCAGTCCACAGCAGAAGCAATACTCTCCAAGTATATCTGAATGACATGGAAGCAGGTTTTACCTAAACAAATGTGGACAGATAGCTTATCCACTTGCAAAAATACATGCAAGAGACTTAGCTAGTTAGACAAGATTAGAGACAGTTTGTGTTGTTGATGTATTTGGACTGCAAAGTAGCCACAGTGTACGTTTATAGAATGTCTCTCACAGTGTATGGTAATGAGCTATAGAATGGCAAGGTTGTTTATTGATGGGTTTTGTGAGGTTTCTGCTGTTTGTTTTATTTTGCACCTGATTGTGGTACCTTAAAGTGAACTACCTGCCTGAAAGAAAGATCCTCCAGATTTGTCCCACTTGGTGAACAAGCATCCTCTGCAGAGGGAGTGCACGGGTTTGCCTTCAAGAAAAGTTGTGCAACCGTTAAAGATAGCAAGAGAATTTCTTCCTATAACCAGTTTCAGGAACCAGCCAAGCTCCATTGGTCATAGACTCAGCATAGAGCAAGACTGAATTGACTCTGCTTGATTGGTATGCCAATGCCACAGGTAGGCCCTGCCCAGGGCCTCTGATCACTGCCTAACCTCTTTCAACCCCAACTTCCAAGTCTCATCTCAGTCCCCTTTGGGGCACCAAAGCTATTGGATTATAGTCCTGCTAGATATAGAAAGTTAGGGGGTATCAGGCTACTACGAGTCATTAAATTGTATGCCCCTGCACATATAATGGGGCTTTTAAAGTAGGAAGGAACTAATTATCAGAGGGAAAAGACAGAAAATCCAATAATGATTCACACACACTTTGTGCAGTAGAAATTCCACAAGTGTAGTGGGGAGGAGCCTACTCTGAATCTACATGTGGCGAATGTGTTCTTAGCCTTGCAATTCAACCAAAAAGAGACATTTACCTTGTAAAAGAGAAACTTAGCTATTAACTCTTTGGTTTCTATGCTGTATTAGTGCAGTTTCTTCTCAAACAGATGGTATTACTTGCCACAATGGTAATATATGCTTATAATCTAGCCCATGAATAATCCAGATAAAATCATGGTATATTAATTAGGGGTACTAGTCATAACTACCTCTCAGAATTCAAACAAACAAAATTAACTGTCAGATATTATTTTTTAAAAAGTTGGGATAAGTTTTCTTAATGTATGTTCATGCTATAGAAATATGAGGCGATGCATAGAATAAAATTAACTCACAAAACTTGTAACCTCAAAAGTTTGGGTGTCCTAAAATAATCTTACATCACTTCCCAACATTTAGAATCAGCACCATGTATGGGAAATCAATAACATCTCTGAATAATTGGAATATTTGTCAACACTATATTCATGTTCTAACATGACAATGAAATTTTAGAAATTAAAAAGATCTGGACATCACATAAATGCATAGAAACATAGGCAGAAGATGAGTAGGTTGAGATCCAAACACTTTCAAAGATGCTCGAACCTGGAGTGTAAGCACCTTAGCAGAGGTATACATACTGGGTGAAGTGTCCATACAGATGGCTACTCCGCTCAACCCACCTGGACAGCATCTTCCTAAGGAGGGCTCCTTCCCCATCAGGGTTCCTCAATGTTAGGAAATAATCTGTCTTCCCCACTGGCTGCCTCAGTGTCACTATATTCAATGCAGGTGTCATTCATTTGAGGCCTCTCATTTCTCTTTGAAATACCTCCACTGTAGTAGTCACACTTCCTAAACAGTCACTCTTTTTATCCTCCTCCTATTTTCTAGTTGTTTTCTAAAACTCAAGAATGGATCACCTGAAGAGCAATTCTTTCCCACATAAAGTTTTTCTTTTTAAGGTTTTCATTTTACCTGATACTTGTGCCAGCATCACCTGGGGGATTTTGTTAAAAAAAAAAACAAAAAACAGCTGTGGCCCTCCCCCAGGAGATGCTGAATTGCTAGTTGTAGGAAATGACAACTGAGGAAGTGATCATTAAAAACCTAGGTGAGGACGAGAACACAGTTTCCCCCTTCCCTGATGAGTTTTCTTTATCCAACAGTACGCTTAAGCAAAGTTTATGTCAGCTGCTTATGTAATCAGTACAAAGTCAGGAGCTGATAAGAATACACTGCTTCTTCCTGCTTTACACCCTGTTACTTAGATCTCGAGCTAGTCACACTAGTCTCTTAAAATAAAACACCTTGTACATTCTTTGCAAACATAACTTCCTGGGCCTCCAACTGGTCTCTCTTTTGGACTGTTTATCAGGCATTTTCTGAGAAGAGCTGGTGACTTGGCTCACTTCTCTACTCTGCACCAGAGAGCTTCATTTGTGCTGATTACCCTGCATTTCACATAAAAGTCATTAAGAATTCTGTTTCAGTGAATAAAAGAATGTAAATGAGGTAATTATGAGCTCCACTTACCTTAGTAACCCCATGCATTGTGTAATCATTAATGCTTTCTCATGATCTGTTCACTGGAAAAATCAGGAAGATGGAAAGCAATAGTGTTAGGAATTAAAATAGTAGTGGGTTTTGTTCTGTGGTGGTATTTTTTTCCCCCTTGGAGGAGTTAGAGAGGGTTTTTCAGTGTAAGCCGGGGAAAAGACAGCTTGAGAAACGACTGTGTATTGCTGCATTTAACCCCCACCTATCCTTTGCATAAATTAACTTCAAGCTGCAGAGGTTTTCTCATAACAACATTTCACACTTGGAAAGCAGTATCCATCTCAAAAACTCTTTAAGATACATCCATATGATTGTTTTCACTTACTAGGCAAATGCATCTTCCCACATAACATAAGGTGACTGCTCAGCGTTAGTGAGCAGGATGACAATGGGATGCTTTAAGGGTGCCATGAATTGGGAATAATGTGATCTCCAAGTCTGACCATGCCAAGCTATTCTTCGTACTACCTGTAGTGAGACATCCCTTTCGTCATCCCAGTACCTGTGACTTTATTTCTAACCTCCCTGAGATATTGTTATGTCTGTCAAGGTGTCCCATCACCCATTCCACGAGAATGAGTGCCTCATGACCCAAATGGTCTAAATATATGTATTCCTCCCCTTGGTAAACATGAGGTATGCAGGTGAAAGCTAGTGACCCCAGCAATTTCAGAAGAATGGGAATTTGAATAGATTTGATCTGTGGATATGGAGGACAGATGGTCTCTCTTCCTTTGGGAGTGCAAGTCATAGAAATACAGAACTGGGGTTGCCAGAAATCGTCTTTCTTGACACAGGAAGAGAACCTGACAGAGAGCAACTCCAGCATGCGGAGCCAAGAGAGGCAAAGTCATCATCATGGTGACAGCCTTTGCATCCATGGATCCAACTGTGCCCAATGACTGGACAATCTTTAGACTTTCTGGACAAATACATTTCAGTTTTTGAAAAACAAGTTTTAATAAAACTTTTTAAAATGCTAGCTTAAAAGGGTTCTCATTAATGTAGAATTAGTTCATCTATGAAGATACTACAAGTAAAAACCTAAACTAGGAATCAGACCAGGTTGAATTAGGTGAAAGACATTTTCAGTTAGAAAAAATATTTGTCATATAGAAATGAAGCAATTGGATAAACTTTTTCTGTTTTGCCTAAGTTATATTAAGTGTTTCTTGGGCAGATTACTCAGATATTTGCTAAAAAATATTGAGATGCTTAAGTCTGTAATGTCTTTATTAAGGTAAAAAAATAAAAAGATAATTACTGTTTTCATTTGGCCTATTTGAAAATAAACAGTCTGTTTGAGAATGGCCCTTTCTGTATCTAGCTAATGACACATGATTACTAAAGAACAGATGATCATTAGCAAGTACCACATTCTCTGTAGTGTAGTCCAGTCTTGTGAGTAGAGGTGAGAAGATGGAAAACAAGCTGAAATTGAGATTCAGAATCAAAAGATAGAAGTGGCCAAGTATTCGGACCATCTGCAAACCTGTGTATATGAACTCATCCTATGGTAGGCAATATTCACCTACAAAACATCCTCCACTCTAATCCAGTCTGGGCCAGAAGACACATGATCTCTGCCTTAAACACCTAATCCCAACATGGAAACCTTTCATGGAAGTTTCAAGTGGTAGCTAAAACCCAGATGCCCATTGAAGAAAAATAGAAATTTAAGGAAAAATACTTTACTACCAGAGTAAAAATCTGATAAAAACCTCAACATACTTGAATGTAACATCTGAAATTATAGGAATCATATATTTTCAAACCTAAGGATGAAACTATCACAATGAGGATGGCAAAGTCAAAACAATGACATCTGAGTCCCTGAGATACTTTGATAATCTATGAATTTATCTTATTAAATAATATTTTTAAACCAAATTCAATCAATACTTTTTTTTTATTCATTGTTAAGTCTTCCTAACTAGTAAACTCTGAAGAAATCCATTCCAGTTCCTGAGAAGAGAATTCTTGCTTTCCCTGTTTAGTTAGAGGCAGTAAAATCTATGAGATATTTCTACTTTCCTGTGACGATGCAGCTAGAATTATTTCATTTCTCTCCATCAATATTTATTCCAAATTGTAGGAGAAAATAATGCTTTTATTTATCCATCCAGAGGTAGCTAGATACCAAGGAACTACATCTAAGCTTAACAAGAGCAATGTACCACACTCAAAGATTCTGGATATGGAAATGAGTGGAATGAAAGAATGGGTCTTTAATTTCTGTTTGCAAATGAAAAGGGAGCAAATATTTTTGTGCTGGTGGTTGTTGTTTTTGGACTGAGAAATAGATAGGAACTATTTGGGATTAGGTTTTATAAAGATGATATTATGAACTTGTCAGATTCATTCCTAGAAGAAATAATCACTCCCCCACTGCAAGGCAATTTATCACAACTCTACCCTTCAATCCCATCACCAACAACCACAGGGGTGTAGCTTAAACTAAACTAATCATTGTATCTAGATGAAGTTAGAATACATTGTTCCATGGGTAGAGCAGGGTGATAACCCAACCCAGTCCTATCATAGTTCTTATTAAGCAGATTTTTTTATGTGGACATTTGAAGTTATATCCCTTTAAGTGGCAGCCAAAATGGCTATAGGATTGTAATTCTTAGCAGACTTTTTTCCCATATGGAAGAAAATCACTCTGAGAATAAACTCAGCCTATAGAGAAAAGCATAGTTGAGAGAGAAAGAGACAGAAAAGACAAACATCATGACATTGCTTGAGCTCTTGTAACCACCCATGCCTAGTGGTCTGTAACTTTGTACACAACAATACATGCATTATTTGGTCTAATTTTCTGAGGGTTTTTTTAAAAATAGAAAACCAAAAAATAGAGTCTTGCATATAAAATATGTGGGAACAATGTCAACATAATGCTAAATGAATAATAATAACATAATGTTAAATGAAAGACAAATGATGTTTTATTGGCTGAGATTTTATCCCTCAAACTCAATTCAGGTCAATAACTTTATAAACCTGGTCTGTATTAAATGCAGGATCATGTTTCCTATGATAATGAGATTCTTAAAAAAAGTTTTGTTTGCCTCACCTTCCTTTGTCAATTATGGACAGCTGATCTTGACATTTTGATTCACAGAAGAACCAAATTCAGTGCACACTCGTCATACAAAGTTAAATAAACCAAGAAAAGTATTTTTGCCTCTGTATACTTTTATAACCCTAAATTTATCGACTATGCAACTTGAACAAATATCTTTAACTATAGCTTCTAAAAGGAAACATAGAAGAGGTGGTCAAAGAAAAGCTACTTTCACTGGAATCTAATATAGATATGAAAAACGGATGGTGGATCTGATTCCCAAACAAAAGCTGACTTTGTAGATCAGAGATTGGATCAAATATTTGTCCAGAAGTTATAGAAAAAGATTATTATAAAGTGAATGCATTTGTCACACCAAGTATTCTGCTGTCTCTATTACATGTATCTATAAATTGGAATCTGACTTAATCAAAGACAAATCTTTCAGGTCTTCAAGTCCTTATCTGAGTACAATGAGAAAATCTGTAAAACCTTTTAATGTTTTTAATATTAAAAATTAGAATTTTTCAGATTCCTTTTGTTATGTGGATAAACTTGGTTAGAAGGCAAGTGTTTTCCCTCTAATTCTCAGAAAAAATGAGTCCCACTGCATCTGGACCCCTGGACCCCTGAAGCTCCGACATTCTTTACAGTCCTTATTGTCAGGGCATTTGGTATTGAGATACAAAAACAGAATGCCATGCTGGGGATTATGGCAGAGACTCATTTAGATAAGTAGCAACATAACCATTTACATAATGCTTCAAAGTAGAAAATTCTGGTGCCCTTTTCAATGGCACTTTTCTATTTAATAACCTCTGTTAGCTTCCCACTGCTTAGTGCATTCAATTTATCTGACAAAATCTGTTAACTATGCCCCAACATATAATTTCAGTCTCATCTTCAGACACCCACAAATGTTATATGCTTGCCAAACTGTTTCCTTGCCACATCAATCTCTTTCACATTCTTTTCTCACAATCTAAGTGTTTCTTGGCCTTAGTTCTCTACCTAGAACAAATTTATTTAGCATTCAGAACACAACTTAAATGGCACTTCTTGAGTAAAGGTATCATTTCCTTTCCAGTTGGTACTGGGTTCTGTGTTAGAAATTTACTTTTGTCTTCTATGGTTCATACAACAGTATACAACAATTTATTTATATACTTTATTTACTGTATATATTTACAAATCTTTCTCCTCACTGTCTGAAGAATATGTATTTACTTATTTATTTTTTCTTTGCATCACTTTGAATGATGTCTGATCCTTAAGAGAGACTTGAGAAAAATGTGTTGAATGAATGAATGGATTTAAACGTACAGAGTACATAAAGTTTTGGAAAGGGGACAGGCAAAGTCACACAAAAGTTGAAATGGGAAGAGGAAGAGGAGAGAGAGAGAGAGAGAGAGAGAGAGAGAGAGAGAGAGAGAGAGAGAGAGAGAGAGAATGAATCAAGGAAAAAAGAGAACAGAAAACAAATGTAGATGCCTTAGAAACACTTATTATTCAATGAACCCCAAAGAGTATTTCTTGAAAACTGAGGTGTGCAAGACATTTTTATTTGCTCCAATTTTCTGATAACTTGTACATCATATTTTGATTTAAATACAGTCGTTAAATGGCAATAGACATAGAATGGAAAAGAGACAATAACTGCTCAAAATAGAGAAGTCAATAGAGAAGTCAGCAAGTGGTTTAAATTGGGATGCCATCATTCACCTAACTTCTCTAAGTCTCTCAGCTTTTTAATCTGTAAAATGGAGATTGTAATAGTAATAGTATTTATTTCTTAAAAATGTAAGTACCTATAAAGTACCTAGAGTGCATATTCATTAAATGTAAACTGGCTATTATATCACAATGATAATCACTGGCAGGATTGAGCTAGAATCTTTTATCTTCTAATTACCAGTTCCTATTCACTTGAAAAAGAAAGTAAAATCTATCTATTTGAGGACATGAAAATATTTTTACTGAGATGGAGTGAAATAACTCCCCATTGATAACCAGGAACCAGAACATTCATGGAAATTCTACCACCTATAAATATCTGTGTTCACTCTGTATCAGTTCACACATCTTTCTTCTATCATCCTTTTCTTGTGTCACCAAGTGCACAGTTACTCAAGCATAGTGCTGCTGAAAGAGCCACCATCTTGCCAGGAGTGGAACCTTGGCTGAGGTGACCATTGAAAGGAAGGGAAGTTGGAAGAAATCCAGTAGCTTCACTTTTAAAATGTGAATCTCCTGGACAACCTTACTCAAATGTGAACGCAAGGTTTGAAGGAAACTTGATATTTCGTATCTGAGATTGAAACCACTGAAATGAGTGCTATGAACCGTAATGCTGAGTATCATATTTTTTCAGAAATGCCAAGAGGAATAGGAAGATAGATGAAAATCATGAAGGAAAACATAACAGCAAATGCTTTATAAATGTAAGGGAATAGATTCTATGGGGAAAAATAGACCTTGAATATGATATAAAAGTATTGTTACAGTTTGAACTGTGCTTACTTTGCATAATAAACAAGATAGCAAGTACTCTATCATTTCCTGTGTTTTAAGAATAGTGTATTTCAAAAGCTTATTAAAAGATAACCTAATCTAACTGGACACCCTACAGCTCCCAGAAGCCAAAATGTTGATGATTTAAGTGTAAATGAGTCAGAAATATGTGATTGCAATTTCCTTTCAAATGAATGGGAAAAAAGGGCTCCTGGCAAAACCCATTTTGCAATTCTACTGGACCAGAACCTCTCAAATAGTCTCTGAGGCACAAATCACCTGGAGCAACCTTGAAGGAGACAGCAAGGCACTGGCAAAGGAGAAGGAAAAGTAGGAGAGATTTACTTGGCTATGTTTCTTTTATTCAATTCTCTGGCTGAGAGACTTATTCTAGAGATAGCTATTCTTTTCCACTTGGCAGAAATGTGACAAAATAGAATTGTTTGTTATTTTGCAATTCTGTGGGATAGATGTTTTGAGCAGAGTTATGAAAATTGTGAACTCTTAGTAATAGCGTTATTGTAATCAAATATAAAGGAGGCCTAGTCTTAATTTCAGCCTTCTTAAAATCAAGGAAACTACTAACAGTTCAGTTAGTTTCAAATTGTTGTCTTAGAATCTTTAGAAATTATTTCTGTAGTTAGCACAGGAGAGACACTTAAAGGAGCTGTGACTCTGCCAGTAATTACCCAAACTGGGAATGGAATTAAAAATGTTTTTATTCTGTTTCTTAAGCTGACTTGAGTTTTTGTTTGAGAACGCAAGATATTACCCTCATGAGGCTGTGGGACTTTGTCTAATTGGATTTGAAAATGATTCTGTTCAAGAAACATATATTTTCCCATTTGGAAGTCAGTACTGCAGAGAATTTCAGGAGAGTGAGAGTACAAATTGGTGATTCTAACACAGACACAAAGAGATTAGTATTGAGGTTAAACCTGTTCTCCATACAGTATGTAAATGACTTATGTGATGAAATCTGATCCCAAAGGGCATATTAATTTGCTAATAATGGAAAACCACATGGTAGATCAACTCCATCCCATTGACATTGAAAGGATTTAGCAGGATTTGTGCAGATTAGAAGTGGAAAATATCAAGGAACAGATGTCATTCCCTCCCATTTTCATCAAATGGTAAAATTCATTTTCGATATAAGAAGGTACAAGAATGTTGTTCCAGGAGTGTGAGGACATAAAGAGGGCAGTAGTGGCAAGGGCTGGATTTGAAAAATAGAAAATAATATAGCACCAAATTTACTTTCTCTTTATCCCTCAGAATAGGTATATATTATTAGAATTGTAATCTGATTTAGTATTTTAAATCCACTTTTCCTTAAGAAAAATTGAGATATTAATCATTGGTCACACATTTAGCACTCAAAATTATTTGTTGATTGGATGATATTCACAGAAGATTGTTAGTTTGACTTAGTATTAGAAGTCATTATAGAGGATATACAGAATGACTTTTATAAGTCAAGTGGTAAGATGTAGTAGCTAAGGTAATAACAGCAGCTATAACCAATACACGACAAAATTAAATGAAAATTTAAAAACTTTGAGTCTAAAACAATTGTTTCTAATTAGCAAAACATTACCCTTGAAGTTTTGGACCCAGGGTCCTTCCATCTTTTTTTTCTGACATCTTTTAAAACCTGGAGGTGACTATTAGGAGAAGGAACAGAGTGAAGAGGTCATTTCTTCTTGATCGCCTCACTCTGTAATGAACATAAAACACTTTGCTCATATCTCATCAGCAAGAACTACTTACATGGCGCAAATGATAAAAGGAGACTTGGAGTTATATTCTTTCAATGAGCAGTCACTTCTAGCAATTAAAAAGTAAAACAAACCAAGGAACCCATGGTTGACAGCTATTTGTCTCTACTATGACTCATTACTTCACAGGCCAAATATGCCTGCAACACCTCAAGACCTCCACTCTGCCTCCCACCCCATCCCAGCCACACATATAGAATCAGTTTCTGCTTCCTTCCTAGTATCTCTCTATCAAGCCAATGCAGGTGTTTTTCTGATCTGGTAATTTATCAACCAGAGCATACAACATGTGCATTAAGTATTTCCTAATGTAAAAAAATGAAGCAGGACAAATGCAATAAAATAAAAACTCCCTTTTTTAAAGGCAGGAATGGGAGACAGAGAAAAGTCACTGATCCTTAGCAATGATAAATTCTTTTAGGGCAGATATTTTAGAAATATAATAATTTTTTTTATTTAATACCACACTACTTAGGATTTGTTGCTAGAGATAAAAATATGGGTATTTTGACATTTGAAAGATGACTACAACAAGGAAACCAGTGGTCTCTAGACTACAGCGAAAAAATACTCCACTAGACAGTTACCTTTCAAATTTATATTAAAATGTGGCACATACACATATACTTATCTATATATATAGATAGGCCAGAAAAATAATGATGTAGTAGATCTAATGCATCATTAGTTATTGGTTCAGTTTCTAAGAGTTACACAATGCTAATAATATAAACTATAATAGAAAGGAATGGACAATTTATAATGACACAAGAACCCCAAATATAGTTTTCCATGCTAATCATTCCTCTTTTTCATGCTGAACTCTTTCACAAGGGTCATTAGGATGTCTCTTGCTTTAGTTTAGTAACGATCAGATGCTTTCATTCAGAAGGATTTATTCCAGGATCATATCTTTATCTGTAGTACTAAATTGACCAGGAAGCTCTAGAAACACAAACATATTTTTATATCATCACAACCTTCCTCTGGAATTGATGCCAATGTTTGATTATCTTTTTTAACAGAAGGGAGTGAGGATGCTTCCTGAAGTCACTTATATTTGGCTTTTGATTATAATGGCAACTTTTCCATTTTTCTCTTTTCGTGTAGTTTTACTTAATATCAAAATGAATTTGTATTCCCAGGAAGATATGCTAATTGGTATCAAGAAGAGGAGTAATTTAGTATTAAAATTTTGTAATAAAAAACCTACAGTAGAAAAGCTACTATAAGATCATCAAGAATTGATTAAGGCTAAATTTATTCCTATTTGGAAAATGAATTCTTGTGCTCTTCCAGTTGAAACTGAGTTCATGATTTAACTCCACTGATTCATCAAAACAGGGAAAGTCTGAGCCCCCTCACTATGTACCTATCACAAAGTGGGTCCTAAATTTCTTTATCATTGCTGATTTCTTTAAAGGAATTGAGGAATTTGAGTTTTGTTTTGTTTTGCTTTGTTTTCATGAATGAGAAAGCACAACAGTAGCTATGCTTCCAAGATATATGTAGAGCTGTGCTCAAAAGTTCCAAGTTTGACCAGACTCTGACTTGTATCAGAGGTATAAGGAGAGACACAAGACCAGAAATGCTTGGTGGCTTGGCTCATAGAGGAACAGTTTTATCTGAGCAAGCTTGCTACTAAGTTCCACATAATAATTTCTTTAAAGAGGGAGAGTCTACACTGGTTTTTAATATGTCATGTCTTTTGGGGGGATATAGATTATTTCTCTTTTCATCAAGGAATGTCATCAATGTGAGAAAAACAGGATAGATGAAGAAAGTTACTTGGGAGATATCTGGAAGTTGCATGTCTTTAAGATCTAGTCCTGTAATTGTTTATTGCTTTCCTTGCAAATGGATATACTATAATCTGACTTTTTATTATCGGTAGATCAGCTGAAATTTTCCCATTCTGTTCTTGCAGCTTTTCCTATGGAAAAAGTGTTACACCTGGTATTGTGTACCCTAAATGTGTGGAAAAAGAGTGAAAAGGGAAGTAAAATGTGAGCAATCATGTGTGCTTATTGACTAATAAGTTATGTCACTGCATATTTTATCTTCATAATGGAATAAATATCTCTGACTGAACTTCCAGAATCAGAACCCTATTCAGGAGTAAGGGTTGTTTTCTTTTTGTCTTAACATATCAGCACCCCTCTTCATTTCGGCATTAATTTAACTAAAGCTAAAAATGCTGAAAAGTCAAAACCAGCAAAATTCAACCAAATGGGAAAGTATGTAAATGCAAAAGCAAATGAATTATTCACATACTCTGCAGGTCGCCTTTTTTTCTACTAAAAAAATAAATTTCCAAGGAATGAAAGTTGTTAAATATAAAACAGGTTATACAAGTGGCTGCAGAATCTCTTCAGGAGTCCATTAAGCTTGGGTGATGTTTCACTGACCTCACAAATTTGCAGTGTAATTTAGGGGGTTAATTTAGAGAATTTTTCAGTTCCCTTAGATTATTTACTCAGTAAATTTGATATTATCTTGGCCATTTCACCCACTTTATATACATGTGTATGTGAGAGAGAGAAAGTGAGAGAGACAGAGAGAGAGAGAGAGAGAGAGAGAGAGAGAGAGAGAGAGAGAGAGAGAGAGAGAGAGAAAGGGAGAGGGAGAGGGAGAGGGAGAAAACAGGGTTCTAATGTCTGGGATTACACTACAATTTTCCAGTTAGAGTGGGATAGTCTGTGAAAGGTGACCAAGAACAGAAGGAATCAGAAAAGGAGACTTCCAGAAACTTTAGCACTGTAGTTTTAGACAGGAAACAAAGGGAACTACCCATTCTTCAGAACATTAGAAAAACTGAATTTTAGAGACAAAGTCCGGAGAGAATGCAAGCCCCTTAAGAACACAGAGCAGACTTGGGTGCCTTTGTGGGTGAGCATTGGCCTAATGACAAATGAGTGGAACAGATTAGAAATTTTAAAGTCTATAGGAAAGATGCAGAACTCTTTTTAAGCACCATGCTGAAAAAAAATTTAACTGAACCCAAGCCATTTCTTTACAAGTTAGATTTTCAAAGTGTCTGTTCATTGTACTGCTAGGGAAGGACTGCGGGGAAATAAGACAATTGTGTCAAAGATCTAGGTGGAATAGTGAGTATTTTTAGCAGTGAATGGGAGACAAGAAATCGGTGAAAATGAGTCCATTAGAAGAAAAGGGAAACATAGGACTCAAGAAAATGTGTGAAAAGACAAATGGGAATTAGAAAACATTGTTGGGAGTCCCACAGCTGAAAGTATAGTGACACAGCTTCCAACAAAAGTGAGCCTTAGGGATAGTTCTAAGGAATGTGAATTCCTTCTGCAGGGAAGAGACGGTAAACTAAAGCAGAAAATGAGGCAGCCAGTACAAGATTAAGGATAACTAATATGTAATAATGTGTTGCGGTTTATAAATATATTCTCTCTTTGTAAACTTTCAATTTTCATCCCAGGTAGGTAAACCACTATCTTTTACAGCTACATAAAGATTTAAATGATTTACTCAAGTCCATGTAGTCAATAAAGTGTAGACTCAAGATCTAAGCTCAAATAATCTCATAATCATGCTCATACTCTTTTCTAATATATGTGTGAACATACGTAGTATGAATACATTTGAAGATGAAATTCAGAAAAGAGAGGGTTGCAATGGCAATATATCTGCAATAGTGCCAATAAGTGAGGCTAAATGCAATAAAAATTCAATGCCATTAAATCTACTCTCCTGAAATTTATTGTAGCATTGAAAATGAATGAAACAGTAGTAACAAAAGACAAAATAGCCTGTACTAACAATAGGAACCAGAGAACCACCGTGTCTGCAGTGGTCTCTTCTATCACTCAGACATGATTGGTATAATCAAATCAAAAGTAAACAAAAAAGATATTTTAGAGTAATCTAGGTATGTTCCATAAAATAAAGAAAGTGCATGCTAATTACTTTAGTTGATTTATTTAGCCTACAAGCATATTGAACCCCAGAACACCAGATCTGGGACAACATGTCTCTGGAAAAATCACGCGCTTGAACCAAGATTCAATACCCTAGAAGAGAAAGAGTAATGCCTTTTCTTTAGTGACAATAAATGGAAATAGAAAAATTCCATTCTGGGTAAGGCCTGATTCCTTCTCCTGGCAGGCACGTACACCAAGGGAAAACATGAAAGATCATCCCTCACTATGATTCTCTTTCTATTTATATGTGATGCTGTGTGTGTATGTGTGTTGGTTTGTATGTGTGTGGTTTCAAAAAATAGTGCATTGGTGCAACTTGGCTAGGGTGTGGACCATGAAAAGCCCAAGGGTTCTAGTTTATGATCAGGAAGGATAGGAACCAAAATAAACAAATAAATAAAAATGTTTCTCCTTCCCTCCCTCCCTCCTCTTTTATAAAGCAAAGACAGAAACAAAAAAGAACCAAAGAGCAGTACATGAAAGTCTGGTCTACTTAAATGTCAGAAGTTCAAAAGTTCAGAGAATATTATATCTTAAATTTAGCATAGATCAATCTTTGAGATTTTCTTCATATATTTTAATATTTATGTAGTACTGTACCTATTGGTCATTGGTTTGACTACCAAAGAGTGGTTTTAGCACAATGCATATAAAGTTTATATATATTAATACATTCTAATACACCTGGTATTGTATATTCTCTTCTGGAAGTTTTAAACATTTAAATAGACTATTACCGTAATTTATTTATTAACTGATATATTTCATTATAAACACAATTAGAAATCTTGTTCTTCTCTGATACACCACTTAATGAGTCCAATTATCTTATTCTTGAGAACAAAATGGAGTTTCCTTGATTAAATACAGATTTCAGAGAGAGTAACTAGATCCTATCCAAAGTTTGTCTCTACCAGGCATGGAAGTGCCTGTAATCATTATAAGCAATTTCATGCACAGTATTATCTTCAAGAAAAGGGCTTAACATTCCTCTGTAGAATTGCTAAAGTTAATTTTTAAAGAGATTATGCAAATGAATACTCAGAAGAACAAAGAATTATTAATACTTATATATTACCTGACAGGCTTATGATTTATCAAGTAATAAATATGGTTTCTATATACTATTTAATTCTATACCAGTTCATTAGCTGGAGTGATCATGTGAAACTGTCCATCTAACAGGTGAGGAAACATTCTAAATTATGGTGAAAGATGAAATAATTACCTTGTTTCTCAACTAATATAACATGGCACGTTTGTGGTGAATGAGACCTTCATGTAGGTAAACCGCTAAATATAGTAGTATTTTTCATTTTCTGTTCTCTTTATTGTTTTGGTGTTATGCAAACACATGGACATAGCTTAGAAACATCAAAAGATACTTAAGTCATAACAATGTAACAACAAAACTAGCAGCCCTCTGTCCTTAGTACTCCTCATCCATGTTTTGTGTCCTACAGGAAACTAATTTCAAATCTTTAAACAGTCTTTAAGCTTATACCTTAACACTGTCATCCGTTATATTTAAACTGAAATCTTTTATTTCATCAAATTTAAAACATTATCAGTAAACCAGCTATTATAGTGGTACTATTAATTCTTCTTACATGTCCCCAATTCTGAAGATGTAACATTATTTCAACTTTAGGTTAATTTCATGTTCATGACCATATAAATGTTATTTACTTAATAAACACTACTGTTAAAATTCCATTCTTAAACAACTACCCTTCGCTTAGCCCAAGGAAGTTAGCCTTCAATTTTTTTTTGCATCTTTGGTCAAATCTTTTCATCCCCACTAACATCTTCATAAATTTTCAGTTGATACAATTTTTCTAGAAAAATGTGGTAGTTCATTTATCATTATTTTGTTCTCTTGAAATATTCCCATAAAACCTTCCCTCTGTGCATCTATCCACATTGGTTTCTCTGAAGATCTTCAGTGGAGTTTTCCAGGTTCAAGTCTTCTCTCTACAAAGATCCTAAAAATTTCTTTCACTGTTTTTCTATGTTGACTCTTCTCTATTGCTCTACTTTTCCCAGTTCTGAGGTAAATAATTTAGTCTCATGTATCAGAAAATGCTTTTTTTCTGTCCTCAAGCTAGAATCTTAATTTGGCTAGGTACTGAACTCGACTGGCCATTATTTTGCTCAGAACTTTTAAGATATACCTCCATTGCCATGTATTCCAAAACACTGCCAGTACCTATAACAGTAATGCATATATGTAATTAAGTGAGCACATCATAAGTGTATAATGTAATGGCTGCTAAGTGAACTCTGTGTATCTACCACATGTGTAAAGGTATAAAATACTGCAAGCTACCTTGACTTTTCTTATATAAAATCTAGTCATCATGATAAGGAAAGGAAGACCTCACTCCAATACATATCACCAGAGTATTCTGCATGTTCATCCTTTATATAAACAGAATCATAGCAGTTCAAATCTTTTTATATTTGACTTTATTTATTCAATGTTTTGTTTATGAGGTTCACCTATATTTTTGTCTCTAGAGCAATAATTGATCTACTTGTACTTCATTATAGTATTCCATTTTATGTGCACATCACACAAACATCTACTACGTTATTTATAGACACTGGGCATTTCTAGTTTGGGACTACCATTAGGAATGCCTTTATGTATGTTTTCTGGACATTGCATATATGTATTCCTGCTTGATCGTCCATCCTGTTCCATTGGATTAGATGTTTAGACTTGTGCCAATACATTTAAAATTATTATTTAAAAGTATCTCAAAACCTATTAGTACAGGTATTTCAGAAATTTCCTTTGTCTTTAAAACGTCTATATAAAGTCCACATATTACCTATGCAGGTTTTAAAAGAGCTTAAAAAAAGTTGCCAGGATTTTAATGGGAATGTCTTTGAATATATAGATCAATTTAGGGAGAATTCACATCTTTGCAATATTGTTTCTTCTACTCTATAAACACTTTATTCCTTTATTTACTTAGCTCATCTTTAATTTCACTCTGTAATGGTTTTAGTTTTATGTATAAACATCCTCAATAACTTCCATTACATTTATTATAATTTGATGTTTCCTTCATGCTCTTATAAATAACATAGCTTCTATTTTATGTTCTAATTGATTTTTGATGATATGTAAAACATACAACTTTTATTTTGTACTTTGGCCTTGAATCTTGCATCTTATTACCTTATAATTCACATTTAAGTTCTAAAGTCTATCTGCAGATATTTTCAATATACATGCATAATGATAATTTTTGTTTTTTACTCCTGATAGCTACTTTTAATTTATTTACTTTACATGCCTGTCAGTCCGGCATTACAATGGTGAATAAAATCAGGATAGCAGTCATCCTTAGCTCTTACAATCTCAAGCAGAAAGATATTTAAAAGTAATCCTTAACTCTAGAAATTGTTGTTGATTTAAAAAAAGACTTTGTCATATTAAGAAACATTTATCCCTGTTTACCTAAGAATGGTTATATTTTTTAGTAATCATGAATGAGACTGAATTCTAGTAAATGCAGTCTTTGCATTCATTAAGATAATCATGTTGCTTTCTTCCGAAGTCTATTAATCTGGTGAATAACACTCATTGACTTTCTAATATTGAAACAATTTTGCATCTTGGGTATAAACGTCACTTGAATATGATGTTTAGTTCTGAATTTGATTTGTTAAACTACCCTGTTTAGAATTTTTTCAACTGCATTCATTTGGTAAATAGCCTCTGTTTTTTTCTCTTAAAATGTGTGTCAGATATTTTGTCCTTTAAAGTCCTTTGATGTCGTTGAAAGTGGCTTAAAATTGTCATGGAAGGTATACATTTAAGCCTGTAAATTTATCTCTAAGCATAGATTTAGCTCATACTAAAAGTTTTGCTATATTTAATTTATATCATTCAGTTCAAAATAGCTTCTAATTTCTTTCATGACTTAGAAATATAGTGCTTAATTTCTTAGTATTTGGGTATTTTTAAAATGGATTTAATTGAGAGAATACTGCATTTTTAAAGAACTTTTTGCTAGTGAGTCCCACCTTAATTTGACTATATTAAGAACATGTACTATGTTTGACATGAATCCTTTGAAATTTTTTCAGACCTGCTTTATTCTTAATATATGATCTATTTTGGAATACTTTTGGTATACACTTGAAAAACATGGAATGTTGTGGTGTTGAGCTCAATTATGTATGTATCTCAATTAGGGTAATTTGGTTAATCGTGCAAACCTCGTACATGTATAGAGATTTTTATATCTGTTGTTTACTAAGTAGTAAGGGAAATGTGTAGAAATCTCCAAGTATGGTTAAGTATGATTTTTTTATTTTTTATTTCTTCTTTCTGTGCATTTATTTTTGCTTTATACATTCTCAGGTTGCATTCTTATATTTTCATGAGAAGTGAACTCTTTATCACTCTGAAATATCTTCCTGTTTAGTAATATTTTTGCAGTCTAACTTTCTGATATCAGTTATACCTGTGATTTTGAGTTTTGATTTTTTTTTAGTATTTTCATGGAACATTTTTTTCATCTCTTTATTTACAATTTTTATTTTCTCATTTTTAAACTATGCCATTTATAAAAATAATAAGTTGGATTTTGTTATATTATCCAGTGTAAAATCTTTTATATATAAACATGCTAAACTATTTAATCTAAAGTGTTTAGTCCATGGCATTTACTTTTATTTCCAATATGATTCATTTTATACTTATAGTGTCATTATTTGTTTTATATTTGTTTGTATTTTTCTGATCTTTTTCTCCATAACTGGCTTCTTTTAGAATATCAGTTTACTTCTTATTTACTCACCTCATTTTATTTTCTTACATTTATTATTCCAAAGATTACTATATCATTCTTTATATATTAAAATATACCTAATGTTCATTTTTCACTGTTCATTATGTACGTACTTTGAAGCACTTTATTTCTATGTTGACTCTTATACATGTGTTCATGTGTTTTAATTCCTATTTATGCTAAACCTCAAAGGACAAACTTTATCATAGGTTTGACATGTTAATGGTCATTTAATTTTACCCAAATATTCACCATTTTTTCTTCTTCACTAAAACTATCATTCTGAGATAATTTTCTTCTGCATGACTATTCCCTTTTAGAATTTATTTCTCTGTATAAATGCTGATAATAAAAAATATTTAATTTTCTAGAAAAAAAAAAATTTTTGTCTCTGAAGTTTATTTCCACTAGGCATAGAATTCCAGGGTGAGAATTAGACATTTTAGAATTTATTGTATCATTATATTTTCCTTTGATTTCTATTGAAAAAAAAAAAAGAGCTGTCAGTCTTATAGTTTCTCCTTTGAAGGTAATATGTTCCTTTCCTCTGGCTATTTTTAAGATTTTCTCTTTCTCTTTGCTTTCCAGAAGTTTTTCTATGATATCCCTACATGTGATAGTCTTTGAACTTATGCTTCTGGGACTTTCTTCTTGAATCTACTGCTTGATATTTTAAAAATCAGATTTGAAAATCTTTTAATCAGAATCTCTTCAAATATTGTTACCTCCCCTGTACTCTTGCCTTTCCTTCTCATTTGCAAACTGCATGTGTTCGATATCACAATCATATTTAACCCTCATGCTCTTTTCTGTATTTGTTAATTTTTCTAATTTTTTGTATTTCCATCCTTTAAAAAATGAAGCAATTTCTTCGCATATCTCTCTGAGAATTATTGTAGGAAAGTCTGTTTTGTATATGTAATTGACTTCTGCTTAATGTCTCATCTCTTTTATCTTCAAATTATCTTTTCCTGTTTGCTCATTTTGCTTGTTTTCTCATTTTAGAAAACTTTGTCAACTAGTGGCTCTGGGTGAATGGATGGATGGATGGATGAATGAATGAATTTATAGAGAGACTATGGATGACTATGGTGATAGATGATAGAGAATAAGAATAAGTAAGAATGGGATAAAAATGTAAATTATAAGCATAAGACAGAGGGGCATGTGAACTTGTGAGCATCCTCTTCGGGTGGCAATTGGGTATCTAAGTTTCTTCTTAATGAAAGACTCACATATCATTATCTATAGCTCATTTTAGAGACTTTCAGTTTACCAGAAAGTATCCTCTTGCTCCTCTTGGCAGGGAGAGAGGATGTATATAGCACATGACTAGTTTCTGAAGAAGCTTGGGGAAGGAGACTGGGGATACCTCCATTTAGAATATAATTATAATGTAATGATTTCTTTCTTTTAAGACCCTCATACCTGCCTTCTTCTGTGTTTGCTGTCCTTAGACCCAAAACCATTCTAGCTTAGATACCTTGTAATGAATAATTCCCAACTCCTACATTCTTGATAAAGGAGTAGTTGTCTCTCAATTCTTTGTTTAGATTGGGACTTGAGAACTTTGAAGCACAGTCTATTATTTTTTAAGTGAGTTCTCTTGGGATGCTTACTTTCCAAATGTGGGATATTTATGTAGACGTAGAATGCCTTGACTTTGTCTCATCCCCACTTTTCTTAGTAACGTGTGTCTAATTCTCTATATGGTTGATGTGTCTATAAGGTCAATCTTAGTATTGTCCACATGTCTTTGTAGGCAATTGGATTTGGTCTTTATCCAGCCTGCTAAGACTTTTAATCACTGTTCTATCTGCATACAGTTCAATAACTGGAAGCTAAGAAATTTCCAATATTTAAAAATTAAGGTTCTTGTATCCAATCTAACTGGAACAAGATATATTTAAGCAACCATGCCACACCCACTCTCTCACAGATGCCCATAGACCTTGTCTCTCTAGCCCGTTGCCACTGGTTCTCAGCTTCTAGTCTTGGCTACTACAATTTTTATTCTTGAGCCAAGACTCCAGGAAGTAATGAAGGTAGATCTGAGATTGTCTTTTAATATCAAGCAGTATGAAAACTCTCTAAGCTCAGAGACTCTATAACATACATATACAATACTGAATATATTATTAATCATACCCAATAGGACTTGTGCTTTGTATCTGCTAATTAATAATGCCTATTATAATAAAAATATAAGATCATATCAACTAAAAGTTATTTTATAGATTCAAATTACATTTTTCTACTTAACATAAATCAGCAAATTTCTTTAATAATCATATATATTTATTGAGACCATCCTGTTTGATGTATAGTGGACACAGATGTAAAAACTTAGATATGATGCTTGTCATAATATTGAGGGATATTAGTGAACTTAATACGTATCTATATTTATGAGTGTTTTGAAACAATATTATTTCCTATAATTTCAAACAAAACAATGGGGAATCATCAAAGACTTAACTAGGAAGATTATAGGATCAATCTGTTTATTTCTTTATTCAATATTCACCACTCCTACTTTTTTTTCAGGCAGTGATTCGCAAGCTAACACAGAACATGAGTGCTAACTACTTGAACTGTTAAAACCTTTAGTTTTCATTCTCAACTTGTTTTGCTTCATATGTTTCTGAGGTTGGGAGTGAAAAGCATTTTAATTAAAAGCATTTCTGCAATGAATGATTACTTGCTTTTAAAAAATAGAGTAGATTGAGAGTAAGCATAAGAAATTTCACCTTACTATGTAAATCAACTATATAAAATAGTATTGTTCTGAGATAAAATTTTATATTAAATTTGACTGTCAATTATTATATAATCAATTTAATAATCAGAAATTAACTAATAAATTAGTTAATTCAGAGAGCATGATAAATATTCAAATGTAAATTGCATTTAAAGAATCCAGATACATAAAAAGAAGCAAATTTCCTTTGATAATGTAGATTTGTCATTTGTTATTAACATAGTCAATACTGTCTTAATCCTGGGTACAATGACAATGGGATGTAAAGATGAGGTAAGGAGTATGAGATAAATTTTCTTGTAATATTATTAATGTAGAATATTGAATAATCAATAAATACTTCATGAATGCAAAAACAAATAATATTTTTTGTAAAATCATGCATATACACTTCTATTACCATAATTGGTGTTTCTAAAAGTGTGACCCTCAAGTGATGTGCATAAAAATAACTAATAAACTTGACAAATACTGATTCCTAGGTTTCACTCCTAACTGACCTTTTGAAAATCTGTAAACCTCATGCAAAAGAATCTGCATTGAGACAATTACCCCCTGTGGTTCTTTCTTACAGAAATATTCAAAAACCACCTATGAGATAGGATGCAAGAGGTTGGGTAAGCTCATCATAGAATTGTTCTATTTGCTGAAGTAAAGAAAAGCTAGGAAAGTGAATAGGAAACATGCAAATCCCTATAGTGCATCTGTTAAGACTAACTGTAATCTCTTCCCTATTCAGACCTCATTTCCTTTCTCAACAATGCCTTCTGCTGTAATCAGGAGCCATTCACAGAGTTGTTCCTTCTGTTTTTTATTTATTTGTGCCTATCAGCTTGATGGATAGCCAAACAGCCTCGAGAGCACATACACTCGTGACCTACTTTGCCACACCAGTCTCTCCTGCCTTCGCTATCCCCATGGGGGACTCTGCAGTGGAACATTGATTTTGAGTTGGTTTAGACTAGAGATGGCAAAATTAGTCTTAATCTTGCCAGTATAATTGTATTCAGTACCAATCAGGAAAGGCATTGTGAAATACAGATATGTCTGCCTTTCACATTTTCCTGTAACACTGAAGATTTCAGGTTACCAAGAAACAAGAGAAAATATCTTCTTCCTTCCTTACTCTCCACCCTCCCCCTCCCCAGAAACAACATCCTTGAACTTGAGTTAATTTTCCTTAGAGAACTTTACTTTTCCTCCTCTTATTTTTAGCTTTAGCCTTGTGGCCGGTTACTGAACTTGCGAATTACAGCCTCCTGAAGCAATGGGAGCTTTAGGCTTTTGCTGAGAGTCTCTTTATGCTGCTCTTACAGACATCCATTCTCACTAAACCCTGTTCCTCATGTTACAGGAACAAGCACTGCCCATCCTCTTCCCAACACTTTTCTGTCTCCTTGGACTTATGCATCACTCGAGTTCATCACATCCTAGCCTCAGGGTGTATTTCCTAATGAAATTTTAAAATGGAAAAGCCATTCTATTGTGGTTAAGGAACTAAAATGATTTTTTACATTTGTGTGAAGCACACTGAAGCTCTTCTGCAGTGCTGACAGAAGGAGGGGTGGGAATGGATGGCAGGTGATGCTGTTTTGTATATTGATAGAGGCAGAAGTGAGATGAGTTGGGTTTAATTCAATTCTAGGCATAGTTCAGAAAAAGCAGGGAACTGGATAGAGGACTAACTGCCGACTCAGACTGTAAGCATCTAAAAATAAGTCCTCTATGTCTTTGTAATTGAACTTGCTGAAGAAGCAATGAGATATAATCACTAAGAATTTGGACTCTGGTGTCAGATTACCTAGGTAAATGGTCAAAAGATCATTTACAAGTTATACTTTGGCATATTGTTGTATATCTTTGTTCTTCAGTTTCCTCTTCCATTATATAATTGGATTGTTGACCCTGATTTATAAGATTCTGGGTTAGTGGGGGAAATCAACTGTGATAGTGAGTTTCAGCATCTGGCACCTAATGAGTGCTCAATGAACAATATCAATTATATTTATTAATAAGAGAAACTCATAGGCATTAGTTGCTGCCAATAACAAACCCTTTTACCTTATTTATTTTGTGTGATTTGTAATTTGTAATAGCTTCTTTTTAAATATAGTTCAATATTTAGGTAGAATTTTTTGAAATTGATTATATTCAGCCATGTTGATCATAAAATGGTAATATTATTTGATTCAACACATAGTTATACGACCTCAGCTCATCATGGTTCTTTGCTTTATGGGATGAGCCCAAATATCATTCCTGAAGGGTCTGAGTCATTAGTCATCTTCTCCATAGCACTAAATTTGAAAAATCTGAGGTAGAACAATAAAGATATATTGCTGACCTTGTGAGCTGAAAGCAAACTGCTTCTGGTGGTCCTTATTGACAAGTATAGAGAAAGAAAGCATTTGCTGGATCAATAGCTGCAAACTAGATCTCAGGGGATATGTTTCTATCAAGCAGTACAAACACATTTGGTACAGCATTTGCAATTGGAGTTGCCATCTGATTAAATTTATGATAATTCACTGTCATTCTCCAAGATCCATCTGCCTTCAGCACTGTTCATATGCAGAAGTAAAATGGGAAAATAGTAGGAACTCAAGCATAACATCTTTCAAGTCCTTGATGGTTACACTAATCTCTTAAATCCCTCCAAGAATACTGTATTGCTTTTAGTTTACTTTTTTTCTAAGTGAAGATCATTCTAATGGTTTTTAGTTGACCCTTTTAATCATAACAGCCCTTACTCTGCAGGTCAGGAAACAATGTAGAAATTCTGCCAGTTACTGAGTACAGTTGACCCTTGAATAACATGAGTCTGAACTTTGGAGGATCCACATGTATGTGAATATTTTTCTATCTTTGGATTCCGTATTTTTTAATTCCACCAACCTTGAACGTTGGTTGGTTGAACTTGTAGGTATAGAACCTGAGAAATAGGATGGTAGACTATACAGGACTTGAGTATGCATGGATTTCGTATCTAAGTGAATCCTGAAACCAATTCCTCATATATATCAAGGGATGACTGTAGTTAAGTTTTTGCGGCATCAAAAGTTTTCCTCTGTTTTCCATCTGCATGGGGAATGGTGCCACTAGCCCCTGCATTGTTCAGAGAATTAATTGTGTATTTATTCTAATTTTGTATTCTGTAACTGGATAAATAACCACAGAATGGATGCAGGGACCCACTACAAGATAGAGATGAGTTAAAATTCCATGTTCACCTGAGCTTTATACACCTCTACTCTGATTGGGACAGCACAGTGACATTTTAATTCTCCTGGAATGAGAGCCAGCATCCAGCAATCCATGAACAATTTATATTTAAGTTGAGGGATAGGAGAACCAATGTGATGCAAAAGATCCAAGAAGAGATCCTATATAGTAAATTCAGCACCATTCAAAATTACCTTCATTAATATCCCTCATCCTTAATATTCATTCTCACGCATATTTCCCTGATTTTTATATAACTAGAAAACTCAAGTAGTTCTTTGGAGTGTAATGGGCCTCCTTGCGAGTTCACACATTATAACTTAGCTTTAGGGGCCCACTGGACTGTGAGTCTAGTTATAGGTCTAGAAGCACAACTGCAAGGTAGGATTGAGTTCTGAAAAGAATCAGCATGTCTCCCATGACAACAGCTTCAGGGGAGGCAATCACAGTTTCCTCAGGCAGTTTGGGGTTCATCCTCTCAGAAGGGCATGGAGATCCACTGCCCCTGGGTGTAGAGAAGCCTCTTATACTGGAACATAAGATACATTACAATATAGGGGCTCAGTCCCCTGTATTCCAGTGGATGCATTGGATAATTCAAAGTCTCACTTGAATCTTCCACATGTCCCCATTCTAATTTTCAGGATTCCTTTCTGTCTCAACATGTGCCCTCACTTTACCAAGAGATACAGTGACAGTCTGAGAATTCAATTTGCATTGCAAGTCAGCTGCTCACAAAATGAGTTTCTGAGTTTGGTTTTTAACAGTCTCAGGAAATAAGGTTGCCTTTCAGGGCAAATATAGAGGATTTCAGGTCATTCTGCAATGCCTGAGCTGGAAATTTGAATGCATTCTTTTCTATCAATACTTTGTTCATGACACTATGAGCAACTAGCTAACCTCATTATATTTGTTAGTTTGGCAAAAGTACTTCAATCTATCATATACCCAGTAAATAAGATCCCATATAAAACATGAATGTAAACATAGATCATATATCCTTCACAAAATTTAACTAACAATAACTAACAATGTAAAGTTATAAAATTCCTAGAAGATAACATAGGAGAAAGCCTAGATGATCTTCCCTTGGGTGATGACTTTTAAATATGCTATCACGGGCATCATATTATGTATTACTGTATTACTAGTGATATTACAATAGTGGCATGTTTTTCAGTGGTAAAAATAAATTAACCATGTAACCATGAAAAGACATGGAGAAAATGAAGATATAATAAGTGAAAGATGTCAATATGAAAAGGCAGCATACTGTATGATTCCAATTACATGATATTCTGGAAAAATCTATAAAGGAAAAAATGTATAGAATAATGAAAAATCAGTAGTTTCCAAGGATGAGGAAGGTGAAAAAGATGGATCAGAAGACAGGTGGAACACAGATATTTAGGCAGTGAAAATACTATGTATAATTCTATAATGGTGGATACGTCATTATGCATTTGTCTAAAGCCATAGAATGTGTGACGCTAAGAGTGGACCCAAATGGAAGCTATAGATTGGATATTGAATGTGTCAATGTAGTTTCATTATTTGTACCACACAAATGCACCACTCTCTGAGGATGTTGTTGATGGAGGAGTCTCTGCATGTATGGAAGAAGGGGCTGTATTAGACACCTTTGCATTTTACCCTCAATTTCGTTGTGAAAGTAAAACTGCTCTAAAAAAAAATAGTCTTCCAAATAAAAGTTAAAGCAAAAACATGACTCTCAATGAGGTTAAATAACTTGCCAAGACCAAATTTTCTTTAGTCGCTGACATGTCAAAAAAAACAAAAAAAAATTGATACAACTGAAGCAAGAACTGAGGATTGATAAATAGCTACCTGATCTGTATGATAGATGCTTACAGAAAAAGTGCATTTATCCTCACATTTCCACAGATTTTAAAAAGTATAATTTACATCTTATTCATTTCATGTTATACTTGTAGACCTAAGATCTCCCAATACTTAAACAGAAGTTGCCTATAAGCCATTTGTGAGCATAGACTGTGTCCTAATAAATTACGCACTTAAACAAGAAAGACATAAACTTCTGAGATAAAAATATACCCCATTTGCTTACCAAAGCTGTTTTTCTGAATTTCTTTATATTTTTCTACATATGTTAAAAAAAATAGGCAATTCTTTCAGGACAATCACTTCCAGCAATGGATTGACAGCTTCAGAGGAGCCAAGACATTTTATAAAATATCAAGAAATATCAAGAAAATCTAATCTGTTTTGCAATCATCTTCTTGTCTGAAATTTTTTCTGGAGTGGATTTCAAGACATTTTGGTTGTATAACTCTATAAAATATACACAGCTCTGAAACATGTGCTACTTTTTGTTTATTAATCTTGGTCTAAGTCACTAACATCTCTTGTCTACACCCTGCAATAGCTTCTGCTTCCTGACTCTTTGCCCATATAGACTATTGTCAACACAAAGGCCAGGGTGGTCTTTTTAAAATGCAAATCAGATGATATAGTCAAATCCCTCTTCACTCAGAATAAAATAAAAAATTTCCTTATTGAGATCAACCAGGCCTTACATCCTCTGGCTCTCGTCTGCCTCCCTGAGCCTTTCTCCTCCCATGACGCACGCATCTTCCCACTCTGCTGCAGCCAAAAAATGTCTTGTTTTAACTCAGTTACAAGCTGGTCCTGCTTCAAGGCTACGGACTCACTGTATCTCTTCTTCATCTTTACCTCATTTCTTCTCTCACATCTTTGTTGTTTGTTTTTAGAAGAAGCAAACGGGCAGGCGTGAAGGCAGGTAGGAAGGAAAGAATAGAGAGGAAGAAGCATTTATTTATGTAGTTGTTCATTCTGGTTGTCCCTTTTCCCAGCCTCCAGTCACCAAAGCCAGACTTAACACCTGAGCCACCAGGGCACACTTCCTCCCTCACACCTTCTGTCTTCCAGTCCAAAAGTCACCTCTTCAAAGCACCTCGCCTAATCGTCCTTCCTAATGTACTGCCCACTCCTTCACTCAGCTATACCTTTGGTCAATTTGACCGATTTATTTTAGTTTTCTATCACTTATTATCACCCCAGGTACCTTTACACATCATGCCTATGTATATTCTTTCTCACCCACGTAGCCTCCACAAGAGCAGAGATATTGTCATTTTTGTTCATATCAATTAATATCCTCAGTTTTAAAATCATAACATTAATAAAATGGCATTTGATACAGAGGGTACTCAATTATTAAACAGATTAATAAATGAATGAATATTAGTTACTGCATTTCAAATTATATATACATATATTAAAAACGTATGCAAAACTTTAAAAAAAAATGCCATTAAAATACAAAAAGTAATATTTTTTTCTTTGACAGCAGGCTTTCCTCACCTCCAAACTGCTCTATAAGACAGAGATATCAACATGGAAAAGAGGAATCACCAAATTTTTGTCTGACTTTTGCAATTAATAGCATTTGGTTTATAGTGCATAACTATTCAATTTTAGCTCCTCTTCATAAAGCATTTTTTAATCACTATCATAATGCCTTAAAAGTAAAAGTAAAGCCAGTGGTCACAGATCATGTGAAAATGACTTTATTTTTAAGTCCTTGAATCTCATTAACCCTTTCTTACATTCTGGTAGATCTGATACCTATAAACCAGTCTTAGAACACACTTTGACTTACTGGTTCAACTTATTTTCAAACTGAAGCACTATTTTCCTAATCTTCTGAACTCTTGCAACTTTCTCCTTGTGACGTTGCCCTCTTGAGTTTGATTCTATCCTGCTTTCCTTCAAGCTCATACCTCAGCAGTATGCATTTCTTTGAATTCTGAGCACCCACAGCTTTAGAGAGGGGTCTTTTTCCTCATCTAAGTCAGATTTACCAAATATATTAGGTCACTCATGACATGAGATTGGAAAATAAATCTTTCTTTTATGCATTAAAAAGTTCAAGACAATGTTAGAAAAATTCAGAAAGAGAATGACCACAAGACTCTGTTATTTTCATTTTACTGTGTCTCAGAAAAACATAAAAATGTAATTTAGGAGGTAAAAAAACCAAATGGTTCATTAGTCGTGCAATAAGTCTGATTTTGATGTGTTACTAAAACTATTTTCTGATTTAAAAAGATTAGTCAATTAATTACTTGCAATATGATATATTAAATACTTCTCTAAAAAGCATCAAAAATGATAGTGGGGTGTGTGTGTTTAAAGGAAATGTATATGGATCATTATTGCATATCAAATAGAAATTCAAAGAGGTAAGCTACCTCTTTCACTGGTGTGTGGTTAGAGCTTTGGTTTTAATCTATCATATGTACTGGGGACAGAAGACAAACATGCACAAATTGACTTTATTTGAGAACTCTGAAAGTTTAACTAGCAATAGGTGAAAATATAAACTTGACCAATAGGAGAGGATGGAGATACCTTCTGCCTGGGTCTCATGTTAGGACAGAAGGCAGAAATCAAAGTGGGAAGTGGGAGTTAGGGGAATTTGGTGTGGCCGAGGGAGTTGTTGAGAAGTCTAATCTTAAACTGCTACTTAATGCAAGTTCCAGAAATCAAAAACTTCTAACCAAAATTTTATTCTGAAATGGGTCTGAATTGGGAATGACCTCTGTTTCAGGAAGAAATAAAAACAAATTCTCTCTAGAAAGTAACATTTTAAAAACAGACTTTACAATATCAAAGAGCTGAAGTTCCAGGAGGGACACTACAATATATTATAAAATAGATAAAGAAACAAACTATCTTGAAAAAAAAGAATCAACAAAGACAGCAGGTCACAAAATTGGATATGTAAACCTATAGACACTTATAAAACTGCTTTAAAGTGTGGTACATATGTTAACAGAAATGAAGTGGCTATTAAAATATGCTAAAGAAGTTTGAACCATTAAAATAGCATACTTTATAAAGAACCAAATATAATAACTAGAGAGGAAAATATAATTATTGAAATAAAAATTTACTGACCTGACTAAATAGTGGATTAGTGAATCAGTGAGCTGGACTATGAAGCTAAAGAAAATTCAGATGATATCTAACAGAGAAAAAAGCAGTTGAATATATGAAAGCAAAACTGAGGGATGGAGGCTAGAATAGAAATCTTAAAAGAAATAGAAAACCTGTAGAGAAGGAATATCTGAAGAGAAAATGATAGAAAAATATCATAATTAATGAAAAATCTAGATCTTCAGCTTTAGGGAAACAGATAGATTATACACCAAAATGTTTTACAGAAATCCACTACCAGAGTCCTTAATGCGAAAATATTTATTAAAAAAATAAATCTTGGGAATCTGAATTGCATCTGTAAGAAAAAAACCCCAATTCTCTTCAAAGCAATAAGAATACAATGGCTGACTCTCTATAGCAACAGTGGAAACCAGAAAACAGTGGTTCAAAGAGCTGAGAGAAAAAGAAAGGCAAAATAAGGAAATTTTATTATGAAAAATGAGAAACTGTGCTCCAAAAGAGACTTTATTTAAGGTACTTCAAGTAATATACTTCGGAAAAAATAAACAGAATTACAGAAGGAAGATATGAATGCAAAAATAAAATAACATCAGAAGATGGGTACCAGGTAAGGGCGAGATTCAGATCCTCCCCAAAGAGAAACTAGGAATTCATCTATTCTCCAGAAACAAACACTAAGGAAAAGCAGGTGCAGAGACTCTAGGGATGCAAAAGCAATAGTGATGTCAAAGTGTAGGCAAAAATATCTGGGTTCAGAGGTACACTGCAGATTCAGACTTTGGAATTTGTGCCTCAGTGGAGAGGGTGGAATCAAAGGGGACTGGGGCATGGAGGCAGGAAAGAGGGTACTGACACACACAAAAAAGCCAACCAGCACCCCAGTGTCTCAGTGGAGCCCATGCAATGAAATTATACTGGGAACTGCTGTAACTGGAAGGCAGTAAGGGGAATTCCCCAACACCCCACCCACCGTATTGCCCTGGAGTCACAGGATCCGCTCACCAGATATTCTGCTCACCGGATATCCTGCCCCCAGAATTAAAGGAAGAAGGTAGTCTCCCTGAAGGGACAAACCTTTGATGCTACCCACTATCACCACCCGGTGGTTGGAGGTGGTAATGCAGCTAGATTTCCAATGGTGGACCAGCAAGTTGATCATGCTACACATTTCCACAACTGCAGAGAAAATGACCCTCGTTAATATAGACTGCCAAACAAAGCAAAGACACAAAGAAGTATACACAAAATGATGGATTCAATCAAAAACCCAGGGGAAAATCTGGATACCACAGACGTATGCAGACTACCTGAGGATGACTTTAGGATAACAGTAATAAATATACTCATTGAAATCAAGAAAGCAATAGAGGAACGAAAAGAGAAAAGGAAAATATGAAGCAAGATATCAAAAAAAAAATGAAGAATATGATAGCTGAACTAAAGAACTCAATAGATGGAATCAGGAATAGGATGGATTAAGCCTCCAATAGAATCAGTGAGCTAGAAGACACAGCCGAGAAGTACACTCAAGCAAACCAACAAAGAGATTAAAGAATGTAAAGAAATGTACACAGCATTCGAGGCCTATGGGGTAATATCAAAAGCAACAACATTCACATTACGGGAGTCTCACAAGAAGAACAGAGAAAAAGTGGGGACAGAAATAGTATCTGAATAAATAATAGAGCCTTCCCTAACCCGAATAATGAAGCATCCCTCCAGACCCAGAAAGCAGAAAATTTAAAAAGTGGGGAGAAGAGAATAAAAATGTAGATGGTTAGGATGTAAGACTAATCTGCTATCATATAAAAATAGGAAATAAACATAGATTTTTTTAATGCCAACTTTGGAGTAAACTCAAAATACATCTCTGGGGAAAAGGCAAAGCAAAAACAAAGAAACAAAGAAACAGAAAGTGGAAACCAATCCAAACATAACAACACCTAAGCCACGTATGAAGAGAAAGTGAGGACAAAGTCATTGTCTAGAATAACATGCAAAAGACAAATGACAAAATAACAATAAATAACTTCATATCAAAATCACCCAAAATGTTAATAGACTGAGCTCACCAGTCAAATGATGCAGAGTTCCTGAATGGATTAAAACATATAACCCAACTTTCTGCTGCATTCAGGAAACATACCTTCTTCCAAAAGATAAACCAAATCTCAAAGTCAATGACTGGAAGATAATTGTAGAGTTAAATGGTAAATACAAAAAAAGCATGAATAGTTATATTTATAGCAGATAAAATAAACTTCCAAATAAAAAGCAAAAGATAGAGATGGATATTATACAATGATTAAACAATCAATTCAGCAAGAAGATATAAGGATTATTAACATATAAGCACCAAGTGAAGGAGCATCAAAATATAGTAAGCAAGTTTTATAGAAGTGATGATAAACATTGACAGCAACAAAATAATAGTGGGGAACCTCAACATCCCATTTACAACAATGGACAGATGAACCAGGCAGAAAATTAACAGGGAAGCAGCCACTTTAGATGATTACTTATTTCACTTTCTTCTTAGGTGCACATGGGTCATATTCAAGGATAGATCATATTTTGGGACACAAAATATGTGTCAATGAATTTACAATGACTGAAGTCATACCAAGAATCTTCTCTGACCACAATGACTTAAAACTAGAAATCAACAAAAAATGAAAGCTGAAATATCAGAAATTAATTGGAAACTAAAAATATGCTTCTGAATGATTCTTGTATAAAAGTGGAAATCAAAGAGGAACTTAAAAAAATAAATACTTAGAGACAAATGAGAATGAAAACATAAGTTATCAGAATCTATGGGATGCAGCAAAAGCAGTACTAAGAGGGAAGTTTATTACTACCCAGGTCCACCTTGATAAACAAGAAAAATCACAAATAGACATTGTGACCCTGCATTTAAAATTAGAGAAAGAACAATTAAAGCCAGAAATCAACAGAAGAAAGGAAATAATAAAAATGTGAGCAGAAATGAACTAAAAAGAGAATAAAAAGACAATTGAGAAGATCAATGAAACCAAAAGTTGAGTTGTTTTTTGTTTTGAAAAATAAACAGTATTTACAAACCATTGACTAGACTCACAAAGGAAAGAAGAGAAAACTCCCATTACAAGATTCAGAAAGGAAAGGGGAGAAGTTACAGCAGATACTACAGAACAACAAAATAACCTAAGGGACTACTATGAACAGCTCTGTGCCAACGAAGTAGACAACCTTGAGGTCATGGACAGATTTTTAGACAAATACAGTGTATGAAGACTGAACCTGGAAGAACTGGAAAACATGGACAAAAAATCACAAGCAAATAAATTGAGAGTAAACAAACATCTCCCTAAAAATAAAGCCCAAGACCAGATACCTTTTCTAATGTGTCTTACCAAAGCTTCAGAGAAGTATTAATACTTATTATTCTCAAACTCTTCCAAAATACCGAAGAACAAGAATCACTCCCAAATACTTTTTATAAGGCCAAAATCACAGTGGTAACAAAAGATGATAGAGTCATCACCAAGAAAGAAAATTGCATACCAATATCTCTAATGATCACAGATGCAAAACTTCTCAACAAAATATTAGCAAACCAAATCTAACAATGGTCAAAAAAGATCCTCCATGATGACCAAACGGGATTTATCCCAAGGATACAAGGATGGTTCAACATAGGTGTGTCTGTTAATGTGATATACCATATCAACAAGATAAATGAGAAATACCGCATGATCCTATCAATAGCAGCAGAGAAAGCTTTCGATAAGATCCAACAACCATTTATGATTAAAAAAACCCTGCATAAAATGTGAATAAAACTTATGTTAGCATAATAAAGGTCATATATTACAAATACACAGCCAAAATCATAGTCAATGGCAAAACATTCAAAGCATTTCCTCTAAGGCCAGGAGCAAGGCAAGACTGTCCACTCTTACAATTGCTATTTAGCACCATACTTGATTTCTTAGACATAGCAAGTAGGCAAGAAAAGGAAATAAAGGGAATCCAAATAGGAAAGAGGAAGTAAAGCTATCATTATTTGCAAATGACATGATTATATATATTGAAAACTCTAAAATCACTGTCAAAAATACTAGAACTCATCAGTGAATACATAAAAGACTACAAAATCAATGCAAAAAAATCTGTTGAAGTTTTATATACAAACAACATGCTACAAGAAAATGAAATCAAGAAAATCACAGTTATATAGCTTAGACTGTGTTGAAGAGCACTTGATGATTCCTTGGAGGGCAGGGGTGGTTGACATATATTTTAGGAATAGAGAAACTTTACATATGGGGAATCTACACCTATGAGTTTACTTTAGTGTGTAAATATCAAAGTTATTGCAATAAAAAAATCTAAAAATATGAGCGAGAATATACTGAACATGCACAGTGATGTAAAAATAATGATAACTAAATAAAAATTGCAGGGGTGAAATTATGTAATGTAGAGAAACCATGTATTTGGTTAAGGTAAATATGTTTGCTAAAGTCTCTAGGCTAACCACTAATAGTAAAAATCAACTGTGGGATTTCTAGACAAGAAAACAAACACAAATATCATTCCATCCAGATGACAGCAAGAATTAAAGGAGATAAAAGAAATATAGCAAAATAAGTATAGACATAAAAACAATTTAATAAAGTAGAAATTATTCCATATCTATTTGTAATTGCATTAATGAATGTGAGCATTTCAAGGCAATGTTTGTCAAAATGAGAGCAGATGGTGATTGAAGATTATTATAAATTTATTGCACAGTGTGGTTGATGTGAGTCAGATATTTGAAGAAAAGCGAACCTGTAAACCTAAAACTAATATAGTGTTATAAAACAATGTTATTTCACTTAAATAGTATTATAAAAAATGAAAATGATTTTAAAATCCAGTTACTTTTCAATTTAGTCGTATATCTAAAACTTCAGCTACTATGTATATTGAAAACAAAACGAACAAAAGGAGATACCTACATTAGAAAAGAGAAAGTTAAAATATATGGAACAAGGAGACTACCTTAACAAGACAGAGAAAATGGCATCCCCTGGTGACTTAATGGTTAAATCCACTGGAAGCAGGTTACATGTATCCCAGGACTCAGGTTCATAATTCAGAGCCTGAAATAAACAACTAAGATGAACAATAAATTAAGATAAAATGAAATAGAACAGCTCTTCTTCCTCCCCTCTTTTCCTGCCTACCTGTCTCTGCTCACCTTCATTCCGACTGCACATTTTAAAAAATGATAGAAAATAATAATAGAATAAAGACATAAGAAAGGGAAAATTAAAAACATAAATTAATAAAATTATAAAAATAATAAAATGTATAGGATTTATCCATCCAAAATCTGTTTCTTTGAAAAATTTAATGGCATTATCAAAAACCCAGGACTGATCAAGAGAAGAAAAAGAAGACATGAATTGCTAGCAGTAGAAAAATTTTAAAGGGCGACAGGAGAAATGTCACAGAGGGAATGGCAAATAATATTATGCAGAGGTATATGTGATAATATAAAATGTGAGTAAAATGAAAAAATTATCAACGGAAATTTACCAAAATACATTAAGATTAAACAAAATATGAGGATGTAAATTAATTGGTTGCTAGTAAAGAAAAAATTTCCTGAGAAAAGAAAATACAGATAATTTTAATAATTTTCAAATTATCTTAAGACTAGGAAATAAAGGATACTTATTTTCTGAGATAAACTTGAACAGAAGAAAAAGGAACAATGTGAGGAAAATAAGGATAAATCAATTTCATTCAATATAATAGTTTTTAAAATACTCAGCAAATATAAGCAAGACAAATCTAACATTGTGTTAAAAAAGTAGATAGGCTTCATAGGAACAATGCAATGACATATCAATTTCAGACACCCTATAATTCCCCAAATTTACAGATTATAGGACAAAATTATTTCAAAAAAGTAGAAAGAAAATCTGATAAAATCAATATCATTTCATGATTTAAGAAATCAATTGATTTGATTGTAGTTATCTCTTAAAATTTTTCTACAAATAAAGATTTAATGCTTTCTGAAAAAGTTAAAAATTGATCTGTTATATGGTCTAGAGATTTAACTTGTAAGTATTCATCCAAAGTGTAAGAAAACACATATTTGAAAAGAAATCTGCACCCCTGTGATCATTGCAATGTTATTTGCAGTTTATTGCCAAGAAATGGAAACAAGCTAAGTGCCCACCAACAGATGACTACATAAAGAAGACGTGGTATATACATAATGGAATACTACTCATCAAAAAATAATTTTTAAATCACCTTGCCTTTTGTAACAATCTGGTTGGAAATAGAGAGAGTTATGCTAAGTGAAATGAAGCATAAACAGAAAGACAAATACTCGATAATCTCATATGGAATATTAAAGAAAGAAAATAAGCACACAAAGCAAAATGAAAATTAACCCTTGGACTGGGACATTAGAACTTAGGTCACAAGAGGAGAAGAAAATACGAAGCAAAATGTAGTAAGTTTCAGTGGACACTGGTGGAGGACTCTTGGCAATTTGATGGTTGCCATGGTGTTGCATGTATCTGTATGTCTAAAAATTTTATATTAAAATTTGTATCTCAGTGTTACCTCATTTTAAAAATAAAGCTTGGGGGAAAAGTTTTAATTAAGCAGAAATATAATCATATTTAGTCATAAACATTGAAAGCCTTCTTTTGAAATGTAAGAAAAAGGTAAGAAAGCCCAATTTTCCATTTCTACTTAACACTGTAAAAATTGTTATTATATACCAGTTAGCCATTATTTGTAAATGGTATGGTTGTCTTTAAAGAAAGCAAAACAGAAGCTAGAAAACACATAACTTGAATAAATAACTTTCCATTTTGGCATTTCAGTTCAATAGCAAAATAATAGTCCATATACCAATTTATACTCGAAAACACCCAACAAAATTTAATAAAGAGATATGGAAACTAAGAACATATCTAATAAATATCTCTAATATTAATGTAATAGAGAAAATTGCAAATCTTAGCAAACTATATCAAGGAAGTCTAAAAAAAGAAGCAATACATTGATAAATAGAATCAATATCATAAAAATATAGTTTCGTTCCAAATTGACCCATAAATTCAATTCCAAACAAGAAACATACAAGAATTTGATGAAGACTACAATTTATTCTAAAGTTTATTTGAAAAATAAAGTGGCAAGATATATCTCTGAAAAAGAAAAATCGCATCACTACCTCCTACTATTCCCGTGAGCTAATAAGAATCATAGACAAGTAGGCCAAGGAAAGAGTAGAGAAACAAGCCCATGCTTGTATCAAAAGTCAATTTTGATTGAGACTACATTACTGTACTTAAATTATTATGGGATTGCATTCAGAGATGGATTATTTACTATTAAAAGAAAATCCAGATCAAGTGAGAACAGCAAGTGAAAGATAAATCTGTAAAAATTTAGAAGTCGAATAGAAGAGAATATTTTAAAGATCTCCTATAGATACATTGTTGTAAACAATTCCCCAAAACACTAGCCATAAAAGAACATTGATAAATTTGCTACATTAAAAGTAAGAATTTATTTTCATCCAAAGAGAGTGAAAAGGCAAGTTAAAAACTAGGAGAAAATATTTACTATACCTGTCAATGACAAATGGTTCATATGGAACTTGTAATTTCTCAGAGTAAAAATTTTAAAAGGCAAGCAACCCAATGAAAGAGTGAGCTAAGACTATAAAAGGCTATTCTGAGGAGATAAAAAACTCAATATATGAATAAAAATTTTTAAAACTGGGTGGGCCTTGCTGGCCTAGCAATCTAGGACACCTGGGAGCAGTCCCATATACATCCCAAGATTCCAGGTTCAAGACCTGGGGTCAGGGGGGAAAAACCAATGTGAACAACTAAATAAAAATAAATGAAGTGTTTCTTCCTCCTCTCTGTACTATCCTACATTCCTGCCTGCATCTTTCCTTTAAAAAAAATTGCTAAACTGCATTAGTAAAAATAAATAAGTAAAGGAAATGCACATTAAAACTATAATGAGATGCAATTTTGAAACCAGATATTTATTTTTAAAAAGTCTCCCACTTCCAGTATTGGTGACCAGGTAGAGCAATATGGAATCATATACATTTCTGGCAGAAATCAAGAGGGGAAGAGAGATGTAGGCAACAGCAATTTCTTTGGAAATAAACTCTTGGTGGAGTATTCTTTCCCAGTGCACAGGGGAGTAGTGGCAAAGTATGGATTAAGATATGGAGTCAAAGAAAAGTTCTGGTTTTGTTTTGTTTTGTTTTTTAAGAAAGATGATATTACAGCATTTGTACCTGGGAATGAGTTATCAAAATGTGTTCTATGACATCTTTTTGGAATTCTCTTTGCAGCTTGCTCTCAAAGACTAAAAATTATCTTTCTTCCTTTTGAATGTAGTCAGGACCATACTTTTCTTTTACTCATCACATGTATTTTTTAACATACAGCCATTCCTGTCCATAAAATATAGGATTCTATCCTAAAATAATTGTAAAGGAAGAAAACTCTGTTGCATCTTTTTCATTTCAATAATGACATAAATATTACTTCAAGACTGTGAACTGTATGCTTCTCTCAAAGAAAAAGACATACAGCAATCTAATCAAGCTATGTCTAATCAATCATAAATTGACTTGAGTCTTAAAGGACTGTGATGAACTGCGATGGCATACAGAGATGGAAAATAGGTAAGAATTGGAAGAATGAGAGACACGTCAAAAGTGAACAGAGCATATCAGTAGGCTGAGAATAAACATGGGGAAGAAACTCCATCTGTAGAATTTCTTCAGATAAAGACTCTAGTTACAGAAGTTTAAAGATTTATATCAATAGTCAATATCAAAGGTAGTCCATTCATTTACATCTAAGCATTTAAAGATATTTCTTTTACTTTAAAACTATGAATATATTTTAATATATTTATATAAAGAAATATATTCCTAAAATATATAGTAATATATTTAACTGTATGTATTCCTCTATAATAATAAATGTGTACCTCTGTGTGTAAATTTAAAGTATAAAGATGGTTTAAAAAATAGTAGATAGGTATACAATGAGAATTCTCCTGTCTAAAGTTCTCCATCCTTATTATAATACCTCTAAGAAAAGCAAATTTAACTCTTTATAGTTTTGATTCTAGAATTTGTCACATTTATAAATATAAGTATATAAATATAATTTTTATTCATCTTAATTTATCATTTATTAAAATTAAATTTTAATTTGATTTTGAGACCATTCATTGGCATAAAAGTTGAGAATTTTATCTCTTCCACATACCACTTTATTCTTCTTCCAGTTTTAATCCTTGTACTCAATTATTTTAAATAATCACTTTAGAATGTTGTATTATATTTTTTTGAAAAATTATTAAAATTTAAAGAAAATGTAAGAAATGTATGAGATACACGAAGGACTTTTAAATCTCTTCTATGTGCCATACTAAATCCCACTCTATCTAATCCCTTTAAAAGTAACTGCTATTTTGTATTATAATTATCATTCTCTGCTTTGCTTATAATCTTACCAAATATTTGTTCTTTTAAATAATGTAATCTCCATAATACCTTTGAATTTTATGTACATAGATATATACTGAATATATTTTTCTGCAACATGTTTTTGCTGCCCAATTTTTATTTCTGAAACTCATCTACATGGTTTCCTCTTGTATAAAATTTCTCTTTTCTCAGCCTTTTTGAAGTATAATTCACACAAAATTAGAAGATACTTAGAGAGTACCTCATAGTAATTTTTATATATATATACTTACATAATATTTATATATGTATATTATATGTACATACATATAAACACACATTATGAAAGATCCTGCAGCTAGTTGCACATCATCACATTCCATATTTATCATTTTGTGAGATCATTTAAGTTTTCCTCACTTAGCAAAATAAAATTATATAAAGTGTGTGGTGATAGCCACTTTTTTATATTAGATGCTCAGATATTTTTTCATCTTGTAGTTAATTTTTTGTACTCTTTTTTTTTATAAAAAGGAAAGATGTAGACAGGAGTGAAGGCAAACAGAGACAAACAGGCAAGATTGAAGGGAGAAGAATTTTGTTTATTTTATTTTAGTTGTTCATCTTGGTTATTCTCCCCGCCCTGGAGACAAATATACTTCCTTGAGGTGTATGTGAGCCGTGTTCTTGGCTAAAGGCAGTTGACTAAAGCACAGCTCCACCAGAGCACACCTTTTGTATCCTTTTAGCAGTTTGCATTTTCTCTCTGCCCCCTTGCCTCATCCTGGCAACCAGTTTTCTATTCCGTTTCTGAGAATTTGTGGGGAATTTTTGGTTTTTTGTTTGTTTGGTTTAAGATTCCACATGTAAGTGACATTATGCACTATTTGTTTTTGTCTTTCTCTGTTCAACCTTTTTATATGGCAAAATATGCACAAGGTTAATCACATTGGTGCAAATGACAGAATTTATCTCTCTTGATTGAATGACATTCCAGTATGTATATGTACATGTTTGTGGGCGTCTTCTATCCATCATCTATTTATCTACCTACCTACCTATCATCTGTCTATCTTTATCATCTATCTATCAAGCTTAATGTATTGTGATTATTACGAATAATGCTCCATTAAACATGGAGTGCTTATATCTTTTGAATATCCTGTTTTCAGTTACTTCAGATATATATCCAAATGTAGGGTTGCTGGGTCATACAACAGTTCTTTTTGATTTTCAGAGCAACCTCCCCTCCATACTTTTTCCCTAGAGACTACCAGTTTACATTCCCATCAACAATACGCAGAGATTATCATTTTTTCCCACATCCTCAGCAATACTTATTTTTTGTCTTTTTGATGATAGCCATTCTAACAAGATGTAAAGTGAATCTCATTGTGTTTTTAATTTGCATTTGCCTGATAATTAGTGATGTCATACATCTTTTCATGTACTTGTTGGTCATTTATATGTCTTCTCTGGAAAAATGTGTTTTCAATTTCTCTGCCTATTTTTGATCAGAGATTTGCTTTTCTGTTATTGAGTTGTGTGATTACCTTATATATTTTTCAACTCATTATTAGATATATGGTTTATAATTATCAAATTCTGTAGGTTGTTCATTTTGTTGATGATTTCCTTTGCTATGAAGAAATTTTATATTTTGCTGTAATCCCATTTCTTTATTTTGCTATTGTGCTTAAGATATTTGTGTCATTTCCAAGACCAAGGTCAAGAAACTAACCTCTAATGTTTTCTTCAAATTTTATGCTTTCAAGTCTTATGCTCAAGAAAATATATTTTGAGTTGATTTGTATGTATGGTGTAAGATAGGAGTTCAGTTTCATTTTTTTCCAGGTGGCTGTCCTGTTTTCCTAATTCAATTTAGTGAAGAAACTGCTCTTTCCCCATCATATATTCTTAGCTCTTTTATCAAAATTTAATTGATCGGATATACATGGGTTAATTTCTGGTTTCTCTATTCTGTTCCATATAGCTAAATTACATACAGTTTTAATTATTATCTCTTGGTAATGGAGATTAAAATAAAAAATATTATGCCTGATTTTTGCTCTTTTTCAAAATAGTTTTGGTTATACAGGGCTTTTGTGTTCCCATAATAATTTTAGAATCGCTTGCTCTATTTATGTGAAAAATGGCATTGGAATTTTGGTAAGGATAGCACAGAATCAGTATTAATACCTTAAGTAGTATAGACAGTGTGACAATGTTCTTCCATTTCATAAACATGAAATGTTTTTCTATTTATGTGCGTCTTCTTCAATATCTTAGAATTTTTAGTGCAGAGGTCTTGGTTAAAATTCTAGATTTTTTTACTTCTAAATTATTTACTTGATTTATCTGGAACAGAGAAAGGGATGGGGGGACACCTCAGCAGACCAGATCCTGAACTGGTCAGATGAAATTCTGACCACTTGAGGGCAGCACATTCATTCTTGCAGTCAACACATTCATTCTTGCAGTCAATGAACAGACACAAAGGCAGATGACTGGGCCGGCTCAAACTGGTTACCTTCACAGATGCACTGACCACTGCAGTCACCCTGGAGTAGTTTTTGCTTCACTATACAATGCTTAATGTAAAATTGTATAGGGGTCACATCACAACGTGAATTATGGGTACGAGCATGTGCAGTAAAGGGAACCCTCATTCCTTGAAGGTTCCACCCTTTTCCTGGAAATGCCGGCCCGGGGAACATGCCAGAATGCCCCTGGGGTGGGAATGGAGAGGGACAGCTAAAGGACCACCTTTACAAAATGTGTACTCCAAGAGTTACAGGGGTCGGTGTTCGCTCAAACCCTCACTGCTCCTCATCACCTTGAGGAGTTTGCTTTCTCTTTCACTGTAATAAACTTTCCACTTACTTTCAGTTCTTTGTCTGACACATTAATCTTACACGCAGACACAAAGGACCTGGACCAGCCCACCTGCTAACATACTGTTTTTCGCTTAGCTTTAACCTCTTTATTTTCCTACCAACTCATTGATTAATTTATTTTAAATATAAGTATATTTTATACAGTATGTTTAATGTTTTATGTGGACTCGATCAGATTTTCTAAACTGATCTTACTAAAAATGAAAGATTCTATTGTTATAAAATTTAACTTACATTTTTTATCTAGTAACTGACAAATTATTTTGATCTTCAAGTAAGAGAACTGCCGATCCCCTATTCTTTCACCCACTTACTTGTCCCACCCTTCACCTATTTTTTGTGAAATAGAGCTTATATTTTCTATTCTACAGTACTTTTATATAGTTAGGACATCTGTGTATTGTCCATAAGTTAATTTTAACTTTAAAAGTAAAAAATGGTATTTACATTGTATTAACATAATTTCTGTTACTTGTAAAATGAAGCAGCATAATTTGAGCTTTAAAAAAGGAAATATATATAATATCACTTAAATCTCATAGCTCAAGTGCTCAAAACCATTCCTTACTGAATCTTGAACCAAACTAGTTTGAAGATTCTACACAGACACACATAGACACAGTTAATCCTCATTGAATATTCCATATTTGCAAAATCACCCACTTGCTAAATTTATTTGTAACTTTCAAATCAATGTTGAGGTACTATTAGTAACCTTCAAATCAACACTCCAGTTCTTTCTTACTAATGCACAGACATATGCAGAATGAGAAAGAGTTTGACTTGTCCTTATGTGATGTTTACAGCCAAGGTCAATCAAGGCCATAGTCGACTTTCTTATTTAAACTTTCATATTGTAAACAATTATCTTTTCTGCTATTTATTGTCACGTTTTTCACATTTTTGAGCTTTCTTGTGGTGATTTTGTAGTTTAAATGACTTCTAAGTACCATGCTGGAATACTGGCTAGTGTTCCTAAGTGTAAAAAGCTGTAATGTGCTTTATGAAGAGAAAAATGTTGTTAGATGAGCTTTATTCAGGCATAAATTAGACTGCTGCTGGTCATGAAATCCATATTAATTAATCAAAAATATTCTACATCCAAAAAATGAAGAGAATATTCACAGACCTGTACATAAAACTGCTCTGAAAATTGCTAAAGGAACATGGAGACTGTGTGATGAAGTAGTTAAAATGATGGAAAATGACTAAATTTGTAGACTCAGGAGATGATGACAGATTTTAAAAAGCTTAGTGTGCAGCATTATGGTGAGGCCAAGAAGCAAAGAAATTTGCACTCAAGTTACCCTGGGTCAGGAAATATTAACCCTTCTCAGGTAGTGTGTTCTGACTTGCAATTCTCCAATGAAAATGCAGTGTGAAAAATGTTAATTTGCAGAAGAAGGTTCTGCTATCATGAGGTTGCAGAAGATTTTTTTTTAAAAATGTGCTAAATGTTATGAAGATGGTTATGTAGAAAAGAAGCTGTTTCATGCTAATGAGACTGGCTGTTTTACAATAACTTTGGCAAAGAAATCTGTATGATGTAAATGATGTTTCAGGTGAGGTAAATATGCCAGGCTCCCATAATACCATTTATTAATCTTTGATCATGGTGTTTTTGTAGAACACAGCTACCATGAAAAATAAGATTAATGCTAAATAGATATAAATATATATGAATATACCTATTTAAGATGATGGACCAATGGGGAAAATTATATTGATGTGGTATTAGATTATATGAAGAAATTATTCCTTTTTAAGAGTAATACATTTCTGGCTATGTTAAAAATGCTCCTGTTTTAGAGAATACTGAAAAATAGAGTGATATTTTGTCAGAATGCCTGTCACACATTAAAATTATTAAAAAATTGATGCCATTCCTTAGGTTTGGAAAATTATTTTGTAGTTTTATAATGATTAAAACATCGTCATTCTTAATAATTCCTTTTTTCTCTCTTTTGCTCCTATTCTCATTTTCCTCAAACTCTTCTTAGAATTTGAAAGTCCTATCTTCAAACCCAACTACATCTTAAATTTTATTTTACAATTGCAGTATTTTATTTTATTTTGAATTTTATTTTAGGTGTACATTTTGGAGATTTTCACTCATTTCCAGACATTTTACTGACTTTTTCTAAAAAAATTACGCAATGATATTTCATATTTTCAACACCGATTTCCTCCATTGGTCTTTTTGTATGGATATAATATAGTATATAACATAGCCATCTGTTCTTATTTTATGGATATAATATAGTTTGAAATAAATCCGAAGTTAGTAACATATATAATTATTAACATGTTTTTTTCTGAATGTAGTATTAAAGAACACACATTCTCTTTGTAAAGAAAAGTTTTAGAGTTACTAAAGTAAATAAGGTAATAAGTAAATGCAAGAATGGCACAAAGAGTGCCTGTGTTCCCTACACATAATGTATCCATCTGCTTGGGCCACCATAACAAAATACCACTGACTGGGTGGCATCAACAACAGAAATTTATTTTCTTACAGTCCTGATATCTAGAAATCCAAGGTCAAGCTGCTAACAAGTTTACTTTCTTTTGAGACTTTTCTCCCTGGCTTTCAGACGGCTTACTGCTCAGGGTATCCTCACAAAGTCTTTCCACTAGGCAGAAGCTTCCCTGGTGTATCTTTGGGTATTCATGTTTCCTCTTATAAGGAGATCAGTGATACTGAATTAGGGTCCATTTAATCTATTCCCCTCTCCTCTCTGCACCCATAACCCCCTTCCTACCATTCTCTTCCCTTCCCTTCTCTATTTTCTCAAACTCTTATTAGACTTTAAAATCCTGCACTGACCCCTCTACATACTAAATTTTATTTAATATTTGCAGTCTTTCGTTCTGGAGGGAGATCTCATTTCAGATTTCATTTAATCTTAATGACCACTTGAAAGTTCTTATCTCCAAATACAGTCACCTTCTGAGGCACCTTCTGAGGTTCTGAGGATTAGAACTTCAACATACAAATTATAGAGGGATGAAATTCAGTCCTTAATATCAAGGTTTATCAATATTAATATACTGTCTCCTTTGTTTTATTTCTCTCTCTCTCTCTCTCTCTCTCTCTCTCTCTCTCTTTCTATATATATATATATACTTTTTTCTTACTGACTTTTGGGAACAAATTGCTGGTGTGTGTTCTCTTTACATCTTAGTACTTCTTCATTTATCTCCTAAAACCGAAGGTACCTTCTAGAAAGTCAGAGTATAATCATCAAAATGAGAAAATCAATACTGACATATTATTGCATTCTAATTCAGACAACTGTTCAAATTTTTCAGTTTATCCACAGAATGCTCTTTTATAGATTGATGATTCTATCCAAAATTCTGTGCAGTGTTTAATTGTCAAATTTCTTTGATGGTCTTCAACTAGGAAAAGCTTTCAGTTTTTAGTCATTTTTATGACTTTGACATATGACATACAGGGCAGTTATTTGCAGAATCTCTTTCAATTTAGTTTTGTGAAAAATTCCTCAGATCACTTTCAGGTTTTACAATTTTGGTAAGGATACCATGACAGTGATGCTGGGTCCTCCCATTAACCACACTTAAGATACTCACTGAGCATCTGTCTCATTGCTGGTGATAATAAGTATCACATGACTAAAATGGTATCTATAATCTTTTTCATGCTAATGTTAATTAGTAAATGCTTTAATTTATCAATTAATATCATCTTGTTTTTTCCTGTATAGTAAGGGTTTTCTTTCGCCCCTATTTATTTACTTACTTAGTTAAATCAACATAAGCTCATGCAATCCTACTTTACTCAATATATTAGCTATTTCAGTTTTTTTAATTTGATGCTCAGATTTCTATATTTCACCTTCAAATAGGCCAACTGTCTATGAATATGCCTCCTTTATTCTACAGAACAAGTGAATTGCTGCTTACTCTTACTGTATGGACAGTGATAGAGGCAGAAGGAGGGGATAAGGTAAGAAATGTGACCCAAATATTTCATATAGTAGAATCTTCCTAATTAATCTTGTGCTGACCCAGAGCCCAGTCATCCTCCCCACACCTGTCATGCAGATCTTGGGGCATCCCTGGAACTCTGCCTGGAAGAATAACTATATTCTGCAGCCATCTGTTTTTATTTTCTACCACGATTCCTTCCCTCCACTCTGATTTTGTCCTTTCTGAGGAACTATTTTGTCTTTTCTCTTCCAGAAAAATTTCTAGTTTTCACCTACAGATGTTTTCTACCCTAATTTTTATTGGCAATAAAAATAAACTGCTTGTGAAACATGGTTGCATTTCTGATTATATCTATTGTATCATATCCTCACATTTACATAGCATGTTTTTTGGGGGAAATCTTTTAGTTTGTAAAGTTTATGCTCTAATAAATGAAGAAAAAGAACTATTATCTCCAAATTTAAAAACAAATAAGTTTTTGATATTAAATTTACTTATTGTATCTCCAAGTTTATAAATTAAGTAAATGATACAATCAAGGCTATAATTTGTAACTGTAACCTCTGAGCTTCTATTATTTTTATTCATTAGAAAGTACTGTCAGTGTGCAGTCCCCACTTTGAGATTTTATGATTGAATGAGTTTTCAGTCAGTTATTTTTCACCTCAATGAGGCATTTTAACCAACTTTTTTAATAAACACAAGATTATTAAAATTTCTTGATATGGCTTAGAAATTGTGACCCAAATGTTGTGCATGCTGTAGAATGCTGCAAAGTCAAGCATTGAATATGACGCTTCAAATCAAGATTTTGCAAGAATAGAATGACTTATGATCACAGATCCCTTTTGTTGTCTTCTCTAAAGAAGGAAAGAGAATAGAAAATATCTGTCTACCTCTTGAGAACAAGCTTGGCGCACATGAATATTTGTAAAGTGCTTCATAGAAGCCATGGCCAGCTTAATGATAGGGATGATTGGGTAAATATGAAAAGTACCCTACAGTGATAGCAATATTCCCCTAAATGACAAATCAGAGAGGCCTTCATCAGGCTCTATGTCCCCGCTCAATTATTAAAGAATTGAAATGATTCTGTGCTCAAACCAGAGACAGTCACAACCAAAGGCAATGAGAGTTTAGCGTGAACCAATTTAGATCAGTTATATCATTCACAATCACGTATTCTTTTAATACTACAGAAGGCAATTAACTATTTTTTAACACTGAGAACAATTTTATCTAACAGGAAAAAACCAGTTGGTGTGGCTGGACTTGGAGTATTAAAAATATTATCCATGTTTGCATGATGTTATTTAATATCAATAATTATTCTACTGGTGCATTTGGGAAGGGGGAGATGAAAGTAGCTTTTATCTCATTAGCATGTCTTCACTGTTAACTGTTTAATATTAGTTCCCTTTGATCCTTCTTTTGATGATAGTGTGCAAACTGATATAATCTGTTATTATTTCCATTAATAACTAAGTATCTCTTGTGGTTGACAAGGCAATTTGCTATTATCCGGCTGCCTTTGTGCAGTGCACAGAGGTTTACACCCGCTCCTCCACCCAGCCTGTGTAAAACAACAGACTTTCGTCTGCTTCAGCAGCCTGGTGATACTGCCCTCTTCAAAGGCCCCATTGAGAGCTGCGGGACAAAGAGGGTAGGCACCTTGACAGTGAGATGGAAAATCGGGGATGGAAATTCTAATCTGAACACAATTTCTGCCTCCTAGGCTTCAGCAAATTGGGAAATCTAACCCAGAGCATATTCTGATGACCCTACTTTGTTTTCTTGAGGTTTAAATTGGGCAAGAGAGTGGGGTTGAGGAGCAGAGACATAGTGGGGGTGAAACTAAAGTTTCTCTTCCAACAAACAAAGGGAATTTGCATTGTCACATCCTCAATATTTCCGGCTTCCAAAATTTGAGTTTGGCAGATTATGAAGGTAGAAGACTTGCAACTCAAGAAGCTTTATTGTCAAATTTCTATATTTGTCTTGAATTTAATATGCGTCTGCCATCCTCATTCGCAGAGACTTTCAGAGATTTGACAAACTTTGACACAGACAAGGATACTTTTCTTCCACAGCCAAAATGAATCCACCTCCAAGAATAATACAGATAAAAGATTGAATTGAGTTCAAGATATGACAACTTCGTATCTTTTAGCTCTAATGGGAAGATTGCAAAACACAAACTTTTTCTTGTGGATTGACTTGGCACTTTCACTCTGACATCTAGGGACAGAAGGGTTTATTTGTTTTGTTTTGTTTTTTCCTAAATCTGTTGGTTTTTAGGACAGATTATATTCTTGAAATCCTTACCTGTCATACAAATTTAATCAAACCATCACTAACAACAGCACAAAGAAAGTAAGGGAGCTGTTTAAAGTGTTGAAGGCTGTTGGGGCAGCTGTCAGCAGCTACTGGTGATCCCCGAGGGAAGATTTTATCTTTGGATATATGTTCTACTGTATAAATAAACATTGATGACTTTTGTATGTCCTCATGTAAAACCACATGAATGCTATGTTTGGATGTGTTAAAAAGGATAGAGAGAAGAGATTAAATTAAGGAAATCACAGGGCCAGTGAGATCTTTTGGGGTCAGTGTTACTGAGTTCATGGCAGAGACCCCAAGTGGTCACAAGGATAAATGCAGTTTCAACAGGTCTTCACCCCACAATTGCCTGCTCTTTAATGGATGTCACAGTTGATAGTGCATCTTCTGAGCTAGTGTAAAGCAGGCTAAACTACCGACTAAGAATTTGAACTGAGCCTCTTTTAACTAGAATTAGCGTTTGGTTAGTTGGTACTTGACAGTCCAACAGGTGACCCCCATCTTAATAACAACCAAGAAGTGGAAAGCAGCTACTTTCTCCTTAATGTCTAATTATGGATCTTCACTGAGCTGAGAGTTTTTGCATATACCTTGTTCTCAGTTTATGCCATAATCAGAATGAGTCTTGTATTCCTATTTTAAAGGAAGCAATGAAGCTGACTTTCAGAACTCTAAGAATTGGAACAAGTGAAAGTGTTTAGGTGGGGAACCATTTTTGTTTACACAGAGTAGGACTAAACAATTATTACATTTCCTCCACATTAATTTTAGCCCCTATGCTTATGAGATTTATTATTTTTTTCAAACATAGTAACAGTGTCAGATCATCCACTTTTGGGATGGGGGCTGAGTTGGGTGGACAGAGAGATACTGACATACAGCTTTGCTCACACCCATGAAGCAGTCTGACTTCTATTATTATCTGCCTGGATACAGAAATTATCAGCATGCTTGAGGCTCCTTCCTGACTCCTTCACCTTTATCTCAGGGAAGGCAGACAGCAGACCCCTCGTTTACTAAGTAACAATACTGAGCACTAACTTCCGTTTGTTCACAGCAAGGTATGAATTTATCTTCTGAGAAAACTAAACACAATTCTTGGGGACACTCACTTAAATAGAATAGAAACCAGTTCATATTTGTTCATTTCATTTGTCCAGTCACAAGAAAAGGAAAAGTCATCAAGTGTTTAGTTTTGCATCTTTATAGAATCTCTTCAAGGTTTAGCCTCCAAGGAAACAGGAACTTTCATAGGCATATGAGTAGTTGAAGGTTATGCTGTGAAACCTATATGTGATTCCACATATGGGTTTGCAACCCATACTTGGAAATTTGGCTAATGTTCCTCCAGAATACAGCCTACAAAATAGATTACATATTTCTAATTAAAGGAACCATGTTCTGAGAAATTGAGTAGCTCCCCTCCCAAGACTCATAATTTATAGAGACGGAAACACTTTTGGAAGAAGAGATAAAAGATTTTTAAAACAAGTACATAGTTTTCTTTATTTTTTTGAAAGAGAAGAAATGACTGTAACATTTGTCATGAATAATGCTCAGCATGATTTTTAGACTAATGGATATTTTGATATGAAATACTTCAACTTTTATTGGGTTGAATCATAACCTCTTTTGTAAGTGACAGAGAGACTGAGCAATACTGAGTCTGACTACTAGAAGTAATACTTTTGTTAAGATGTTATTATTATAACAGCATGGTAGAAAACATTGTTTAAAATGTATTTCTGTATATAATTTGTGTAAATTGATATGAATTTACTGTTGATCTGAAACATTCGTATTTTAACATGCGTGGTTTCGTTTTTAGAAAGCTGAAGGTTATAGGCTTTTAGAAATTCTCATCCCTTGGAAAGTTTTCCATCTGAGCTCCCAGCCTCATTTTACTATGTCCCCTCATAGATTATACTAAGGAGCAAGCTGCCCTTGAAACACATTGTGAACATCCCGGGCTGAGTGCATTAGACTTGGAATCACATGTAGGTTTGACAGCAGAACACCTCATATGCCTATGAAAGTTCCTTTTTCCTTGAAAGCTGTATCTTGAAGAGATTCTATAAAGATTCAATGATCCCTATATTTATATCTATCATCTGTCTATCTAGGAGTCTAATAGTTTCCATAAATTGTAGAATTGTAGGTACCCAGTAAATGTTAGTTGAATCTGAAACTTGGCAAATCAAAATTAGATTATGTGAGCATTTATTCTCTGAACTGATTAGGAAAGCCGACTGGCCTTCCTTTACTCCGTAACCAGGTTACGTTGGTTAGAGTACACCCGACCTGAGGTTTAAGAAAACCACAAAAGCTGCATGCATTTGTGTGACAGCCCAGTTCTGAGAGGACAGATGTGAAATCGTAAAACACTGAAGAATAATGTTTTCTGGCTAAGCCAGACCTATATTGCCTTCCAGGAGCTCCTGTTATTAGCCAGGCTTGTCAAGAACTAATCACCAGCTTTCAAGTTTTGTAAAGCTACTCTGAAGGTTTACTTTAACCTTACCACACACAAAAATGTTTGTATTGCTACCTACTGATAAGAAAACTATTAGCATTCATTAAGTACAGCCATAAATCTCTCCTTCTTGGAAGAGCAATAATGCAGCCTTCCAGCTGCCATGATGAATGCAGTGTTTAATCTCTCCTTGGGAGAGTGTCCTCACTTCAGACCTCTGCTGTAGTTAGACATGCTGGGAGGAACTTGGCATTCTGGGAATGAGACGAAAGAAAATGAGGTTATATTTTTGTTTGATTTCAGGTCCAGAAAGCCTCCAAGTTGCAATTAAAGAAGAAGCCTTAATCTTGCAAAGGAAATGAAAGAAATTATACCTTGCTTGGGAAGATGGAATGTTAACATTTATTGAGCACCTATTACAAATGGTAGATAGGATAGAAGGGACTTTTTTTCTATATAAGGTCATATGTATTTCTTCTCATAACTATTCCCCTCCAAGTTTTTGCTCTACCAGCATTAAAAGAGAGACACAGAAAGACCGAATTAGCAGTTTAAGATCAAAGATAGAACATAGCGTAAACCGTAGTAATTGGAATTTAGTTATTTTTGACTCTAGAGCCAGGAACATATTATATTATGAGGTCCCTAAAAGCAGTAACATATTTCTTATTTGTCAAAGTAAGACTTCTCTGGGTGAGGAGTATATGATGCACATGGTACAACGTTTTTTATTCTTTCTATTTTAGAGCACATTTATAGCACTTCATGAGAAGTCTTCTCTGTATCACTTTGCTGACACACTGTCCCAGACGTTTCCATTGAAAAACAGCATCCCTAGGCTGCAATATTCTTAAACACTTCCTCAGTGAGCCTTGCGCTTCAGAATTCTCTCAGTGGAAAACGCCTGGTGTTCCATGTGCTCTGTTGTGTCTGCACAGTTGAGCTAGGAGCACAGAACCAGTGGCCCAGGACTAGGGAAGGATTCATTCTCTACAGACCAATAAGAAAGGCACTGTCTGATGCTAGGCTAAACTATCAAGGCCTGGGCTATTACATGGCTTTTGTTTTCCTCCTCTGCAAGTTTCTTCTATAGAAAGCCATAATTCCAACATTTTATAACCTCTGATTTTCTTGAGCAGATGACAATGAATCATCTTCATTACTAAGGAGCATGAAAGATAAGAGAAAAACAACTATTTCATGTCTGAAAACATAATCTTCCCATAAACACCGTGATTCCTTGTGGTGAACTTCTTCAGGCACCTTCCACTCATAGAAGGTGAAATATCATTGACCCTTGAACACGAGTTGGAACTCTGAGGGTCCACTTATATGTGGATATTTTTTGCAAATTGATGATGTAAATTAATGCTATTGATACAGTACAGCATTGTAAATTAATTTTCTCCTCCTTATGATTTTCTTATTAGCGTTTTATTTTCCCTGTTCACTTTGTTGTAAAAGTACAGTATATAATACATATAACATAAAAATATGTGTCAGTTGACTACGTTATCAGTAAGGCTTTCTGTCAACAGCAAGTTATTTATAGTTAAGCTTTGGGAATCACAGATTTTCAAATATGCCTGGTTGGTACTCGTCTCCTGCACCGTTCAGCTGTGTAGTGGTTACTATCCTGAGATTGTGGGGCGTCAGGGATGCAGCTGTGATTATTTCATTGTGAGGGAAGACAGTCAAAGTATCATGACCACCAATAATCTAGGAACTAGACTGGGATAATTAGAGGTTCCTCTGCAGATCCCCTTCTCCACCCGCAATGTGTGTTTCACTTAGTTTCTCAGCTCCCACAAACTGCCCCAGGACATGTTGCTGAGATAAAATGTGTTGCTCAGATCAACTGGACAGTGCACTTGATTAAACCCAGTTAAACCTGTTATATAAACTTATTTAATGGAAGTAACTGCAGAAAATGACTTGACAAAAACTTCTAAGTTCCCTTTGTTTTATAACTTCCACCTACCAATATGAAATGAATTATGGAAAGATTTGCCACTTTCTTCAGTCTCTCCTTGCCCTCTGCATGCGGGGGAAAGGGGGCCAATTTCTGATTATACCTAGGTTGCTACCCAACATTATTCTGAAAAATTCAAGGTCATCTTAAAGTTTCAAAGCCTAGAACAGTGTAGTATACCAAAGGATGAAGGACATTTTTTTATTTTTAACTTTCTGGTTCAACAAACAAGGGAAATAAAAACCACAACAAATAAAAGCAAAGAGATAAAATGGTTTGATGTTTCAGAAAACTAAATTGAAATTGGCACCTGATGAACCTACTGACATCTCATTAGAAGCTGGAGATCATCTCTGCAACTCTGAGAGCTTTCAGGGAGACGGGCTGTCTTCTGAGTTGAATGTTGATTCTCCACGTGCTGTGAGATGGAAACTACCACTTCATTTATGTTCCATGGGCATTTGTCCCTGTTAGAGTAAATCCACACATTTTATGCAGAAATATCCACTTTAAACAAGCTTCACATAAGATTGTTAGAGTTGGTTGGAGGATTTAGTTGAGCTTTACTTGTTTAGCTTGCGTGAATTCACATTCACAAGCCGTCTCTAAGAAATAAAAGGTAAATCGGAACACTCCACTTAAAAGGAATTGTTCTTATAATTATTTCATTATCTCTGCAATTTTAAGTCTTTAACTCTGCTATGAGTCATATATGCACTATATCACTCTCTTAAGAATGAAATAATAGAGGTGTACATGCATTGTAAAGAGAAAATGTGTGTGATTGTACTGAAGATGAGAGGAAGGAATGAGTGTGAAGAGGATAAAAACCTTTTCAAATGAATTCGAAATAAAATCTGTGTGATATCATGCTTAATCAATTATGGAAATAGTGTTTTAGTCTCAGTGGGAGTGTTTTCATTTCCCTTAAGGCCCTGCAATATATAAATAAATAAACGATTATTAGCTTTCTCTCTAGGAGAAAGCTGGATGGATTCCACAGTTTACAGAGAGAGATTCTGAAAGGTCAGTGATTGGAAAGGGTCCAAAACCAGGTTCAGACTTCCAGTGTCTTTTCTGGTCTGACACCTGGCTTAGGAAAGGCCTTTCCATACTGGGGCTTGTAGTGCTGTTTCTTTATCGATGTGAAACACACAGTAGAAAAAGAAAGGGATTTAGTTACCACCTGTGTCCTCAGATATTGTGAGCATTTTGGGTCTCATGATGATACCCTAAACCCAGGTAATTTATTGTCCCCTACTAATTTTTATTATGCAAATAGAGATTTTTGTTGAGGTTTAGAGGGCTGAAAGACTAGAAAAGTGGTGTTCAACAGGAGTAAGGGATTTTTCCTAGAGACTGATTCTACTCAATTCTGGGAATGGTATAGATTATAGCAGCAACTCCAGGGGCGCTGGGAATCACTTCTACGGAAATTATTCTGAGGGGTTGATTTTCATCAAGTAACAGCAGTCATATGACAGTGTGCTCAGATTTCAAAATGCCTTCATTTGTGTGTTTTAACTCTGTTTTATTAATCCAGTTAGTCTACATAATGCATGGAACTGAGACGTCTGTGTAAACATCATTGATTTGACTTTTGATTCACTCAGAATACAGTGCAAATTTACCAGGTGTTATTTTCCAATATCCGGCTAGGTTTTCTTATTTACATTAAGTTAATCTAATGTATAGTTGAGATTGAAGTTGACAAAAAATAAAACAACCATATCCTTGAATTTTTTTTTCACATTTCCTGTATAATTAAAAATCATAAACAGGATGTGTGAATCAGTATGGTATGGTGTCTTGAAAATATAAATTAAAATAAGTAAAATTGAAAAGAAAGTTTCATCTTTTCCCCAGTCTCTCTTTATTCTTCCCCCAGATTTTACTAAAAATTTTAAGTTACTATTTAAATATTATAAAATAACCATTGAAATGAGAAAAAATATACTATGATCTCTATTCCATTGATAAAACTGACACTAACTTTTACTTAGAGCTGTCTTAAGTTGCTTGAATTTACCTAGAGCAAAATATTCTAAGCTTGAAATCCTCTTAATAAATCTATATATTTGCCACTTTTGCTTTTTTTCCCTTTAAAACAGCTTTAATAGGATACAATCTATTTAAAGTTTTTGAAAGTAGTATATACTTTGTTTCAACTTTTTAAAACCAAAATGACATTGCCTGCCATTCAACTGGGGTATGTAATTTGTTTATAGTTAATGCTGCAATAGGCATAGGGTTCATATATCTATATGAATTTGTCTTTTTGGTAGATCCCCGAAGTGGGTTAATGGGATCATATAGAATTTTCAATTTCAATTTTTTGAGGAGACTCTACTACTTTTCATAATGGTTGTACCAATTTGCACTCCCACTAATAGTGTTCCTTTTCTTCTCATCCTTGTCAAGATTTGTTGTTTCCAGATTTTTGGCTAATAGCCATTACCATGGGAGTGAAGTGCTGTATCAATGTTTTGATTTGCATTTTTCTATTGACAAGATATGAGGAACATGTTTCATGTGCCTGTTGGACATATGCATGTCTTCTTGGGAGAAATGTCTATTTAGATATTTTGCCTATATTTTGATTGGATTGTTTTTCTGTTGTTGAGTTTTGAGTTCTTCATACATTTTGAATATTAACCTCCTGTCAAATATATGCTATACAAATATATTTTCCTATTCAGTGGGATATCGCTTTGTTTTGATGATAGTGTCTTTTTCCCTGTGCGCAATTTTTTAGTTTGGTATAGTACCATTTGTTTATTATTTTTTTTCTTATGCCACTGGAGTAGATTCCAGAAAGTCTCTCTAAGCCTATGTTTTCTTCTATGTATTTTATAGTTTCAGGTCTTACATCCAAGTATCTAGTCCACTTTGATTCATTTTTGTGTAGGATGTTAGGCTGTTCACTTTTTCCAAAACCATATGTTGAAAAGAATGTCTGTTCTCCATTGTGTGGTCTTGGCTCCTTTGCAAAAACCAGCTGACTATATATGTGTGAGTCTATTTCTGGGGACATAATGCTATTCCATTAATCTGTGTGTTTTTTAGCAGTGTCATACTTTGATTACAATTGTTGTGATTCAGTTCAAAATCTGGGAGTATGCTACCTCCACTTCTGTTCCTTTTCGTTTTAGCAATTAAATTAAAACCATGAGCATGGGGTATCTTTCCACCTATTTGTAGCCTCCATTTGCTTTACAATACTTATGGCTTTCAATATATAGATCTTTCACATTTTGGTTGAGTTTATTCCAAGGTATTTAATTCTTTTTTTTTCCATTACAAATGGAATTATTTCTTCTTTAAAAAAATTTATAGCATTCTTTGCCTATAAAAATACAACCAATTTTTATATATTAATTTTGTAACCTTGTAAGTTTGTAACTTGAATCACTACTTTATTAATTTTAATAGTTTTTCATGGAGTCTTTAGGATGGTTTTTGTAAATTATAATGTTATCCACAAATATTATTAATTTCTCTTCTTTTCTAGTTTGGATTCTTTTTCTTTCTTCTTCTTGACTAAATGCTCCAGCTAGGACTCCTGACACAATGTTGAACAGCATTAATGAGACTGTATACCTTTTTCTTCTTCCTGATGTTAGAGGAAACAATTTCAATTTTTCACCATTGGGAATGAAGTTGCCTATGGTTTCATCATATATGGTCTTTATTTTATTGAGGTATGTTCTTTTTATCTCTATTTTATAGAATGCTTTTTTATTATTACTAATGGATACTGAATATTGTAAAATGTTTCATTGCATATATTGATTTTCCCTTCCTTTTGCTGATGTTCTGTATTATGTTAACAGATTTGTGTTTGTTGAACCATACTAGCATCCTGGAATAAATCCCACTTGGTTAAGATGGGAAATCCTTTTGATGGACTGTTGAATTCCGTTGTTTAATATTTTGTTGAGGATGTTTGCATCTATGTTTATTAGACACATTGATCTGTAATTTTCTTCTTTGTGATGTGCTTATCTTCCTATTATTGGTGTAAATTCAGCATTAGAGAAAGTATTTGCATGTATCCTTGTTCTTCAGGTTTTTGGAAGAGTTTGGGAAAAGTTTTAATTCTTCTCCAGAGTTTTGGTAAAACTAGTGAAGTCATCTGGTTTTGTCTTTTTCTTTTTTTTTGGTACTAATATTTATTATATATTTTGTTCACTGGGCTATATTCATTTTAGGATATTGAAATTTCACTGGGGTTTATTTCTTAGGAAATTTTTGATTAATTCTTCAATTCCCTTGTCTGTGATAGGTTTTCTCTTTCTTCTTTGTTCAGTCTTTGTAGGCTGTATGACTGTAAGAATTTGTCCATGTCCTCTAGGCTGTCCAATTTATTGGCATGTAGTTGTTTTTAGTGGTTTCTTATGATATTTTTGTATTTCTGAGGTATCTATTTTAACATCTTTCATTTCTGACTTCAGTTCTGAATTTTCTCTTTTTATTCATGAAACTAGTCAAAATTTTCTCAATTTTATCTTTTTAAAGAACAAGCTTTTGGTTTCATTGATATTATGAATTGTCTTCTAGATTTTTATTTCATTTATTTCTGCTCAAATTTTTATTATTTCCTTCCTTTTACTAATTTTGGCTTCAGTTGTTCTGTTTAGCTATAGGATTAGGTTGCTTCTTTGAGATTGCTCTTGCTTCTTGAGATAGGCCTGGATTGCTGTTAACTTCCTGCTTAGTACTGCCTTTATTGCATCCTATAAATTCTGATATCTTGTGTCTTCATTCTCTTGGTTTTCAGGTAGTTCTACGTTTCTCCTTTGCTTTCCTCTTTTAGCCAGTCGTCATTCAGAAGAATGCTGTTTATCCCCCACATGCTTAAGAATTTTCAAGCTTTCTTTTTGTTGTTGATTTCTAGTTTTATCCTATGTGAGCGAAGAAGATACTCAGAATGATTTCTATCTTTATAAATTTGTTGACACTTGTTTTGTTTCCCAAAATATGGCTATTCTTGAGAATATTCCCAGAGCACTCAAAGAAAAATGTGAATTGTTAGGCTGAGCACTTTGTAACTGTTTATTAAACAGATCTGTTCTAATTTGTCATTTAAGGCTGTTGTTTTCATGTTAATTTTCTGCCTAGTTGATATGTTCACTGTTGTGAGGTGTTGAAATCTCCTCCTACTGTAAATGTATTGCTGTTGATGTCTCACTTTATTTCTGTTAATAATTGCATGATGTGGTTTATATATCTTGCTTGCTTGGCCACTGAGAAGGCTGCTGGGCATGGACTGTTTAAAGAAAAAGGAACCAGTTTCATGACCCAGGTTAGCAACCTACAACTGGGGAATTACCAAAATTTAACAAGTAAGTACATAAAATTGCTACTTCCTGCTCTCCCTTCTTTCCTGCCCGCCTTCCTCTCTAAAAAAAATTCCTTTATGTATTTTGTTGCTCACTTGTTTCGTGCATATGTGGTATTCAGTATTATACCTTCTTGTTGAATTGATCCCTTAATTATTAGCAATGTCCATCTTTGTATTTTGTTATCTTCTTCAGTTAGTAGTCTATTTAACCTGACATAAATATGGCTTTATCTGCGCTTTTTATGTTACCATTTGATTGTAGAATTGTCTTTCAACCTTTGATTTTGGATTATATTTTTCTTAGAACTTTGATGGGTTCCTTCCACACAGCAGAAAGGTGGGCTTTAAGTTTTAATCCACTTGAGCATTCAATGCATTTTAATTGGTGAGCTTAATCCTTTGACATTTATAGTGATAATTGATATGTAACTATTGCCATTTTGCTACTCATTTTCTGAGCAATGTTGTAGACTGTTGCTATACATTTGCTCTTTTCTTAGTTTATTCTTTTGCTTTGAAAATATTTGTTATTTTTTATTTCACTTTTTATTTTATTTTTTAATTTTTTCTATAGATTTATATTTTGAGTTTACCCTAGGGTTATATAGAAATATATTTATATATATTTCTGTATAATATTTATATTTATAAATAAATATTTATATGCCTTTTTAAATTTTAATGGAAGATAATCTCTCACTCATTCTAACAGTGCACATTTTTACTCTCTTCCTCTCATTTTATATTTTGGGTATCATGTTGCTTATTGTTGGGGTCTCTTTTCATTTTATAGAAATTCCTTTAATATTTCTTGTAAGGCTTGTCTTGTTCTTTTATTGTTCTTCTGATTTCAGTACCAATAAAAATGTTGTTTTACAAGTTTAATCAGATAGTTTAATCCTGCTGCATTCAGATTCTTTTGTTTTTCTATCATTTGTGGTATATTTTTCTTTCTATTAATTTTCTTTTGTACTCTGTTTGTTTCTATGAGTTAGGCTAAATGACTTTCCTTGCCCCGACACTGTGGCCTTTGTTGAGGTATCAGATTTTAGAGTAGAGACCAAAGTTGTTGACCCTGAATGCTGAACTTTCTACTGCTGTGTTATTTCTGCACTGAGCAGAAGTATTGGAGTTCTATAGCTAGTACTGTGTTGAGACTTATGAATCCAGCTTAACTTTGGGGCAGGAAATGTAGAGATTTCCTCCAGAGTCACAAGCATCAGGGAGAGGGATTCGTGAGGCTGGGAACCAGGAAACATATGGCATACAGTGTCTACATAGGCCACTAGTAAAAGGGATTTGGACATCTCCTGGCTTTCTCCGGAGCCTAGTGCAGTAAAGCACAACTCTCCCCTGTGAAAGTCTCTCAGTTCTTTAGCTGCCCAGCAGCCCCAGCACGAGTGGCAGACAGCAAGCCCTGGGTTCTAGGCATGGAAGATCCAGCAATAAACAGGCTGATATGCGAAGTCATCTAACAGTAACTCCAGGCGAGCACAACTTTGTTATTTTGCTGGACCTCTCCAATGATCCTTCCTGAGAAAGCTGAAGAACTTTTTAAAGGGAATTGTTCAGCTAGCTGTACCAGGATTGCGCACTAGGCCACCTGTCCGCACTCTAGGTGAGTGACCACTGCCCTAGCAGACAGAGAAGTGTAACTCAGAGCACAATCTGTCCAGCACCACAAGTGTGCTGATGGCAGAAGGGCCCGTTGTTTTGCCCTTGGGACCTCCTTGCAGCATAGCAGCCTCTCGTGCCACACAGACAAAATAGCATCTGGTGTGCCTTGGTTTGCAGGGAGGCAATCCTTATTCCCCATGCTGAAGACTTTTTTTCAGTAACTAGAAGTCCTGCATTCAGTCTCTGTACATTTTATCATCTTGCTGTGCTCTCTGCCCTGTGTTCTTGCTCCCCAGAACCTTACTGTTCTCCAAAGAAAAGTCACTCTATTTTCCATAAAAAGTTTTACAAACCTGTGGCTAAGTTACCAGATATTGCGAGGTACATGTTGAAAGGGCAAGCCCTTCATCCCTGGGAAGAGGGTCTGAATCAGTGTTCCCTCCCAACAGACACCAGGGGCTTTGTTCAAGGCAGTGTTCCCACCTAAACTAAAGGATTTCTTCTATTGTTAATGATGACATGTGTCCCTTCTTTCTGTGAAAATGCTGGTCTATGTTGTTTAAATGCCACAGTTGTCAAATGGGTGTAGCTATGTCTATGGGAAATAGGTGAGCTCAAGACCTTAAACAGTTACCACCTTGGAAGTCTATCTCTAAATATTTTTGTATTCTTACAAAAATTGATTCTGTATGTGTGTGAGTGCACAAACATGCTGAGGTTTGCTGTATAATATTGGAGTAAGGTAAAGACTTCCCATTACTAAGGTATGACCTTTCACTGCACCACACACAATGTTTAATGAATTATTAGATGTATACTCTAGCTAATGTGAACAGACAATGTTATTTTCAACCCAGTGTGATCTCCACAGATTGTTTCATTCATTTTTATGGATTATTCTGTCAGCCTCTTATAGTTTTCTCACACTCATGCACAGATCAGAACTTAGCAGAAATTTGAGTGGATGCTGGTAGGAGCCCTATAGTTGGTGCTCTGTGTACCTTTCTTCTCTTTGAAACTTTGCCATGGAAATTCTGTTTTCTTGACTTTCTAGGACTTTTATTTATATCTTCATCTCATAGAGACTTCTAGGCTCTTCTTGGGCTCTTTCTTACTGTCGTGAACTTAAAACTCACTTCTGGAATCAAATGGGCCAAATCATAGTGTTAACTGCCCCTTGCCCCACCTGATCTCTCACAGATTAATATTCCTTCTTGAAGCCTGATGTCCAATATTTTGAGAGTTTTTGGATTATACATATTTTTACTCAAGTTTGATTTGTGTCAGTTGAGAATGTAAATCTAATACCTGACCCTCATTTTCTCTGAAGGAAAAAGTCAAACACAAAGGTGTTTCTACTGTCAAACACAAAGATGTTTCTACTGTCATCCCTCAGCTTAAATAGAAGAGCAACATTGGTATAAAAGCTTGTATGAATTATCAGTCAACCAATGACTAATTTTTACTCTAATGGTCCTAAACTAATTCAACCCCCAGATCAGTTTAATTTATTATTATATAAGCATTCAAGAAGCATTCATTGTGATCCCTGCCAGTCATTACTTCACATGAAGGTAGCCACTATTTTGAATGTCACTACATAAATTTTGATTTAAAAGAGAAAAGTTTTAATATTATATAATGGATAAATATGCAACTTACTCATTGAAATTTATGCAATTTAATGAATTTTAGTATATTCCATATATATGCAATCATCAAAGTTCGGTTTTGAACATTTTTATCAGCTCAGAAAGAAACTCTGTACATTTTAGCTATCATTCTTTATCTTGCTTTTTCCCTAGCCCTAGCTAATTTACTCCTGTGATTATAAATTTGCCTATTCTGGACATTTCATATGAATGGGATCATATACTATGTGTTCTTCTTGATTGACACTTTTCACTAAATACAATGCTTCTTTCAAAGTTCATCATGTTGTGGCATATATCTCTATGTTACTCCTTTTTTAATTGAATATTCCATTGTATTGTTGTACTACCTTTTGCTTAACATTCAGTGGTTGATGGATATTTGAGTTGTTTACACCCTTTGGCTATTGTGAATCATGCCGCTATAAACATTTGTGTCCAGTTTATTGTGTGGCCATATATTTTCATTCTCTTGGGTATACATTAAGGAGTAAAAATGCTGCATCATAGAGTTTCTCTGAGTTCAATCATCTAAAGAACTGCCAGACCTTATTTTTCAAAGTATCTGCACAATTTTACATTTCTACCAACAGTTCAGTTTTTCCATATCCTTTTCGAAACTTCTTTTTTTCGCTGTTGTATGTTTAACTTATCACAGAAGATGTAAAGTTGAATCTCATTGTTGTCTTGATATTCAATTACCCTGATAATTTTAGATGCTATTCACCTTTTGATGCAATTCTTAGCTATTGGTATATCTTCCTTGCATGTACATAAAAACCTGGATTTTACTTACTATATCTGTTATATTAACAAGTCGGTGAAATTGCTCTTTGACATATTTATGTTTAGTCAGTAACCTATCTATTCAGTTTTCAATTTTCAAGTATTCTCAGTGATAGTTCATGAGGAAAAGTCAGCATACACAATTATTTCATGCATATAACTTTACCATAAATATTAATTCTTAAGCCACCATTTATTTTAATAAAGGTAATGAATTCTAATGTCTATTCAGATACATTAGATTGGGCTATTTGGTTTTCATTGTTGAATTTTAGCATTTTATTATTATTTTAGATACAAATTCCTTATCACACACAACATATATATATATATTTTGCAAATATTCTTTTTCTGTTGTGTATCTATTTTCATTTTTTTTATTGTGTTCTTTGATGAAAAAATGTTTTCAATTTTCATGAAATTCATTGTATCTGCTTTTCTCTTTTGTTGTTCATTCTTTGGTGTCATATTTAAGAATCCATTGCAAAAAAATCCAAAATCATAAAAATTTAGCTCAATTTTTTTTTTATAGTTTTATAACTTTAACTCTTAACTTCATGTCTTTGACCCATCTTCAGTCTGTTTTTGTATATGATGGAAGGGACTAACCAGAGGTTATCCTTTTGTATATGTGTGCTGATTTGTTTAATACCTGTTCTTTCCCCTGCTAAATGATTTTGACATCCTTGTTGAAAATCAGTTGAACAAAGATACATCGTTTTACTTCTGAACTCATAATTCAGTTGCAATCACCCATATGTATAACAAAATTTTTGATGTCATGTTGATTTATAAAATATGTTTAAATGTTCAGGTTCACTTTCATCAAGTACATATTAAAACATCACACCACTACTGAATTTCTCATACTTCTTCACTGCTGTCTATTGAACACTCACTACTCTTTATTCTAACCACCACCCTCCCCATCCCCTCTGATAACCTGAGTTCTGTTATAAATTTCCAAGGGTGAGTTTTTATTTTGTTTTACCTGTTTGTTTGCTTTGTTTTTTTATATTCCACACATGAGTAAGATCATCCAGTATTTACCTTTCTTCTTCTGATTTATTTCATTTGGCATCATCCCCTTTAGTTGTATCCATGTTGTTGTAAATGGCAGGATTTCATCTCCTTTAGGACATTGTACTTTCCATTGTGTATACTACGTCTTTATTCATCTGTGGTTGAGCACTTTGGCTATTTTCATTTCTAATGGGTTTCAGATATTTCTTTGAATTATTGTTTTTGTGTCTTCGGGGTAAATATTCAGAAGTAAAATAATGGAATCTTTGGAAGTTTCCATTATCACTTATTTTTGTGGACTCTTCGTACTGCGTTCCACAATAATTTCACCAATTTACAGTTCATCACCTGTGTACAAATGTTGCCTTTTCTCAGTATCCTTGCCAGCACTTGTCGTTTCAAGTCTTTTGTATAATAGGCATTCACACAGGTGTGAGGTGAGAATTATTGTTTTATATGTATACTTTTTGATATGTATATCTTCATGCCAGTATGTGTTGATCACTCTTGCATTTTAGTAAGTTTTGCAGTCAGGAAATGTGAAGCCTTCTATTTTTTTTTTTTCCTGTTTTTCTTCCTGACTCCAAGTTGAGAACCTGAGTCTCCGGGCTTTACATGGCTTGTGACTTAGACATATATCTACCTGAGTCACAAGAATCCACCCAACTTTTTACTGAAAAAAAAAACAAAACTGTTTTAGATAGTCTGAATCTTTTATGTTTCTATAATAATTTTAGAATCAGATAGTCATATTAAGTAGTTGATATTGTACCACACGGTACCCAATCTTGGATGCCTATAGGCACCCTGGAAGACACTGGTTTTGGCCATGCTCTTACTATCACTTGTTCAGACTACTAACTCTTCCTTCTTTAGGCTACTGCACAGACTGCTGGTTGACTTCTCTACTCCTTTCAATAAACTAATCCACTGACTAGACTCTTTTAAGAAGATAATTCTTGAAGCCATTGTTTGTTATCTGATTCTAGTCTAGGTAAGTTCTCCCAACCACTCTTCCCAGTTCTGTTGGGAAAACTAGCTAACCTGGAGTTCAGCCTGTTTGTCAATATGTCTTCTTCCAAGTGCCTTTTGCTACCACATCCTCTGTTGCTAGGTGCTCTTAGGCTCTGACTTCTCTACATTATGTTGCAAATTGAGTTAAATCCGTTGGGAGGAAATTAGCACTATTTTATATCCTGATTCTCCCTTCAGGCAATATCTAAAGAGCCAAGTGAGGCAGCGGGTGGAGACAATGGTTTACTTCTCTTTGAGTGACCTGGAGCTCAAACCTAGAATTATGACAGGATTCAACTCATGAACTACATTTTCCTCTAAGATTAAGTTCATAAACATTATGGTCAAAAATTTCAGAACTTTCTCATATATTTTGTCGTTTGTAATTGATTACAAAAGGGGAGCCAGTCTTAGGCTGTTATTTTCTTGTATGAAGCTGTAGAAATTCATATTGATAGATTTTGCTGATTGTAGATTTATATTTTTATTTAACATTTATTTTGTTTAGCATTATTTTTAGCACTTTAAATATGTAATTATCAATTATTCCTGGCTAAACGACAGCTACTAGTCTTGCTGTTACTTATTGAGGATATTATATTTCATTTTCTATTGTTACATAGCAGTTAACCATGAGCAAGAAATGGGGGAAGGGTAAAAAAAAAAAAGGAAAAGGGGAAAAAAAGCCACAGAAAGTAGGCCTTATTAATCATCTTAGAGATCAGGAAATTAATCAGAAGGAAAAAGGTTCACCCTTTGATGAACCAGGCTCATTATATACTCAGTATATAAAACAAAGGAATAGATGAAATAAAACCAACACTTGGACATTTGTAATAGAACTGAGTGAGGTTAACAACTGGAAATAGGATGGGAGTCAGGGAGATAGGGGGCAAGTGGTGGATCCCATTGGACAATGATGAAGAATGTTTGGTGATTTGGTAGATGACAGGGTATGTTGTCATGTATCTACGGGGAATGGGGGAAAATGTATATATGGGGAACCTATACATGAGTTTATTTTAATTTGTAAAACAAGGTTGTTACAATACAATGCTAAAAACCAAAACAAAACAAAACAAAAAAACACTGTGGTGTTTAGACCCCTTATAAGCAATCAGGGAGAAAACCCTCCCCAAATGCCCCTACATGAAACCAAAAGTCTGGAATGCAGCCAGAGCTTGACAGAGGTCTGAATTCCTAGAACTCTTTGTTTGCTCCTCTGGAAATGACCCACCCTCAACCCTGTCTTCCAGTCTAATTTGCACTTTGCCACTTTGTCTTTGCTTTGCCCGCACTACTTTGCCAGTGAAACTGCCTTCATTTGTTGTCAGCTAGTGAGAGAGCATGTGGAGGAAGGTGAGAAACGAAGCTATGGTAGTTGCGCTCTGCTAGAGAACGCTCTCTAGTGTCTCAGCCTTAACCGAGTAGAGGCTGAGCATTATGTCTCCTGTTTCAAGTTCATCGCCACTTCTGGGATGGAAGGTAGAGGGGTTTTCTTTGTTTTCTTGTCAGGTGGTCATTTGAGAGTTGCCTGTCTTCCAGATGGAGTTGGAGGGAGAAAAACTTAATTGCTTTTCAGAGATATTTGGTTGTTTTATAACGCTAATCAGAGTAAGATCTTTTCAAAAGTTTTAAATTATTTCTTTGTTTCTGAAGCTAGTCATCATCAATCATGTAACACTGAGTTTTTTTCCTCTAGAGTTATTCTGGGGAGTGGTTTGCTATTAAGCTAATTGAAACACTGCAGAGGGAATCATCTCACCTTCACCCTTAATTTCATTTTGCTACTTTTCCAATAAAACTTCCATGTACTCTCTCTTGAGTTGAGTCCTGGTGAAATTGTGCTGTGCTATGTGTGTCTTGGGGTAAATCTTCTCCCCAAGAACACAAGATATTCCAGAGGTGAGATGCCCCACGATGTCAGTGTGACTGTTTTCAATGTTTTATTTACCTTTGGTATACAGAAATTTAAAATAAAAGTATTCAAGATTGCCTTTATTGGTAACTTTTTTGTATAAAATGAAGTTTCTGAAATACGTGTATTTCTTTCACCAGTTCTGAAAATTTCTCAGTCACTATTTCTTCAAATACTGAATACGTTTCTCCTTTTGATGTTCTAGTCATACATATATTAAACTTTTGATGATTTTCAAAAGGTTCTCCCATTCTGTGTATTTTTATCTGGATATTTCCTATGTACCTTAATTCTGCTTTATCAATCTTCTCTTTTATTTCATCTACTATACTGATGGCTTTATTTTTTATTAAGCAACTTTATTATTTCTTTTATTTATATTGCCATATGCATTTAGGGATATTGAACTCACTCTCAGTCTGTGTGCATTTCATACCACACCCACCAGCAGAGTTTCAACGCTTTTACCTTGTTCCCCTATCCCCCCCCCACCCAGAAACACGCCCTGGTAGCCATCTCTTGTATTCTGTGGGTTGTTTTTTGTTTGTTTGTTTGTTTGTTTTGGGGGGGCTGTTAATTTGTTTTGTTATACACCACATGTGAGATAAGTCCATTTATTAAATACTTATTTAGCATTTTTTATTTTCAATACTTTTATATTATTCTGTTATTTAGAAATGAAAGTTTTCTGGAGTTCTTTTATGATTTTATTTATTTGCCAAATATTTCAAAAGTAGTTATTTTAAAGTCTGTGTCAAATAACTCCTGTATTTAGGGATGCTTGTGATGTTTTCAAAAAATTTTTTGCATTTTTTTAGTATTCAGTTACTTGTTCTGATACTTTTATTTGAATGGTGAAATTCAGGTATGAAAAATTATATAGTATTTGGATATCATTTTTTCAGAGAAGATTTAATTTTCTTCTGACTAGTACTTTGAGAGGGAGCACATCAAGTTTATTTGAGAAACAGATGACAAATCTGTATTTCAGACTTTTCCTGGTGGACTTATATCTAAAGAGCCTTTAATTCTAAAACTTCAAATTTTATACCTGTAAAATAAAAGCTGGGACTTTCATGAAGGACCCTAAATTACAGTTTTGGGTTCTTTTGCTCTATTACACTGCCACTAGCTCTGCTTAGCTTTTTAAATTGTCTTGGAAAACAATCTCTCTCTGATACAACTTAAGACACAGCAAAGCTTTTAAAACAAAAGTTACACAACATGTTTATCTCATAGCTTTTTATTGTCATTCCATGTTCTTAGCCCCATAAATCCTCTCTAACTTATTAGTCATAATCCTTAATAATTGGTTTTGTCTGATTCATGCTATTTTCAAATGGCTTTTTCTGTTGTGTTCTGTTTTCCCTATCTTTCTCATGCTGTGTATTGGAAAATCTCCAAATGGAAGGGGTAGTGATAAACTTTATTCTCACCTCAATATGTTCCTCTTTCTCTAGACTCCTTATAATTTCGCTTTTATAAAGTTATTCTCAGATAATAAACTCACTTGATAAAAGAACTTTATCATACCCCAAAGTATCATCCTGTCATTTAAATGATGAATTTACTCTTCTCAGCTTTCTTGAAAGAAATCATGCATTGCGTTTCTAACTTGATTGATATAATTAGCTATGCCAGGACCTAGAATCTCTAATTCTTTGTCTAGCTGCCTACTGTGCTGGGAGGCTAGAAGACAAGACATTCAGAAACAAGCTATTTTCAAACCCCTAAAAATTCTGATTTCCATAATATTCAAGGTATATCTGAGCATTAATATATGTTTCTTTTCACTTCATCCCAGTTATCTCATGACCTTTTTATTAGAGAGAGATCCACCCAGATAGAAACTGTTTGCTTAAACAATCAGCTCAACGAATTTAGAGAGACTATTCATAGAGGTAAGGGTTTAAATAAAAAGAAAACAAGAAAGGCACACATAATTCATTTAGAATTTTAAATCCACTGCATTTTTATCATATGTAAAGTCTCCTCCAATGGATTATACTGAAAAGTGTCCTGAATTATGTGCCTATCAAGATTCATCTTTTTGCCTCCGACTCATGTGCCCCTTATATTATTACTGAATAATCTTTATAGCAACCCAAATACAGATATTTATTTATTTGTCATCTAAATATAAAATAAAGAATCACATTCCTGCAATTTGATGGCATGTAGTGTGAAAGCAAATGCAAGATTGGATAAGGAGCCATTCACTATCAAAATAAAAACTTGTGATTAAATGAAATAATTTATTTTGCTGGTAATCGATTCAGTGTTCTAGCTTCATGCTGAGAAACTGAGTATGACCCAGATGAGGAAATAAATTTTCTCACTAGAAGGGCTTCCTACTGCTCGAGACATAGGCACAAATCAGGCTTGAAAATATTTTTAAGACTCAGATTGTCTTCAGAGTTCTTGGTATTTCGTGCTCTCTCTTCTGCCAATCCAGTGGCTCTTCCTCACTTTAAAGCAGATACTCAGACTCACCCCATTGTATAAATTTTATTAGTAAATGTAAAGAACCATTTGCTATTAGAAGAGTGCCTATATATTATATTGTCCAGATATGGAAGCAAGGCTTTATTCCACACGATCAATTAAAAGTCTACAAGGAAAGCTGACTTGAGAAGGCTGCAATTTTGTGTGCAAAGTCAGTAGAACAAGAATATATAGACCAGAGGATTAGCTTCATGTTTGTTACATATTTGACATCACAGATTTAACCCAATTCTTGCACTTTTCAAATAAGTAAAATCAAACACAGAAGGTCAAATGACTTCCCCAAGTCACGTAGTTATTAGTGGTGATATTAAAACTCAAATCCATTTCCTCTTTCTCATCTTCCCAGAACAATATTTGTTCTCCTTCTGATCCATCACCTTTTAAAATACTGGAGTAAACAACAGAGTAAACTGGCTTTAAAATCTAATCTATCTTGTTATGTGTAGACTATAGGTTCTTAAAGCCAATGAAAACGTAATTGCTCAATTCTAAACCCCAGTTCTGACACGTTCTTAACCTAAAATTGCTGTAGTTTCTTATTCTGCAAATTGAGTTTGTTGTATAAAAGAAATTCTAAGCCTTTGGACCAGAATCTGCCTTGTACTAAGTGCTTAATACAGGTTTAGCCATCAATATTCTCTTTATGACCATGATAATATACTTATTCAAGGTGAATTTTTCAAAATGAATTGGATCTAAAATCAGTTGAAATGTAATTGGTTCTTCTTACAGTCTGTAAACCTTCACACAAAACTAAACCCATCAGAATCACTAGAATCATATCAAAAAAGTGATAACAATCATTGTATGAAAACAAGTGTCCAAACCGAGTTAATATTCTCTGAGTACATGTTATTTCTTGGAACTGTATATATTTTACTTTTGAATAAAAGATTTCTCATTAAGTAGTTAACTAGAATTATTTAGCCTTATCAGTCTTCACAGCTTATTCTTATGCAGGTGTTATACCCTCTATTGTTAGCAAGCAATGCCCCTTCCAACACACAAACTTCAGAATCATAGAACCCACTTGGTGACACTCAATTTTGCAGATCAGAAGTTGTGTCTGATAATTCCATTTTTAAAATGGTAATAGAAAAAATGATTTTCTTTACTGCCAAATTATTGAAGTTTCTGGAAAATTCTACAAATTATTGGCTGTTCTCAAAGGCATTCACACCTGTGTAAGGTGTTGACGTAGACCCTCTGTGACTCCCCTCTCTCCAACTGGGTGCTGTAGGGAGAACACCTGCTGTACAGAGACCTGGAGTGATAGATCTCAGGAAACACTGACGCCCACCTGGAGAGAGCTTGGCTTCACTGATGTCTCAATGCCAGGGGCTCTGAGCACTTGGTGATGATTTTAATTGGAACTCTGCCTACACTCTATGAAAAGGAAGTCCCATCTGGGCATGGACAAACTGCAGGTGTTTTCCAGGGCTTTGAGACTCAAGGAATCCCAATAGTTCAACATGACACTGTCACAGTATGGCAATTGGGTTTAAATTTGTGAAAAAAAATTAACTCTCTCATTGGTGATATTATAAAGTCATAGCTTGTATACCTTTCAGAACTACTTTTAAATTGAGTTATGGTATCCTAACCACCATAGATTATTGAGTTACACAGACTTATTTTGCATCTTCCTTCTGATTAGTGAGTATTTTTCTCATGCTGCGTGTTTAATAATCATTTGAATTCCAGGGCATGACTTCTTAAAGTCAAATTTCTAAGCAATACTTTTGTAAAAAAATGTTTAAGAGATATGGAGAAAATTGGTTCAATTCCCTGTTTACAATAATCCTCATCAGCTGCTCCTGGAGGTTCAACTGATAATATTGTATCTGTATTAATTTTAGAGTCTACATAAGTAAGTTAACAGATGGTTAATAAATCATATTGCATGTTTAATCCTGAATAGAATTCAAGTGGTACAAAATAGTCTTATCCCAGAATAAGTTTCCAAAGAAAAATTTTCATACAGGTGCCTTGGAGACCAGTGAAAGAGATGGAAAATAAAAAAAGGAGGGGGGGGAGGGCCTGCAGGAAGGAGGGAAAGAGGGAGGAGGAAGAGAGAGAGAGAAAGAGAGAGAGAGAGAGAGAGAGAGAGAGAGAGAGAGAGAGAGAGAGAGAGAGAGAGATTGAGAGAGAGAGAGAGAGAGAGGGAGACACACACAGAGAGGTTTAAAACAAAAGCAAAATTCTCTATCAACTTTTAAGGTACAATAGTACCTTTAAAACTATGAGAAATTCTTGTTATCAATCTGTTTATTTCACCCAGTGTGTTTTAAGCTTATTCGCCCCCTTGAATGCGTGTATCTCGGTCTAGAAGAACGTCACTTCTGTAGAGACCAGTGTATAATTTATAACTACTAGACTCAAGAACACACCACTCCAAGGCTGGCACTGCACTGCATTATGCTGAAGCCGGCAGAGGCCATGCTCTTCCATCTCCCGAGAGGTGGCTCTTCCTCACTGAAGCTGAGGAAGTGAGCTAGCATCTGACAATGATCATTCTTCTGGTTAGGGCAACACTAAGGAGGGTTTGTGTTCTTCTGTTTAATGTAACATATTATCTTGTGTTTCACCCCATTAAAGGGTAAACTCAGTGCCCTTTTGTAGACAATGTAACAACCAGGTATTTTTGAGTAAACCAATGAGCCATCCAGCATTGCAAAGCATTTCAGGACAGGTTTCTTAACAGTAGCTGTTACATAGGTGTGAGCCATTATTATTTCTATTATTTGTGTAGTTGTTACTGGTTATAAATTATTTTAATGAATTCTAAAGATAGTAGCCTCATCTTACTAAAAAAGTTGGTTTGAACACTTGATTACATGTTATGTTTATGTAAATGGTACATTTTTAAAGCCAGCAGTGAATGCCATTGGTTGCTTAAAGAACCATGGTTAAAACATTTGCAAAATTAAAGTTATTACTTGCAACCCAATTAGAATCCACACACCAATAAAACATGATTTTTTTCTGTTACTTTACGTATCCTGAAAATGAGGGTACAACAAAATGATGGAACTTATCTGTATAGGTAATGTTAAAAACGCCAAGAGAATCAATAGGTAACTGCCTCTAAAGTGATAGAATTCTGTAGATAAGATGAAAAGTGATTATGGCTATAAAAGGTTTAGCTCTACAATTCAGAGTTGTTTCCCTACATGAAAAACCCCTGAAATTCCACAGCATGTTTTATTACTGAAGGGTTTAATCACGAAAGTAACTCCAGAGTTCCATGGTATAGATATTCACGGTCTGTGTTTTGCAAAAGAGGCAATGATGACATTTTCATCCTGGAAATGAATTGTTTTCATAACTGAACACCTGCCACAGGCACACCAGACTCTGAAGGTGCATTCAGATATCCTAGAGTCAATATATTAGAAGTTATCAGAACATAGTGCTCATAAACAAAAATAAAAATTAATCAAAATGCCCCATTTTAGCTTTGCCAGCAATAGCATGGCTCAACAGATGAAAAACTGATTAGCTACTTATTAAATAAGAACAGTGGTGACAGAGTTTTAAAATATCAAGTTAGTCTAACACAGCTCCCAGCAAAATGGAAAAAATCTGAAAAAAACACACAAATTGAGCTGTATTCATAGCAGGGGAGTAACCCTCTATGTGAAGGTGGAAATAACAAAGATTCTTGCTGAGCTATTGCCTTCTAAAAGTATTTCCTTCAATTGGGTTTGAAGAGTCATTCTGACTTGTTCTACTTCCCATAGTCTACCTGTCTTACGCAAATTTTCTCACTTTATTTGAGACAATACCAGGGAAATCAAGGACCCTCAGAGCACTAAATCTTGTCCAGAAAAATTTCCTCTATCTGCTAGAGTCATGGCTACTGACAATCGAGAGTTGTATCCAGTTGCATCCAATCTTGACTATAAGTAAATTCATAGGGAACATCACCAGATGCTATTACCAGCTTGCTCATACCTGACAAGTAGATGAAATTCTTAGACAGAAGCAGTGACATATCCTGTTAATGTCTCACCTATATCTCACCAGTCAACATTAAGGTTGTTGGCAACTAGCTATCTTATTGTATCTGTTTACAGGAGTTAGATAGTATAACCCAAACATCTGTGCAACTGCCTTTTCCCATGAAGTGAGAATTCATATATGTGGGATTTTCCCTGTGAACTCTGAATGCTGGGATTCCGCTCTAAGAGGAGATTGTTGGAAAGTTAGTATATGCAACCTCCTCTAGACCTTAAAACCATCCCGATCTTGGGGCTAAATATATAATGAATATTTAATGCCTCTGATCTTATCCATAGTTTCCTTTTGGGGCATTATGAAGAATTAGCATTTGTCTTCTGTCATCAATGTGAGCCCTACAAGGCTTACAAGTAAAAAAGAAAAACCAGCCACAAAAGAGTTAAGGGGAAAGTGTCAAGTCCATAATTTTTCTCTGTTGAAAATGCCTCCAAACAGAGACATCGTTTTATGAAGAATTCATCCCCAAGTTCCCACATGCCCTGGAAGAAGCTGGATGTCTTTTCAAAGCCTTTCAAATATATAAGGTGTTCATTGTGGGTCTAGGATTGGGAAATGAAAGCTGTTTATATCTCAAATTACCTTCTAGTCAAGCACTTCTCCACAACTAATTGGCATGACCTTGGGTGTATCTGCTCTTGAATATCCTTGACATCCATCTGCTATGAAGATGAATTCGTTATTTAGGTAGTAATCAGCTTGCCAGGTTTAGCCAAAGTGCATTCATTCCTCTTCAGGCCTATTAAGATGGGAATGAACTTTCAAGCTAATGCACAATGCAATCACTACCACTCTGGAGATGTCAGACACCTAAATATTTTGTATTCACTAATGAAAAACTTCTCTCTAAAATAAGAGGGATAGAAAGAAGAAGGAAGGAGGGAAGACAGGAAAAGTCAATAAAGACCAAGAGATTCAATTAAGAGTTTAGTATCTGCCAGTTTTTATTAGCTCTGACTTTGATTTATATGGCTGAGGTCAGCAAGTGGTCAGGGAGGAGGCATGTGGAGAGGAAGGAGGAATTACAACAGAGTCTTGGAAAGGGGACGTACCGAGTCTCCTAAATGGATGAGAAGAGACAATTGACCTTAATGACATAAAAATCACAGTTAGTTCCAGGGAAAAGATAAATTTCTTTGTTATCGTCTAGCCAGCATGAGGGAATCCTTACCACCACATGGCATATAAGACTCACCATTAAAACCTTACCAGGGACTCCTGCTCCCATTCATACACACACACACACACACACACACACACACACACACACACACACACACATTTTATTTACTTAGATAAATAAAAGGTTTGTTGTCCATGAATGACTTGAAATAGATATAATCTGAACTATTTGAATTTAATAGCAACAACACATACAATGGTATCATTTTTAAGTGATCTTTGTTCACTAGGAAAGGGGAAAAATAGTATTTCAGGGAAAGGCTAGGTGCTGCAATTTGTCCAATTTGTCCATTGATACACAGCCCAGAATGTCCACAGAGCAACATCATTGGGCAAATATCAATGCTGATGTTCGAGAGCAAAGAAATGGGCGTTCATTGAGACGATGACTTTGCTTGAAGCAATCCAGTTGCAGTCACTTCACATTGAACCTTTGATTTATAATCTCCTATCATGACATAATGCATGAAAAGAACATTTATTGAGCACCTACTACATGGCAGTCAGTCCTCCTGATGCAGGATGAACAGTGGGTAAAACAAATGCTCCCAATTTTACAGATCTAAAATTCTATAGTTTTCCTTGTCATATTTATTTTTCTTCTCAACACTTGAGGATGATAGGTCAGTGGCTTGTTTGCCTGCTTGTTTATTTCCTATGTCAAGATTTCTCCTTGCTTATTCTAGGTCACATTATACATAGGAGAGTCATGTTGATTTAGTTTCTTCCAATTATTTATTTTTAAATACCGATTGTGTGTAGTGACTAGACCAGGCACTGTGATGTGTACATAAAATGTGAGCATGGGAGTTGAACAGGGGATGCATTATAGAGCCTGTAAGAAAAGTATAGGGATTCTAGTTTAACCTGGTAGATTGAAATACCTGGAAATGTAATTATTTAGAAATAAATAGAGGTACTAAAAGCTTAAGGTCGCAAGGACACAGTTAATAACACAGAAAATGATAGAAGACAAAGGATGGAACTACAAATGCGTGGGCAGAAAACACATGGATGAAAGAAAACTGACTTACTACAGAGGGGAAGCTGAGTGCTCAGTGCCCCTAGTAGTAGGTGGTTAGATAACAGCAATAAACTTGCCCATTTATGTTTCGGATCCCTGGAAAGCCCCAGGAGTTGAAGGATGCATCAGCTCAGAAGGCAGGGTGACTGATATGAGGATTGATTGAAAATCTGCATAAAATCTATCTCATTCCCCCTTCACACAGCAGATGATATCCTTTCCTGTTCTCTGTAGTATATTAATACTTTGCTCTCTAGAGGAGATGAATTAGTAAGATTTTGTTTTGGGGACACTGAGCATAACTATGAGCTAAGGGCAATATTGAAATTGTGTCAATTCCTCAACAACCCTCCCTGTGTCCCTCCCACCACAGGTCCATTCTCTTGTTAGATTCTGTTGTGTGCAACTTCTGATATGATGCTTAATGCTCACCCCTTCCTAGTCTCCAAATCCAGTGTCATTCCCTCCTTAGTGTGTGAGCTGAGGCTCCTGACTTGCTTCTGTTGACTAGAATATGGCAAAGTGATGGGATGCCATCTCCATAATTAAGTGACAAAACCTGTGACTTCTGTCACAGACTACTGGCATTCTCCTGTCACTTTCTTGACCTCTTACTTGCATAGTGTGATGAAGCAATCTCTGCAGAAAGATTCACCTAGAAAGTACTAAGCCTGGACTCCTTCCAATAACCTGAGGAATTGAATCCTGTCAGCATCCACCTGAGGGAACTAGAAACAATCTTCCTAGTTAAGCTCTGAGATGCCTGTGGGTTTGGAGGGTGACTATGTGTCCTGGATTTCCCAGGACAGAGGAGGTTCCAGAGATATATGACTTTCAGGGTTAAGACGAGAAGAGTTCTGGGCAAATTGGGATGGTTTCCCATCCTACTTATGAAGGCTCTAGAGCTAGAAGTTGCAGCTCAACTGCAATTAGATTCCTGACCACAGGAACTGGGAGGTAAAAATGTTATTTTAAACCACTAAATGGGGGCCAATATTAGACAGCTCTCATTAACTACAACAGACTCCCCAGAACACTGGCAGTCAGTTTCACCAGCAAAGCAAGATATCTGACTAATCGCTGGTAAAATGATGATCATAAGAGGAAAAAAATTCCATCATTACTTACAGTCAGCCGGTTTCCTAAGAGACTTATGAAGTTTCTACTCGAGCATCTCATGATCAAATCTAGCATTCAACAAGACCTTCCTGAACACTCAAAGCTTCCTAAAATCACTTTACTGCTTCACTTTTAAAAGAATTTGACAACCAAGATTAAAATGGAATTTTAAAGAAAACTTCTAAAATGAAGGTCAAAGAGAAAATAAAATGTACAGAAAATAAGAAATTAGATGAAAGAGTGCAGAGCAAAAAAGAGCTTCACCAGAATCACTAATGTACCTCTGAATATACTGAAAATGTAAAAGAAGATAGTTCAGTCATAAAGTCAGGACAAATGCTATAAAAGGAGCATTAATAGAATAAATAATCTTGGAAATGAAAGATTAAAGCTTTAGAGACATCTTAAAAGATAAAGGCATCTTTTTCAGAAAACTGAATAAAAAGACATAGAGATGAAGTTATAAAAAAGAAAAAGAATTAAATTAAGGCATCAGTCAAGGAATAAAAGGAATTCTAGAAAACCAAAGAAATAAGAAAATAGATAAAAGAACATTATCCAACAATTAAAAAAAAAATCCAACTTGAATGTGACCCGCAACCATACAAAGTAATAAATTAGAAAAAGGTCTTCACCAAGAAAAAAAGAGAAAACCTATAAAGGAAAAACTATACACAGAATTTTAGGACATTAAGAATGAAAGTAATAACCTAAAAAATTAGGTGGAAAAAAATCATATAAAACGGATCAAAAATTAGAATAGCACTCTACATTCTCAACAGCATCCTTGGATTCTAGAACTGAATGGGGCAATGTGTTAGCAATTCTCAAAGGATATGCTTGACAATGAGAATTCTGTCTCCCAAAAAAGAAAAAAAAATAATAGTAATTTCTTAGAAAAGATTTGGAATAAAAGAAAATGCAGTTAGTAAAATGCAGGCCAGGGTTTGAGCACTTCCTTATCAAGCCGAGAAGTGTAGAAAGAACCATGTAGGGCTCACAGAGGAGTGTTTATGGGAGGTTAATAGGGCTCACTAATATTTTGAGAAACCTTATCATTCTAGGTTGGCAATCAGATTGCCTTTCCATCCCCTCCCCCCAAGTTTAAATATAAATATGTGACTTTCTTTGGTCATAAAATAAAATTGGAAGTGACTTGATTACTTATGAGGAGAATCATTTAGAATTGGTGCACAATTCTACATACTCTTTTAATTTGCAGAAATCACCCCTTGAAGCTTTGTATTGAAATCATGGTTCTATGTCGTCTTTAGTCTCTGAAGGACTAGGATGAATAGAGCTTTGTGACTATTGATAATTGATAGTTAAGTGAGTAGGAAGTAAACCTTGTTATTTTAAGACTTTAAGGATTAAAAAAACAATTTATTGAAGTAACTGATTTAAAACACCATTTTTAGTTTTTTATTGAGATAATTTTGATTTATAAAATATTAAATGTGCAGGTCCACTATTCGTCAGACATAGAACATGTCATGCCCACCATTCCATTTCTCTAGCATTGTCCTTAGGATCCCACTCCCTTTTAGTCTCACTCCTCATCTACTTTGTCCTTTGGTAACTTCACTTGTCACTGTCCAAGAGAGTGTTTGGTTTTGTTTTGTCTGTTCATTGCTTTGTTACTTTATGTTCCATATATGAATGGAGTCATCCATTATTTCTTTCTCTTTCCAATTTATTTCATTAAACATTATTCCCTCTAGTTCTATCCATTTTGTTGAAAATTACAGGACTACATCTATCTATCTAGCTATCTATCCTCTCCCTATATCTGAGCGGTATTCCACTGTGTATACATATCACATCCTCTTTATTCACTTCATTCACCAATAGGCAATTAGATTGTTTCTATCATTTCTATTTCTTGGTTATTGTAAATAGTGTGCAATAAACATAGGAATGCACATATTTTTGAATTAATGTTTTAGTATTATTTCAGATACATATTTAGATGTGAAATTGCTGGATTGCACAGTTCTATTTTTAACTTTTTGAGGAAACTCTTTGCAGTCTTCCAAAGTGACTACACCAACTTATATTCTCACCAACAGTGCACAAATGTTGTTTTCTCCACACTCTTGCCAATATTTATTTCTATTCTTTTTGGTAAAGGTCAACCTCACAGTTGTGAAGTGATAGCTTAATTATTTTAATATTTTTAAGAAAAGATACAGTCAGGAATTAAGGCAAACAGGCGGGTAGGCAAGAAGAGACAGAAGGAAGAAGCATTTATTTGTTGGATTTAGTTGTTTATCCTGGTTGTTCCCTCTGACTCACTGCAGATGAACCCAGGTCTTTGGGATGCATGTGGCTTGTGCTGACCAACTGCAGCCAACTCAATCCCCATAGTACCAGGGCTCACCCTTATTGTGGTATTGATTTGTAATTCCTTAATAATATGAGAAAGTTGTTTTTTCATGTGCCTGCTGGTCATCTTTGTATATCTTTGGAGGAATGTATGACATTAAGATTTTAGCCATAACTTAGCATAATTTAGCCATCCTGGTGAATGACATGTATTATCTGCATGTTGGTGTTAATTATGGGGGAGTTAGAATTCCCAGGCAAAAGTTAAACAATAGAGATGCCAAGGGGGAAAGAGTGGCCTAAGTTTCAGACAAATGGAGGTATCATTCTCAAGAGAAAAAGAATGAGCTAAAATGAAATGCAAATGCAGATGTGATCATGAATAAGAGGTCAGGAATTTTCCCAGATAGTCTCTGTTTTCTTTTCTGAAAAGTGAAAAATGAGATTAAGTTATTGTACATTGTTGAAACTATTGCAGAGAAGGGGAAGGTTGGAATGATAATGTGTCAGTTAATTTTGATTGGGAAGACAAGTCACTTTGTTCATTTCAAGAATGAAGAATTTTACTTCAGGGAATTAGGAGTTTACACAAATATAGGAAATGTGAGAAAATGTAAAATGTAGGTCAATTAGTCAACAAGAAAAATCTCAGCTTTCTAATACAAGGAGAAATTTTCATGGAAATTGCCAGAAGTCTCAAAATAATTTAGAGGAGCATCCTGGTGGAATAGCAGTGAAGTCCAAGGCCTCTGACTGGCAGTCAACACACATCCTCAGGACCCTGGTCTGAGAAGGGGGCAGGGGGCAAAAACCAAGATAAACTTCTAAATAAAATAAGTACAATGCTGGCACCACCTTTCATACTTATTTCTATATATATGTGCCTCACCTAAAAAGATGTGGCCAAATATCTCCATCTGCATGAATAAAATGAGTGGTTTAGAAATTGTTAAAATTCCTCTAACTGCACATCTTGTAGCAACTTTCTTTCAGGAACAAAAGCTGCTTCTTCTCTTCCTTTCATCCCTTGTGAGTGCCTCTCTCTGGCTGATACTAAATTTTCAGAAATACACCAGAAAAGGGATTTTGGGAAATGTAGTTTTTTGTCTGAGAATCAGTGGTTATCTGTGACAGTGTCAGTGACCAGGGAATTTGTTATCATACAAGACAATCAGTATTTTGAATGTGTCATTTCTGTCTGGTTGAGACATTTAAAGGCCCTTTCCACATTTTGAAAGACTCACATAGTGTATATCCTGACTTAGCAACGCAGACGCTCCCTCCTCTCCCAAACTACATTTCCCAGATTCCCTTGCTGTTGGGGATTAACATTATGTTTACAATTTTTAAGTCAGATGCATTGTGAAAGACTGATTTGGTATGGAGTGAGGTGGGGAAAGAGGCGGGACACAGAACATCTAGTTTTCCCACAGAGATGACAGTAGCAGCTTTGGAAGTAGCTCAAAACACCTTAATGAGCTCAAGGGAGGTTATTATTTCTGATTGGAAAGTAACCCGATCTTGGAAGGGGCAGCAGCTCCATTGGTGGGCTAGATCCATCCTTGCGACTCTGGGAGTTTTTCCTGGTACCTTAGCCTATAATCTGTTCTTCAAGCATTCCAACAATGTCATAAAGTATTTCTAGAGAGTGCTTTGCTTTTGTTTGTTTTCCTGATAGATTTGTATGACTAGAGAGATTGTTGAAGGCTTACAAAAGTTGTTGTTGGGATGAAAGAAGGAGATGATTATGAAGATCTGGAGACGGAGCCAGGATGCCAGCTGGGTGCTAAGTTATTTTGTTGCTAGCAGTCCCAATCTAGGTTATTCTTCTCTAGCAGTTCTTAGCAACTCGGCAAAGAAAGTAGATATTTGGATTGATCCAGACCTTCTCTGATTTTATAGCTGGAAGAATTGGGGAACTGAATAGTTGATACGAAGTACCAGGCAAAGAAGAAATGAAAATGGGATTCGGATCCATTTTCATGAAGGTTCACTTGTAGTAATGAGTCTCAGGAGATAACATTTTCTCTCTTACAAACCTACTTCTCTTGGGAACCCAAAAGCCCCTCCAAAACAAAACAAAACAAAATAAACACAAATGAATTGACCCTGAGCATTTAGTACTTTGTTATATGTATTGAAAAAGTTGCAAGAATCTATCAAAGATGATCCAATATTTTTCCCAGGAAACATCAGTGAAATTATCTATAGGAAGGTTAAATAAACAAACAAAAAGCCATACTCGATCACATGAATATACTTATTGTTTTTGAATATGAATAAATTCAGGAAAATATTTTAAAAGAAGATGTAGAAGTTAACAGATTTTCTCTAATATTTTTCATGCATTCCCAATTCATGCATGCTCATTCCTCATGTTTTTAGATCTCATACATTTGTGTAGTCACAAATACTACTTGTTAGATATTCTTTGATGATGGGTAGGTAGTGGTAAACAAGATAGAAAATATCTTTGCTCCAATGAAGCTCACACTTTTGTGGGAGAAACTGATATTTAACAGATGATCAAATAGATAAGCATTACAAATTGCCAAGAGTGTTTACAGAAAATAAAATTTAGTGCAAGAGAGCACATAGAGGCATTATACTTTAGATTTGAGAATTAAGAAAATTATTTATGACTTATCTATTTGCTAAAATAATGAATATATATAGATATGTATGTTTGACCATTTAATAAACAAGTGCCAATTTATTCTAGATAGAAAAAACATGTGCAATGATCTTGAAGCAAGAAATAATATTTAAACTCCTCTAAAAAATCAATAATTTGAGGAAAATGTGTAACATGTTTTGACATGATTGGGAGCCAAATTTCTATCATTTCTGTGATAACACGTGCATGTACACATGTACACACGCACACACATACTTGCCTTATTATGATTTCTAAAAGCTCTCTTATATTGGTGCATTTGAATAACTAAATTTCTAAATCTGTGTTTCAGACCAAGAATAAATATTTTTAAAATGTTAGCCAATTAGATACAGCAGATACATGCTGAGTTCTGGGTCTGAGCAAAGTAGATTTGCCAATGCAATTTGTTTTTGAATGATCTATTTTCTGTCATGGCCACCTGGTAGTTAAGCCCTCTAGTTTCTGTTGCCTTGTTGTGAATGGTCTGCATGGTTGTTTTGCTTCATTTCAAATCTTCCTGGCCTTGGATTAACCTTCTTTCATGAGACCTAAGCTTTCTAAATAGGCTATGTTACTGCAAATGAGTAAGAAGAATTTGAGCACTTTCTAACCTTTGCTTAAGAAAGCACAATCTGAAAACACTTCAGATCTAGAGTCACAAATTTATTTTGTCAGAGGAAGTATGCTGGGCATTAACAGGAGAAATAAAATCCAAATAAGACAATGAAAAAAAGCAAAAGTGAATCATGGAGAATCCATGATCAAATTACCGGTGCCGGACTGAACAAACAAGGAAGCCAGTGGCATCTGCTGGTGAATTATAATTCGTGATAAAGGAAAATAAAAATAATACTGTGTTATTTCTAAAACAGGGCTGATGTAAGAGGAGGGGAGAGGTGTTGAAATAAAGAATTGAAAAATGAACTGTGCTTAACTTAGAGAACAGGGTAGAGGTGAGCTGTTCATTTTATTTATGTCTGAAGAATGGTAGGAAAAATGCTAATTTTGCCATTTTTGGATTTACTTAAAGCTGAAATCAATGAAGCAAAAGCAAAAACCCACAAGGCCATCCCAGCCTTATGGTTTGGATAATGCCCATTGTGTGGTTCATTAACTGTGTGTCTCATTCATCATCTGTCCCTGTCCCCTGAGAGTTTCCCAGGAGCAGGGCTGGAGGCTTCCCGTGATAAGAGCTGAGGAAGTAGAATGTGCTACTTGGGAGCTCAGGTTAGAGCAGAGCTCCAGACCTATAAGACCCAACACTTCCTTTCCATCACAGGTACAATGTGAATGGCATTCTTTCATATGCACATATGCCTGCTTTATCAAAGCACAGATGGAGAGAAATGACTTTTGAAAAAGAGGTATTGGTCTGGAAAATTCATTAATACCTGAAATTCCTGGATATAATGTAATACAGAAACAAAGGAAAATTAATATATAAAAAGTACTAAATATAATACAAGTCAAACTATAAAAAAACCTCATAAAAAGAATAAGTATTATGTAAATCTAGGTGTAAAGACATTTTTGGCTTAAAATCAGATGCTTGTTCTGTACATTGACGAGGTCTAAGAATAATAACTCCAAGTATGAAAGAACACAGGTATGTTGTAGAGGATTCAATTACTTTAAGTTGCATTGCTTTTGGAAAAATTATTTTCCGAAATAGGGACAATTTCTTTTTGAAACTTCTGAGCAAAACTAAGGACAATATTTCTTTGATAATCATAACAGTTGCATAGCAGTGAAATTCAATATATGTTAAAACTGTGCATGAAATACTTTTTGTTTTTATGCAAAATTGAATTAAAGCCTAATTTCAGATTATTGCTAAGTGATTTTCCCTTCTACACACCATAATTATCAACCTCCATGATGGAAATGTGAATACATAGGCATGAATATATTTCTATTTCTGGCCTAACCCTCTGCACTGATATTAGCATTCACATATCCAAATCCCTATTCAAATCTGTTTACTTGAAGGTCTACAAATATCTCAGAATTAACAAGTAGAGTTCCCTTTCCTCTGTCACTTTTCTCATCTCAGTAAATGTCTCCTCTGTAGTTCACACTCCTTGATTCCTGCCTTTCTGTGTGCCCTGCATCCATCCGTCAGAATACTCTGTGGACTTTACTTTAAAAACTATTCAGTTGCAACATTTTTCTCTATCACAGTTACTACCTGCTCCAATATGCCAGCAACTTTCAAGTACTTTCTTTCAACACTCCTAACTTGTCCCTTTTTACCTCTCTTCCTGCATCATATCAGCCCCTAGCAACTGTTTCAGTGTTGAAGTCTGACCACATATCTGTCCATTCAAAGCCTCTAACACCCTTTCACACTCCCAGTGCGGACAGTCCAAGTCTAAGTCTCACTATTCTTCCTCTGCCTTCTCTTACCTCTCTGGTTAACCTTCCAATCTCCCTTTCTGCAGCGGTTCAGCCATCCTGGCCTCACTTCACCTCCCCTGCAGCTCTCTGCTCAATAGATGCTTCTTACTGTGTCCTACTGGGTTAAGGAAGAAGGACCTTACAGGTGTTGAAGTCACATTGAAACCTTAGATATGACAGAGAAACAATGAGCATGGTTTTACTGTGACTTAGTGGGTAGAAATACATAGCATTCTGAAAATATTGCTGTGAGAGAGATTTTGAAGTATAGTCAATCCTGGCTAAGGAGAAGATTTCGACTTTCATTCTGTGGTAATGGAAAGTTGCAAGCGCTTTTTGCACAGGGCGTGAAATAATTCAAAATGGTTCATCTGGATAGATAGATTGGGATGGGTCATTGCGGGGAGATGTGGATATTGGACAGCTAAACCAAAGTGCTATTACAATTAAGCAAGTACAAGTAATAAGGCACCGATGCAGAGAATTTATCATTGAATTGGAGAGATTATCCACAGAAAGATTAGCCATAAAATATGTCAGCTGTATTGGTTTGCTCAGGTTAACACCTTTTCTGTGACTCTTTCCCAGAATACTCCATTCATTCATTCCACATGCATTATATTGTTATGTTACATTGTATATTAACAATTCCACCCACATCCTATCCCCTTTCCCTGCTTTTTTTTATTCCATTGCATTGCTGCAAACTGAAATACAATATACTATGGTCAGCAAGCTCTCTGAAAAGAACTAGACAGTAAATATTTGAAGCTTGCAGGCCAGATAGTTTCTGTTACAACTATTCAACTCTGCCACTGTAGCATGAAATTATTCACAAATAATATTTAAAAAATTGGTGTGATTGTGTGCCGTAAAACCTTATTTTCAAAAACAGATTTTGTTGTAGGATTTGTTGTAGGTGCCTGCCCCTGCTCTGTATGATACTTTTCTTTTTTCTTTGTATATTGTCTGTAGACCCCTCTAGAATATAAGAACCCTGAATACAGACGTTTTTGTCTCTTGTATTCATTACATATCCCTAGCCTTAAAACAGTGTGACTACGTAATTACCATAAGGTGTATAATTCAACTTTCATGTTATTAGGTGCGATGGGAGAAAATGAAATGTTCAACATCCTCTTCCTATCCACAAGTCGATAGCCTTAAATATTTACTAAAATAGATACATGCAGATCCTTTACATTAAAACATTGACTCTCTGCTACTGATAGATTAAATTTAAACTTCTTAGCATGGCACACAGTCTTGTTTTGAAGAGGCAACCCATAAGCTGGTATAGAGTGATGTAGGGAAGGGTCTCTTGTTTTTAATAATTGTGAGTATAATTATAGTTCACCAAAATAAGTCTGAGTCAAGATAACTAAACTCAAGAGGGGTAAATGAACATACTAGAATACTAATATATTAATTTACATATGAAATGCTTCTGTTAGATGGACGGTCTTTTATACAGATGCATCTCAGACACCAGAAAAAGTCTGACTGTTTTCTGCTTATTTTGTTGCCTCCCAATGATTTCTTGGTGTTCATAATGTACCTTCTCACACACGCTTTGAATTCTGTAGCCTGACTGACTGAGTGTGAAATTCAGTTTGGCTACTTCCTATCTGAATAATAGTTAGAAATTTAGTTAACCCGTCTGTTTATTTGTTCCTCATTGACAAAATAGGGACACTAATGATACTAATTTGCAAGTTGCTGTGCGCATTAAAGAGATAATGAAATTCCTAGCACATAGTAAATGTTCAATAAAACAGCTCTCAGTGGTTTCACTTTTCTTTCTAGACCCATATCAAATGTTACCTTTTGTGAGAAACACTCTCAAGGAACAGAAAAAGCATGGTTTGATATCATCCTGACAAGAGTTTTCTTGCTATTGTGATGTAAAGGCAAATAAAAAAAAGTAATGGGGAAGTTCAGGGCTACCACTGAGAAGCACTGAGGTAGAATTGAAAGAAAACAGGTCATTTCGGGATTAACCTGGATCTTTTGAGACTTCTCTAAGTAGTAATCTTTCATGCCTGCAAGCCGCCTTTGCGATGATGAAATACAAATGCCAGAATGAAAATATGCTGTTCTATGAAAATTTTTTATTAATAAGTTAGTTGAAGAAGGATGCTGCTCCCTGAGGGAAAAAAAGATGTCAGATCCATGGGAGGAAGAGAGTATCACGTAGTACAGCAATTCATGCAAAATGAACTAAAGGCACAAGTTATAGAATTTGAGAAAATAAATAATCATAAGAAGGAAAATGTATTCACTAGACATCATGCAATCTTAACTGAAGCTGTCTCTCCAGTGTCAGGACTTCCAAAGATGTCAGTGTCTGTAATGACTTTGCATCTGTGCTCAGATGTACTCCCAGAGTTTACATCTGGAAGTAAACATGCTGTTGGGCTAACAAAGGACACTCCAGCTTAGTACAATTTATTTCAAATGCCCTTAATCCTAACTCTTCTCCAGCCTGTAGTCTGTCAGGCAGGCTTGGCCAGCCATAGATAATCAACGATATATTTACCACATATTCCCATCTAGGGTATGCCAATTTTAATTTTATATGAAACCCTGAGTAAATTGAAAAAGAAATATGTTATGAAAGGTTAACAGGTCCCTAAGCTACCTGTTATAAAATAGTAAGTAAATCAATGATTCAGTGATTCACTATAGACTATACTCCAGAGACATCATTCCACTGAACTTTCACAACTAAGAAAAGATGTATTCAAGAAAATAGGAAATATAATATACAAACAAACCAAACAGGTTGGCATGTGTCCTTCAAATGTAACTTCTAGTTCCCAAACTGCATCTTTTCTTATATCATTTCCCTACACCTAGAATTTCTTCTTTTTCTTTTTTCAAATTCAGATGAAATATAAACTCCTTGAGGATTAACTATTTACTTCAGTCTAAGATTATTCTCTAACCTTTTGAATTCTTATAATGCTAGCAGGTATCTACATACAAGTAGACAGAAAGCATTGCTGGTCCTTGATAAATTATTTCCAGTTTTTACTTTGAATTATTTTTAGAATTAACTCTTCCTCTATACTTCTGTAGTAGTGTTTTTGCTTGATCTTGTATTAATAGCTTATCACCGTAGAATTAGTATTGGATTATCAAAACTCTTTGGGAAACACAAACGTAACAGATAATTTCAAAAACGTACTTCAAATTTTCATAGCACTGATGTTTTTTACTTTCAAAAACAAAAACAAATGGAAAATGAAAGTATGAAAAAGTGACTCCATGCAAGTAGTTACCCAAAGAGAACTGGAGTGGCTATTCTCATATCAAACAAAATAGACTTTAAGTCAAAAACTATTATAAGGAATGAATAACAGCGTTGCATATTGACAAATGGGTCAGTTCTTCAAGATTTGACATTTATAAATACATGTGCTCTGAACAACAGAAACCCCAATTGTATAAACATTGATCAAATTAGTGAAAAGCATGTTAAATCATAAAACAATTCTCAACAGATTTTAAAAGATTGAAATAATATCTCTGACCATAATGGAATGAAACTAGAAAACAATAAAAAGAGAAGTAGAAAATTCACAAATGTGTGGAAACTAAGCAATATACCTTTAAACTATCAATGAGTAAACAAAGAAATCACACAAAGATTTAGAAAATACTTAGAGATGAATAAAAATAAAAACACAATGTAGTAAAGCTTACAGGATACAGGGAAAGCAGTGCTTGCAGAGAAATTTATAAATGTAAACACCTACATTAAAGAGGAAAAACCATTTCAAACCAATAATTCATATTTTAATAAATATAAAGGGAGGAAGAAAACTAAATTAAAGAATATCAGAAGGAAATAATAAAGCTTAGACTAGAGACAAATGAAATGGAGACTACAATAAAAACAGAAGTTGGTTCTTTAAAAATATCAACAAAATTGATAAGCCTTTAGACTAATAAGGGGGAAAAAGAGAAATAAGACACTAATAGCTAAAATCAGAAATTAAAATCAAGATATTATTACAAATTTACAAAAGTAAAAATGATTTTTAGAGAAAACTATGAATAGGTAAACTTAGATGGAATATGTAAATTCCTAGACATATGTGAATTAACATTAGACTCACAAATCAAAAAGAAGTAATAGATTTCTGAAAATAAGAAATTAAATCAGTAATAAAAGTGTTTTCAGAAGATGAGTTAAGGACCACATGACTTCACTGGTGAATTCTACCAATCATATAAAATACAATTGACTTCCATATTTCTCACTCTTCCAAAAAATAACAGAAAATACTATATAGCATTCTATATGGTCAGATTTATACTCATAGAAAAGCCAGTTCAAGACAAAACCAATAAAGGTAATAACAGACAAATGACCTTCTGAATACAGACAAAAAAAAATCCTCCACAAAATATTAGCAGAACAAATATAGCATGTTAAAAATATCACCATGACCAAGTGGATTTATCCCAGGAATGCAAAGGTAAATCAATATTTAAAAAAATTACTTCATGTAATACACTTCTTTAATGTAATAAAGGAAAAAAATCACACGTACATGTATCTATACATGTAAATACTCATATTGACACCTACATACACATATATGTACACATCATATAGATCATGTATGTTTATATAATATACAAAAATTAAAACAGATAACAACTCAACATTAAAAACAATTTTTTTTAAAAAGCATAGGCAGGAATGAAGGTGAATAGTTAAGAAGATAGGACAATAGAGGAAGAAGCATTTTTATTTTAGTTGTACAAGTTATGCCTCTGGCTCTGGGACATGCAGTTGAGTCCTTGAAATGTATGTGAACGGTGCTCAGACAGAAGTGTACATACACACCAAGGAAAGACCATGTGAGGACACAGTGGGAAGATAGCTTTTTGCAAGCAAAGGAAAGAGGCCTAAGAAGAAATCCAATCTGGTAACACCTTAATCCTGGAGTCTAGCCTCCATAACTTGAAGAAGATCATTTCTGTTACTTAAAATACCACCTAGTCTGTGTCATTTTATTATGGCAACCCTAGCAAACTAATAGAGATAACTTTAATAAATTGTAAAACACATGTTGGTGCATTGCTTGAAGGAATGTAAAATGGTACAACCAAGGTGAGGAAGTTTGGTAGTCCCTCAAATAGTTAAAAATAGAATTACCACATGACCCAGCAGTTCTACTCTTAGTATATACCCAAACAGTTCAAAACAGGCTTAATTTTTTGTGACTATTCATTGCACCATCATTCACAGTAATCAAAAGTTAGGAACAACCCAAGTGTCCATGAACAGATGAATCTAAAAACAAAATACAATATACAATGGAATATTATTCAGCCACAAAACGTGATGAAATTTTTATGTATGTTGCAACATAAATGGAACTTGAAACATTACACTAAGTGAAATAAACCATTCACAAATGGACAACTATTATAGGATTCCACAAATATGAAAAATCTAGAATAGGAAAATTCATTGAGAAACAAAGTTGAGAGGAGGTTAACATCATAGAGGGAAAAAGGAAATGAGAAATTGTTGTTTAATGTCTACAGGGTTTCTGTTTGGTGTGATGAAAAAGTTTGGAAATAGATAATGTATCTTCACACATCATTGTGAGTATAATTAACGCCACTTAACTCTATACTTAAAAGTGTTTGAAATGTCATATTTTATGTTACATATATTTTAACACAATTAAAAAATACCACCTAGATCTCATTCCACATCAATAGAATTTTAAGTTCCTTTGGAGACTGGGCGCTTTTTTGCTATAATTGTTTTATTTATCAAAACTTCTAGTTGATGATCCTAATGTGTAGTCAAAGGTGAGTTTATTTTTAGTTGCTTTAGCATGTAGGTGTTGATTTTGCTATTGTTTTAGGTTAATATCTGTTTCATTATATCTTCTAATTGGTTGTTTATGTATACAAACTTGATTTCTATATAATTATTTTGTACAAAGACACCTCATTGATTTTTTCCTTATATTTTTGATTGATACATTTTTTTTTTAAAGGAAAGGTGTGGGCAGGAATGAAGCTGAGCAAAGGCATTTGGGCAGGAAGAGAGAGGAGGAGGAAACACTTTATTTTATTTAGTTGTTCATGTTGGCTGTTGCCCCCTAGTCCTGGGGCGCAGACCTGGGTGCTTTATATGTAAATGTACTGTGTCCAGTGGACTCCACCACTAAGGCACCAGAACATGCCAAATTGCTTTATTTCTTCTGTTTACATTGCTGTATGCTTTTTAGGATATTGTAGTCTCGCCTCAGTCTGTGTGCATTTCACACCTCTCATCAACGTTCTTCTGCTGTTTACCACCACCTTTTCCCCACCTTCCTTCTCTCCTTCCTCTCACACTCTTAGTATGGTATCCTCTGAATTTTGCTGAGGTTTGTCTTTTTTTGTTTGTTTCTTTAATTACACATGAGCAAATCCATCCTGTACTTCTTGATACAGGCAACAAAAGGACTGAAAGTTGTCACTTTCCAGCCAAGCATGAGAAACTGAACGTTTTGCAGTCTGAAGCAAGAGCAGAGGCTGTTTAACTCCCCTCCTGTTTACCAAACTCAATGACTCCATCCCCAACCCTCCATGTTCACCTAACATTACAGCCCATTGCTTCCCTACCCCTAAGTCAAAAGCTCAGCCAGATGACCTTTTCAGAATTCCACCTCTAGCTCCCTCCTAGACTATTCCCTTAAAAGCTTCTCTCTCAATGCTTCCCTTGGATTGCTCTTGTCTCTTCTCAGAAAGGAGCTTTCCAGGCCTGCACATGGGACAATAAAATCTCACTTAAGAGCCCAATGGCTCCCTTGTCTGCCTCTTACTGCCTAATTGGCTTATACTTCTCTTTTGTCTTCTGACTTATTTTGTTTGATATAGTCACTTCTACTTCCATACAGGTTATTACAGAAGGCAATATTTCATCTTTTTTTGACAGCTTCATAGAATTCCGTTGAGTATATGTACCACAGCTTCTTTATCCAGTCATCTGTTGATGTGTATTTAGATTGTTTCCATGTCTTGCCTTTTGTGAGCTGTGCTGCTATGAACATATGAGTGCATATATTTTTCTGATTTGTGTGTTTGTATGAATTGGGTATATGCCTAGAAATGGGATTTCTGGACTGAGTGAGAGATCCATCTTCATTTTTTGAAGAATCTCCATACTATCTCCTAAAGTGGTTGAACTAATTTACAGTCTACCAACAGTGTAGTTGATCTTTTTCTGCATACCCCCTCAAGTACTTGGTATTCTAGTCTTATTGATATAGGCCATTCAACTGATATTTATATTTTCTATTTGCATACTTTTACCCAACTTAAAAAAAATAAATGAAGTAGCTGATACATACTAAAACATAGATCAATCTCAAAAATATTCTCCTAAGTCAGAACAAAATGTTACCCATTGTATGATTCCACTTGTTTGATATATCCAGAATACATAAATGTACAGAGACACATGTTACTTAGTTTTTGCCAGGGGTTTGGGCAGGGAGTGGAAAATGAGCATTTAATGAACAAAGAGTTTTACTTCAGAATGTTGGAAATATTTTGGAACCGATAGAGGTGATAGTTACACAATATTGAGAATGTACTAAATGCAATTGAATTGTTGACTTTAATGTTATGTAAATTTAATTTTAATGAATTATTTGAAGTTGAAATAAGGAGGGGTCACTTGCGAAGGTAAAATGAATTTTTGTCTTAACTATTGAATAATCTTATCTATAAACACATTATGATTTTCCATGTCTTTAGCTATTTGACTCTATCAATATTTTATAGTTTTTAGTATATAGATTCTGCATATATATGAACATATATAAAACTTAACTCATTCATTTTTATTGGAGCAAATGAAATATCTATTTCAAAAGACTTTGAGAATCATATAGAAGATGTAAAAATATCATTGAGAGATGCTGTGCAACTGTGACTCAATTTCATTCAATAGCATGTTCAAGTAAAGTTATTTTAACCAGGAAAGTTGTATTAGTACAATAATATTAAATTGACTCAGAATTATTTGGATTTCATCAGATTTTCCGTGCAGTCATGTGTGTATGTAATTTTATGAAGTTATCACATGTATAGATTTCTTTAACTACCATCATGATCAGCCTGCCAAACTGTTCCATCAGTCTTGAAACTACAGCTTGCTTTTACCCTTAAGTCTCTGACAGCCACTAATCTCTTCTTCATTGCTATAGTTTTGTCAGAGTACTATATTCATGTTATGTTATCTTGAACATTTGTTATCTTTTTTTTTTTTTTTATTCTGCATAAGCCCCTTTGTACAGTTTTATGTTTTAAAAGTTTCTCCTTTGTGCTGTGAAGCAGTAATCCACAGCATGGGTACATCTCAGTTCATCTGTTCACCACCTGAAGCACTTCTGAGCTATTACAAGTAAAACTGCTGTGAACCCTCATCTACATAGTTTTATGTGAACATTTTTATTTTTATAAGTTAAATACTTGAGTGTGATTGCTGGGACAAGAAATTGTCAAACTGTTTTCTAGAGTGCCCATACATTTTGATTCCCACCAGCAAGGTATGAGATGCAGCTCAACTGCATCCTTACCAGCCCTTGGTATAGCCAAGAATCATTTTCTTATCGTTATTCTAATAACTGTGTAATTTCATCATAGGATCAGTTTACATTTCCCTTTGGTTAACAACATTGAGCATCTTTTTGCGTGCTTATTTGGCATCCAGAAATACAACTTGGTTAAACGTGGCCATTTTTGCTGATTTTTCTAATTGGTTAGAATTGCTGCTCTACTGTTTAGTCTTCTTTTCTATATTCTAGCTAGAAGTCAAATAGATGATTTTAAATATTTTTTGAAAGTCTGGCTTATCTGTACATTTTTAGCAGTGTTTTGGGTATACTAGATGTAAATTTTGATAAAACAAATGATTTTTCATTATTTTCTTTCATAGATGGTGGTTTTAGCATCAGGTTTCTGAAATCTGCCTCACCCTAGATCATTCAGATATTCGTCCATGTTTTCTTCTTAAAGTATATGATTTTAAAAAGACTTAGATCCATATTTCACTTTGAGTTAATTTTTGTATAATATTTGACATTTATATTGAGGTTCTCTTGTCTTTTTATTTTTTGGTATATTGAGTCCAATTGTTAACACCATTTGTTAAAGAGACTCTACTTTGCCTTTAAATTGCTTTTCTACCTTTGCTAAAATCATTCAGTTGTATTTGTAGGATTTTATTTCTGCCGTTTATTGTATTACATTGATCTATGTGAATATTCTTTTGTCAATACCACATTGTCTTTATTACTGAAATTTGCTAAGGTTTTATTGAGTATTTTTATATATAACTTCATGAGGGTTATTGATTGTTATTTTTCAATCAGTTAAATTTATTTTGTAATTTCTTTTAAGTCTTAGGCTTCATTTTTTTTTGTCCTTTGGTTATAGAGAAGTGTGTTTTAAAAATTTTTTTTTTAACTTTTGCTATTTCTGTATCACTGTACTTAAAGGTTTGTGTAGACATCATATAGTTGGACCTTTTTTTAAAAAAACCTAGAAATCTTCTTTTAATTGATGTAATTGGACTATTTACATCTAACATAGTTATAGCTAATGTTTGATTTAATTCTACTATTTAGTGATTAGTATTCTTTTTCCTTTCCTGTCTTTCTTTTCCTGTTTTCCTTTGTTTACTTTTCTTGTATGACTATTTTTGTATTCCAATTCGATTTATCTATTGTGTTATGAAACTGTGTATCCTCTATCCATGTTAACTGATACATATCATCTATCATGTATCATCTATCTATCAACTATCTATCTCTCTATCATCTATCTATCTCTCTATCAACTATCTATCTGTATCATCCTCCTACTTACTTACCTACCTACCTATGTGTATTTGTTCAAGGGATGCATACATTTTCACATATTCAAGTGTTCATGTTTTCTCACTTTATATAAAATATAGAAACCTTACTATATAGATGTATTTTACCCTACTCTTTATGTAATAGTTGAATTTAGTTCTAGAAATCTACATATATTGAAACTTACATGTATACATATATTGGACAGTTATAATTTCACTTTTCTCCCCTCTGCTCCTTGCTATCATCATGACCCTGAAGTTGCATTTATTTTTTGATATTTATTATTTCACTTGTATTATTGTTTTCTTAGACTAGAAAAATACTTTTCTGTGCCCAGATTGCAATCAAAAGTAAGAAAACAAAAGCTAAATCAGAGTGTTTATAGGAGAACGCATGAAAGTATTCTAATGGTTCAAGGGGAGAGCAGTTTTTATACTCAGACTTTGCAGATCCATGCTGTTTTCTAACAGCTATGTGCATTGAGGTTGTGAACCCTGGCCTATTCTGTTTCCAACTCCCTATCCACAAGTGCTGAAAAGCAGTTCACTTGCTATCATTTGTCCTCTGTCTTATCTCCAGCACTTTACTCACTCCTTTTATAACACCACAAGGACACTAACATAAAATGATCAAGAAAATAAGAGACCCACTTTTCAAAGTGAAGAATTAGGATTCATCAGTGTCTTCAGCAAATGGCAAAAAAAAAAAAAATTAAGAGTTAAAAGAGGATGTGTTTTTTTTTTTCTTATTGCTGACTGGTTAGGGAAGCACAGTGCCACTATTTTGAAAAATCACTATTAAGTCTTACAAAGGGCATACATTTACTTTTCATCACGCATGAGTATAATTTACAGTTGACATTAGTTTTCTTCAAGATCCATATATGTAAGACTCTGCAAAGGCAGCCAAGATGATAACATGACTACCCTTCATTGCCACAAGAGATTATTAGAGATTTTAGAAAAGATCTCTGAGGCAGAAGGCAGTTTCCACAACAAAGTCAGGAAATGTCAAATTCAGAAACCAGTTAGTCCTTTTCCTATTAGCAAAACAACCAAAAAACAAAAAACAAACATCATGGATCTAATGCGATTGGAAAAAATCAAATCTTTATTAAATGCTTCATCAGTATTTATTAATGCTGTCTCTGGGGAAAATTTCTAAATCCCCAAAGAACTGCAGACCATCCCCTGCAGTGAGTCCCAGGGATTTATAATTCCTCCATAGCACTCATCCCAGCAAATACCACCTTAGTGAACAAAGTAAGTCAAAATCAAGCAAATGTATCTGTGTCAGAAAAATGCAACTCATCCAGAATGAGCAAAAGGAAAGTGAGATTTTAAGAAAGAAAAATTTAAATTTTAACAGGATTATATATTCCAAAGAATTTCAGAGTAAAGAAGTAGTGTATTATATTTGCTCTGGTACTTTTTCTGATGTATTCCCTTTATTTTTGAAGTTCCATCTTTTTCTCTTATTTTATAGCTGCATGGGAAAAATTTTTTACCATTTATTTTAAATAAATTCTTTTTATTTTCAATAAAGTCTATATTTTTATCTGAAAGTATCTTTAGTTCCCCTTTATTCATGAAGAATGCCTTTACTGAATCTATTATGTCAGACTGACAGTTCTTTCAAAAATATCTTCTGACCATCACAACTTCTAGTGGGAAATCTGTAGTCATTTGAATCATTGTTATTTTATATATAATGTGTTGTTTATCTCTGTATTTCACAGTAATTTTTTCTATAATTTTCTTTCAACAGCGTGATATGCTGTCTATGGAATCTTTTTCCTTTCCCTCCCTACCTCCCTTTCTTCTTTCCTTTTTATTCTGTTTTCATTTTATATTTAGAATTTTGATGAGATTTTTCTGATTTTTATAGTCATGACTTTCACCAAAATTTGAAAATTATCAGCCATTATATCTTCACTTAAAATATTTTAAATTATTTTTATTTTTACACATTAAAATAGACTCACATGTAATGATCCCTATTCCTCAGATATATGTCAACACACCCTGCCATCCACCAAATCACTGAGTATTCTTCACCATTTTCCAGTGGGTTCCATCACCATTTATTCCCACCTCCCCACCTCCCCATCCCATTCCCTATTGGTAACCTCAGTTTTTTTGCAAGTGTTCAAGGGTTGGTTTTGTTTCATCTGTTCCTTTGTCTTGTCTATTCACATTCCACCTGTGAGTGAGGTCATTTGGTATCTTTCGTCTATTGACTTACGTCACTTAGCAAAATCCCCTCTATATCCCTCCATGTTGATCAAATGACAGGATTTCATTTCTTCTAAGGGCTGAGTAGTATTCCATTATATATATATACCACATCTTCTTTATCCATTCATTTGATGTTGGGCATTTAGATAGTTTTCAGTTCTTAACTATTGTGAATAGGGATGCAGTAAACATGGGGATGCATTAATCTCTATGACTGAGTGTTTTTGTACCTTTGGGTAAATACCCGGGAGTGGGATGACTGGATCATATGGGATTTCCATCTTCAACTTTTTGAGGAATCTCCAAACTGTTTTCCACAGGAGTTGTATCAGTTTGCATTCCCACCAACAGTGAAAAGTATTCCCTTTTCGCCACCTCCTTGCCAACATTTGTTATTTCCAGACACTTGGATAATAGCCAATCTCTCAGGTGTAAGGTGATATCTCATTGGTGCTTTAATTTGCATTTCCCTGAGAACTAGGGAAGAGGAACATAATTTCATGTGCCTTTTGGACATCTGTGAATCCTCTTTGGAAAAATGTCTCTCCAATTCCTCTTCCCATTTTTTGATTGGATTGCCTGTTTTTCTGTTTGCGTTTTATGAGTTTTTCATATATTTCAGATATTAAACCTTTGTCAGAAATGTGCAATGCAAATAGCATCTCCCAGTTAGTAGTTTGCCTTTTGGTTTTAGTGTTTCTTTTTGCTGTGAAGAAGCTTTTTAGTTTCATGTAGTCCCAATTGTTTATTTTTGATTTTGTTTCCCATGATGCTGGAGTTGAGTCCCCAAAGGCCTCCCTACAACTGATGTCATGGAATGTCTTTCCTATGGTGTCTTCCAAGAGTTTTATAGTTTCTGGTCTATGTCCAAGTTTCTACTCCATGTTGAGTTAATATTTGTGAATGGTGTTAGAGAGTGATCTAGTTCCATTCTTTTGCATGTGGCTGTCCAGTTATCCCAACACTGTTTATCGAAAGGACTTTCCTTTCTCCATTATATGCTTTGATTCCTTTGTCATAGATTAACTGACTGTATGTGAGTGGGTCAGTTTCTGGTAATTAAGTTCTATTCCACTGATCTATGCCTATTATTATTCCAGTACCATAATGTTTTGATCACTATCACTTTGTAGTATAGCTCAATGACTGGGAGTGTAATTCCCCGGGATTCATTCTTTTTTCTTAAAATTACTTTGGCTATACTAGGTCTTTCGTTGTTCCATACAAATTTCAAGATTCTTCATTCTATTTCCTGGAAATAAACCTGAGGAATTTTAATGGGGATTACATTAAATCCATATATTGCTTTAGGTAAGAAGACCATTTTTAAGATGTTGATTTTTCCCAGCCATGAGCAGGGATGTCTTCCTATCTCTTTGTATCCACCTTTATTTAGTTAAAAACAGACTTATAGTTTTCATTGTACAGGTCTTTCACTTCCTTTTTTAAATATATATCAAGATATTTGACTCTTTTTACTTCTGTTTTAAATGGTGTGATTTTCTTGATTTCCTTTTCTTCTAGAATGTTATTTGCATATAAAATGCGACAGATTTTAGCACATTGATTTGGCAGCCTTCCACTTTACTGTATTCATAGATCAGTTCTAGTTTCATGACAGCTTTTACGGCTTTCAATATATATGATCATGTCATCTGCAAATAATTAGTACCTCCTCAATTCCGATTTGGATTCCTTTTATTTCTTTTTCTTGCCTAATTGCTCTGGCTAAGTCCTCCAGTATGATATTAAATAGCAGTGATGAGAGTGGACAGACTTGCCTTGTTACTGACCCAAGAGGAAATGCTTTCAGTTTTTCACCTTTGACTATGATGGTGGCTGTGGGTTGTCGTGTATGGCTTTTATTAAATTGAGGTATATACCTTCTGGATACCATCTTATGCAGGGTTTTTTATTATAAATCGGTGTTGAATCTTGTCAAAAGCTTTCTCTGCATCTATTAATATTATCATGTGTGGTTTTTCTTCTTACTCTTGTTTATATGGTGTATTACATTAATGGATTTACATATGTTGAGCCAGCCTTGTATTGCTGGGATAAATCCCCCTTAGTCAGGATGGATGATCTTTTTGCAGCATGGTTGGATTCGGTTTTTTTGTTGAGAATTTTTGCATCTATGTTCATTAGAGTTATCTGTGTATAATTTTCTTTCTTGGTGATATCTTTAACAGTTTTTGGTATCAGTATGATGTTGACCTCGTAGACAGTATTTGGAAGTGTTCCTTGTTCTATATTTTGAAAGAGTTTTAGAAGAACTGGTATTAATTCTTCCAGAAGATTTGGTAAAACTCATTAGAAAAGCCACCTGGACCAGGGCTTTTATTTCTAGGGAGAGCTTTGGTTACATTCTCACTTTCTTTGCTTTTGATTGTTCTGCTTGAATATATATGCCATTCCTCCTGTCCTGTAGAGTTTCCACTGAGAAATCTGCTGACAGCTTTATAGGGACTCCTTTGTATGTGACTCGTTTTCTTCTGGATGCTTTTAAATTTTTTTATTTATCTTGTGTTTTTCCATTTTAATGACAGTGTGTCTTGGTGTAGATCTGCTTGGGTTTCTTTGATTAGGGACTCTGAGCATCCTGAGTCTTGAGGCTTGCTTTATTTTTCACGTAGGAAGGTGCTCAGCTATTATTTCTTCAAATACAATTTCTGCACCCTTTTCTCTCTCTTGTCTTTCTGGGACCCCTATAAAATGAATATTGTTTCTTTTGATGGTATCCCATAGATCCTGAATGCTGCCTTAATTTCTTTGCATTCTTTGTTCTCTTTGCTGGTTTGCTTGAGTGCATTCCTCTGCCCTCTCTTCTAGCTCACTGATTCTGTTGGAGGCTTTATCCATTCTATTCTTGAGTCCCTCTATAGAATTCCATAGGTCAGCTATTGTGTTCTTTATTTCTGTTTTGAATTGTTTTGTTTCTTCTATCTCTTTTTTTGTTGTTCTCTTTTTCTTCCTATATTGTTTTCTTGATTTCCATTATTATGTTTATAACTATTGCATCAAGATTTTCCCCTGGGTTTTGGACTGGATCCATCATTTCATGTATATTTCTCTGTGTCTTCATTCTATTTGGAATTTTGTTTATGTTTCTGTGTATTAGGTTTTCCTGCAGTGTTGGCCTTTTGTAGGGTATTGACTTGTGCTGAGTAAGCCTGGATTTTGACTTGAATACTGCGATTTCTTCAGTTTTGTGGCATCCCCACTGGTGGATTTGTTGAAGTTCTTATGTGGGCCCACTGTTGCTACCTGAAAGTTCAATCTATGGGGCTGGAGTTTGTGTGGGGGTGTGGGGGATGCTGAGTGTCTAGTGTCCCAGCTCCCAAGCACAATGATCACCTCGCTGGTGACACACAATTGGCAATCAGTTTGCCATTTCATTAACACCCACAAGGTGGCACTAGTAGGTTTCTTTGACAGATTCCCCATCTGGAAGACTCTCTTGTCTTTTTAAGCCTGAGGGCAGGATTTCCGCTTGGTGGTTTTTCCGATTGGCGGGTTCTCTGGTGGGCGAGATTTCTGATAGGCCGGATTTCCATTGGGTGGGTCCATCGGCTCTGGGACAATATGGTGAGAGGTGTTGGTGAGTCCCCAGGCTGCCTTTTGATTATGGCACCACCCAATGTAATTTTCTTGCTGGGCCTTCAGTTCAAGCAATCGGGGCACTTGTGCCACTCCTGCCCTGCCTCTAGACCCTCTCCCTCAGCTCCATGTCCAGGTCCTGATAGGCAGGCTGTCTGCTGCTCTTGCGATTCCTGGGAGAGCTGGTTCTTTCCATAGTTCTACCTCCTCTGCTGTACCCAGAATTCTGATTCTGAGTCTTGGGCATAGCTCTGAACAATTACATTTTTCACCTACCCTTTGTTATCGCGATTGCTGCTGTGTCTCTACAGCATCCATGCCTGCTTTCCCCTCAGTTTTTTTTTTTTTTTTTTTTTCTGGAAAATAGGCGAGCTTCTAGTTGCTCAGTGGGGAGTTTGTGAGTCTCGCTCTTACCAGGTTGCCATCTTGGCCAGAAGTCTCCTTCACTTTTTAAAAGACTATTTTGTTTGCTTTTTCTTTCTGGCACATTAGCGTGAATTTCAAGCTTTTTATTATGAGTTTCTATTAATTTTGTTTCAATAGTCTTTATAGCTGTTGCTTTGATAGATTGATCTATCTTCAAGTTCATTAACTTAAAAGTTCGCAAGTTCCTCTGTCATTTCCATTCTTTTTTTTGAAACCATCTAATTTTTTTTAATTTCATATATTATCTTTTTCTTAAGCTCTAAAATTTCCCATTTTGTTCCTTTCATAATTTCTATTTATTGACTGGGACAACCCATTATTTTCATTATCTAAAAAATGTCTCCTTCATATTGTAGACCATAATTTTAAAACCTTTTTTTTTTTTTTTTCCAGAATCTTCCTAATAGTTTTACTGTAAGATTTTATTTCCTTTTGGGAATTGATCACACATTTTTTATTTTTTCTGTGTCAATACGTGTGTTTTTTTTTTTTAATCCTTTAAATTGTCAATGTTTTATTGTGAATATAAACTCTGGGTCCTGTTAAATTTCTATAACAGAATTGGAAGACATTTTCTTGTATGATACTTCTTAGAAAATATTTTAGATTCTGGGCAATGGAGTCTCTAAGTACTTGTATTTCATATTTTCTCTAGAGTTTTTGTTTGTAATCAGTGAGTAAGATGGATAAGGTGAGCTTAAGCCACTAAAACTGCACCAGATTCAGTTAATTCACTTTTCTTGTATAGATGCAACTTTCCAACTAGATTGTAAGCATCTTAAGGACAGAGATTTTTTTCATATTCTTCACTACATTTCTCTTACATCTGACAGGGACTTGAAATATTATACCTTCCCAGATACTGGTTAAGTGATAAATTGACTGCTAGGTTAGGTTAGGTTAGGAGTCAACTTAAAAGTCATCTATTCATATCTACCAATTTACAGGTGAGCTCCAGAAAGACAAAATTACTCACCCAATTCACACAGCTTGTGAAAATGGCAAGAGATGGGATGAGAAGAAGGGCCTTTGGTACTGTAGTTTTCCATAGGGCCTTGGTAGCTTTCTTTTCAGTGCTCATTATCTCATCAAGCAGCAAGCACAATAGAAGAGAACATGAGCTTGACAAGCAAATGGAAAAGAATATTGACTAAAAGAATAAAAAAATTTTGGTTTAGAAAAATAATGAAAATGCTAAGTCTTTCATAATTCTTCAGTATTAGAGACAATCCTGTTTTCTCATCATACCCTGTACCGATCACTAACTTTATATTCAAAATTATGTAAAATTTACAAGAAGTTTTATTGTCTTCCATTATATATGATATACATTGAAACACTCTGTGATTATCCATATTTCCTTTCAATTTTTTTTTAAGACAATAATCCGATCCCTGTTGACTAAACAAAACAATTTGGTACTGGCATGAAAACAGACACAAATAACCAAATAGAGAACCCACATATGTGGTCAGCTAATATTTGATAAAGGAACCAAGAATCCTAAATAGCATTAACAACAATAGAATATGGAGGAATTAATTTAAACAGGAAATAGAAGATCACTAGAAGATATCAATGAACAAAGTTGAAGAGGACACATACAAATGTAAATGTATCTTGTGTTCATGAGTTGGAAGAAATAATATTGTTAAAATTTCCATGCTATCCAAATCCATGTATAGATTCAATGTCATCCCTATAAAAATGCCCATGATTTTTCCACAGAAATAGGGAAAATATACTAAAATTCCTATGGAATCACAAAAGATGTAAAATTGTCAATGCAATCCTCAGAAAGAGCAGTCAATCTTAACAGTTCCTGATTTCAAATATTCTACAGAATTTGTTGTTTATAGTTTTTCATTTTTCTTTCTTTATTTTATATAGTTGTTCATCTTGCCCCTTATTCCCCCTACCCTGGGATGTGAATCCTAGTCCTTGGGGTGGACATGAACTACACTTGTTTGGAGGCAGTGGACCTAACTACTACTCTACCATGGTGTACCAGTATAATTTGTAGTTTTTAATTCTATTTTGCTTGTGATTTTTTTTTTTCAGATATGCTATCGGTATATATTGAAACACATTGATTCTTGTATGTTGTTTTTTTATTATGAAACTTGTTCATCGATTAGTTTCAACTTTTTTTGCTTCAGCTTTAGAATGTTCTATATATAAGTTCTTTTCAGAATAGTGAATTGAACCGCTGTCTTATACCAATAACAAAAATTAACTTTAACTTGATTAAAGGCTAAAGTGTAAGACCTGAAATCATAAAATTTCTTGAATAAAACATAAAAAAAGAGATCCTTGACATTAGTCTTGGCAATAGTTTTTTGGATATGACAACAAAAGCAAAATTTACCAAGTAAAACTACATTGAACTACATCAGAAAAAAGCTTCTGCATAGCAACAGAGACAGTCAGCAATGAAAAGGCAGCTTAGTATTTTGGAGAAAATGTTTTAAAACCATAATTCTGGTAAGGGTTTAATATACAAATTGTATAAAGAACTCATATAACTCAATAAAAAAAATAAATAATCCAATTAAAGCTGGTCAGAGAAACTGATTAGATATTTTTCCAGTGAAAACTTTCAGAAGGCCAATAGGTACATGAAAATACTTTCAACCTCACTAATCATCAGGGAAATGAAAATCAGGATGCAATGAGATAACACCTCACACGTTTTAGAATTTGTATCGTCAAGACTACAAGCGATGACAAATACCATCAAGCATCTGGAGAAAAGGGAAACTGTGCACTCTAGTGGGAATTGAAAGGGTTCTGCTATTATAGAAAACAGTTGAAAATTTTTTATTAACATAACATTTTAAATTAAAATTAAAAATAAAACTGTCATATGGTACAGAAATCTCACTTTCTAGTATATCCCCAATGAAAATGAAAACAAGATATTGAAAAGATACAATGTTCTACCGTGTTTATACTATTATTCTTCACAATCAGCAAGATATGGAAATAACCTGTGTGTATCAGTATATGAAGGGGTAAAGAAGATATATGTGATACATGGTACACACACACAAACACAAGAATATTATTCAGCCACGAGAAAGAAGGAAATTCTGCCATTTGAAACAACACAGATGAAACTTGACATTACACTAACTGGGACAGGTCAGAGAAGAGCAAATGCTATGTGATAGCACTTTTATGTGATCTCTAAAAAAGCAAAACTCATTGAAATGGAGACTAGAATGGCGGCTATCAGGGACCTGGGGGTTGGGAGAGTGGGAGTGGTTGGTAAAGTGAGCAAACGTGTAGCTAAAAGATGAATTAGTTATGAAGAGCACACCATTTTGATTTTAGCCAGCAGTACTATTTTATATGCTTGAGAGTTGCTAAGAAACTAGATTTTTTAAGTGTCTTCTCCACAAAAAAAACAGAAAAAGATTTTTGTGTAATGTGATGGAGGTGTTAACTAATTTTATGGTGGTAATTAAATTTCATTATATAAACATCAAAGCGACACATTATACAACTTAAACTCATAGAATGTGTCAATTATATCTCACTTTTTAAAAAGAAGTATGATCTTTCATGATATAAAGGCAAGGCTGTTTATAGGTTAACTATGTAAAATTTCTTGGAGTTGGAATTAGAAAAGGCCACTAATTATATGTTTATAAAACATATTACCTGGAGCATAGGCAGAGGAATTGGATCTAAGGAGTCATGTTACAGAGTAGAATATAGTCTGGCCTGAATGAATCTGGACTCAGACATGGCCCCACTGTTAACATTTTCATTTGGTTATTTCACCTCTTTGTTACACTGTTTCCAAACCTGAGAAATGGAGGAGTCATATTTCTCAGAGCTCCTTGGTACCACTCTTGCAGGAACAGATGTAGCATTGCATTTAGTTTAAGGTATATCCCACATTTCAACAGTTCTTATCATACCACTTTGTTTTTATAAAAGTCCAACATTAGTACCCGTTTTCACTAATTAAAAGAAATACTTAAGACAAAAGATGAAAGTAGGGCACACCCTGGTGGCACAGGCTGCTGAGCGGCTGGCATGTAGCCATGTGCAGCCCAGGGGCCCAGGTTTGCCACCCAGGGCCTGGGAAAAACCAGAATGAAAAGAACAACCTAACGAATAAAGATTCTTCCTTATCTCTCTTCCTGCCTGCCTGCCTTCCTCTTAAAAAAAACATTTTTTTAAAAGAAAAGTGAAAATCGTGTTCAGTGTTTGATTTGTGGCAGCTATTCTAGAGGTAATGAATATCTTTCCCTTCCAGCAAGAGTGGCCCTAAACCCCAAAGCTCCTTCCTGGGAATTACTTTCTACAGGCTGTTTCAGTGTCATATCATTTTTGCTTTTACTACATGTGAGTGTTATTTTATGTTTTATTTGGTAGGTTATTTTGGGGTCTGGGAACACTTCTGAATTTTTCCCATATAAATTAATTGTATCTTTGCTTTACACCATTACAGCTTATGGAAAGTTTCCTAGAAATGCTCTTTTGGATAGTGGGGGTGTACCTATATTTTTTATCTGATAGAATGCAAACTTTATGAAATGTATCTGTTGTTTTTACTGCTTTTAATCCTATACCTAGAATAGCTCTCAATTCATAGCGCAAGCATGAATGAATGAATGAATTTGATCTCTTTTAAGAAAAGGCTATGCCTTATTCATTCGTCTTCATTCCTCACTGCTGATAACACAGTATCTGGTTTATGCTAAGTGTTCATTTGGTTTTTCTTTTTCTGGAAATCTAAATTTGATTTTATGACTCAAATTTAGATTTTGTTGCCGTTTTGTTTATTAATGCTCCTACTGTAGGGTTCACTAGTCCTTTGATTTTCATGGGTTATTGAGAAGTGTCTTGTAAAATAAGAATTTTAACAGCTTATCCCCACTGCAGGAGTTGATACATCATAAAGAGCTCACACTCATCATTCTTTGTTTTTTCATTGACAATGCATTCCTAATGAGTTTAGTTATGTTTTAAAAGATCTTCAGGTTATAACAAGCTTCATCCAAAATTGAGAGCTGCAGTTATATGTCATTGCTTTCATATTTTTGTGCTTTTCTTTGTCTGCGGTCTGATCTCTGTAATCCTTGTGTTCACACTGAATTGAATTCTGCAGCAAGTTCAGAGGCCAGCTTCATTAGCAAATAACAAAGGGCACCCTTGATGTGTGTTTGCAGCGTCAAACCAGTTACTCCAAGATCCAGCTGTTTGTTCTAAGAATTTGCTGAGACTCATTTAGTCAGTTGAGATCCATAATCAGAGGACAACAGCATGGCTCCCTCCCCCCCACCCTCCCCTTGCAACATGGCAGGGAAAAACCAGGGCAGAAGTCTTCCTGGAAGCATATAGTGACAGTTTCCAGTAATCTGTAAAAGCTGTCCTCTGCTGTTTCCACTGGTGGTGGGGGTGGGGAGGGAGCGCCATTAGATGATATTAACAGACAGAAGGTTGCTAAAAGGCAAAAGAAACACTTCATTTTGTACACACCTCCATCAAAGAAATGTTGAATAAGGATGGGCAAGGGAGCCCAGTGGTTTAGATGAAATCCTGAAGGATCTCAGAAATCTTTCCAACTGAGAGTATCATGAATTGTCATCAAATTAGCCATTCTGGATAGTGAATTGATTACTGTGATCCATATACTATTTCTTTACTTTTTTAGAGGAAAGGGGAAGGAAGAAATGAAGGTGAGCAGAGACAGGCCCTAAGAGACCGGAGGAAAGAGAAGTAAACTTATTTCGTTGTTCATCTTGGTTTTCCACCCTGATCCTGGGACTCAAACCTGGGTCCTGGGGATGTGTGTGGGTAGCACCTACTAAAGGCAGTTGACCGATTCGCTACTCCACCAGGGCTTGCCACTCACTCTTTTAGTGCTAAAAGTTAGTGTCAGGTGAAATCAGTGCCTAGGTCTGAGGACAGCTGAAAGTCATGTCTTCTTTCTTCTCTTCTTATTTACCCCAGTGTGGTAAGTGTAAAAATGTAAGTCTCTGAAATGCTAAGGAAAATCTTTTCTTCCCCTCAAAACCCTTTCCTGTCTTACCTCCAAGCTTGAACATGCAAAAGTGAGGAGGGAACTGGCAGATGGAAATCCCAGGGTGAAACCAAATGGGGAAGTGTTCCAGTTAACATTATTCTCTTGGAGGGTGATACCCAAAGTTCTCACTTCACCCTAATGTCACTGCTTGGGATTTAAAATTCTAGATGGTGGGTATCCATCTGTTTCAACAGCATCCTACTTATGTACTGCACCCCTGTCCTCCATGCTCACCTGGAGATACACACAGAACAAACTGTTTCAAAAGTCTTTCCAAAAATCTCTAAAAGGGAAAGTTGCTTGATCAGCTACTAATAGCTTTCCTGTAGTGATATAGAACCTCAGGACCTCCTTCATATTTTAATGAATTCAGTCAGTCCTCTATATCCCAGTTTCTTCCTTTCAGCCTCCTTGGCTCAGGTCCTGCTCTAGGTGCTCCTCACCTTCTCTGCAGAATGTTCCAGTCCCTTTCTCAGCCTCCTGGGAAAACTTTAGAGAAGGAAAGGTGTTCCTTTCAGTCATGTTTTATAAATTATATTGTTACTTGCCTTATAAGTAGCTTTATCTAATGATGAAATAAGATGCAATTAGGAGACAAATTTGTTCAGATGAAAGTGCAAGGTTAGAGTCTCCCTGGGACCACTTGAGTCCCAATCTAGTTTCCCACTTTGTGTAAAATGGTTCTGTTGTGCTGTGTTCCCCCACTGCCAAAAAAACAATCACTTTAGTAAGCAACTTGCTAGAAGCTTCTATATGTACTGAGTAAGAATAGAAATTGGGTAAATTTACATTCTGATGGTAGGATAGTGGAATCTTTTGTTTGTTTATTTGACTTTGTTTTATTTTATATTTACATTCAAATGTCAGTTATTGCTTGTCTCTCTTCAGCTGCCTGCGTACTGACTTCTCAGAGCAGACCTACAGTGTTCATGCCACAGTCTGGTGAAGTCTGACAGAAATTAGACATTAAAAACAAACAAATAAACAAACAACCCAACTTTATGAGAACTACAAGGTTTTCTAAAGTCAGTGTATTTTACTTCAAAGTGATTTCCAATCCTTTTTTAAAGATTATAAGAAGGTAACCTGTTTCTCACCCTCCCTTCCTCCAACCATGTTGTGATTACTGTATGCAAGACACCTGGATAGGTGTTAGGGGCGAAAACACATGCCAGTCTTAGATTTCAAGATGCTTCATATGTTTTGAATTAGCTTTTCTGAAAACAAATAAAAATGCCTTAGTTTATTACACAGAAATCTATGCATGCATGAGTATATAATTTATATGTATGATATATAAAAATATATATATTTATGTATAATCTGTAAATATATGTGTATATATATGTGTGTTGTGTGTATATGTTTGTGTGTCCATATATAGGCATATATTCAGGTTATCTATTAAAATGATTCTGTATTATTATGAAAACGAGAATAATAGACAAACCAAAGAAAAAAATGAAAAACCACCCATGGCTCCTCTATGCACAGCTAAAATATTGGTGTATTTGCTTCTAGAATTAAATCATTTTAAGTCTTTCTTTTTACTTAATATTATAGGTTCAGCAAAATACTTTATTTAAGGTCTTTTCCAGTCGGGAATCAGGTCTTAGAAGGTACAATAATAGGAATGCAATCTCTTTTCTTGCAATAGCAACTTGGACATACACCTCCCAGCACACACATCTGTCCACGGGTGACCCCTCTTAGTAAGAACTATCTCCCCCTTTTAATGATGGGCTCTGTCAATATTAAATAGTAAGGGCTTGTGCTTTTATCTCTCAAGTACTTTCACTATAGAAAATATGTAAGAGCACGTCATTAAGGACTCAGGGGAAACATTTCAGAGTGTTCCATGCCCACCAGATTAAAACCAAAGCTTTGAAAATCACCCCTCTCTGTAGGACATGACTAATCTCTCTTACACAGATGCAGTGGGCGAAGCCTGCACAGAAGGAATTGCTGAAGTTGGTGTGCTTGATGTAAAACTGCAGCGAACATTTTTAAGATTTGGCAGGATATGGGAAGTGCATTAATAATTCCCTTTGAATAAGGAATTCTCTCTCTCTCTTTATGAACTGGCAATCATTCCTCCTCTTTTTGCCCATTTGGCTCAATATTATGAGCACTTTTTCTGCTGGATTGCACCACGTCACAACAGAGAGGAAATGCAGTGCCAGAGTGGTCTTTAGTGAATTTCTAGGGCACTCTGGCTGCTTTGGCTCACTGTACAGATGAGATTAGCTTTGTTGTCTCCCTTTAACTCTTGGTAAGCCACTTTTCCTTCTGAGCCTTTGGTTGGCCGTGAGGGCAGTACTATAATATCTTGCACCAGATTCCTGAGTTCCTCAGTGTTCAGTCTCTTCTCAAATCCTTTCCTCCTTGGCTGACTTCCAGTATTTTCCCAGCAAAACACCAATTATGCCCAGGTCCCTGTCCTCTGACACTGTTGGTTTACTATCCTCAAGGTCAGCTTTATGGGACTAAAGTGTCATCACCAAGATCCTACTTGTTACAGTCTCTAAATTTAATGCCCTGCAGGCACCATCTTGAAATTAAAAAAAATTTTCTCTTTGAATTTGTGTTTTGAAAGGAAGTGGTTGGGTCAAAGGAGGTTGCACCAGGATATATGACTTTGGCTCAAGTTCCTGCCTCTAGTCACCACTGCATGTTTCTAGGTTGGGTTCTCAACTGTCTGCTACCCTTTCTTTGGATCTCCCAGCCTGGAGATTCCTGGCACTCTCTGCTCTCCATATTGAGGGTGGAAGAGGCTTACTTGTCACTCTTGCCCTCTGTCCCCAGAAGATTTTTGAATGTGGGTGTGGAAAGGGTCATATTTAGACATGTACTCTGTAGCCTATTAGTGCAGAGATATATGGTGGCCATCCCTATCCTGGGTCGATTGTGCCATGTGACACATTTAGCGTCTCTCATCTACTCTGGTTCCAGTGCAAGGTGATGGTCCCTTGGGAGCAGTCCTCTGTCACAGGTTGTGGTAGCAATTTGGGGAAAAGAGATTGAATTCTCTTCATTTTTTAATGTACCCCACAAATTATGTAGCTATCTCTGGCTACACGTTCCTCTTACTTAACTATGAATCCAAGTTAGATAATAGATGTGTAGAATGTGATATAATTCTGACCACAGGGATTTGAGAGAAAGTCTTTTGACATAATTTAAAGGTTTTTCTAAAATACACAACTACATAAAATAGAGAAATTGAATGTTGAGTGAACTTAAATAATAAGCTTGGGTCAAAGCAGCCAAATTGTACCCAATAGTCAGAGGATGAAACCTTACTTGGGGAGGGAAGAATGAATGATGTAAAGAGCCTGGCTTCTTGAGCATAATGTGAAATTACAGTATTTGCCCTACATCAGAATTATTCTTGCTTAAGACATATTGAACTGGGGTATCTTTTACTTACAGCTAAAATTACCCTAACTAATAGCTCCCTTTCTTCCTCTTTCCCTTTGACTTCTATTTTCTGTCAGTCAGTATTATTCTTTTTCCTGTTATAATGTAAGTTTTCAATTAGGTTTATACAAAGTTATATGATACATACAATGCATGTTTTTGTTTTTTTAACTTGAAGAGTTGGCAGTCTCATCATAAAAGCAGCAGAAAACACACCTGGAAAAGATGAAAATATGTACTCCTAAAGTAAATATGTCAGTCAGTTTTCTAAAATCTCCAACTCTCTTGTTTATATAAGCCAATATAAATGTAAACCAAAATGTTTGATGTTTCTGACACAAAACTTCTACTACCTGAAAAGAAACTCTAAGGGAGAAAAAAACTCACAATAACTTATAGATTATTAATCTATACATATAAGTTCTCTCTAGTTGGAGTCTGTGTGTGTGAGGAAGGGGTTGATTGAGAGTGAGCAAATGATTACATATGTTGTCTACCATCATTTCTTCTCTTTTTTTAAAATTACATGTTTTTCACTCCATACTGGGTGTGATGTTATTGAAGGCAGAAATAATATCTATTCATCTTTGAAACCCCAGTGCCCAAGAGAACATAGAACATAGAAACTAGCCAGTAAGCACTTGCTGACTGAATGGATGAATTAATGGATGAATAAGTGAATACATGAAATAGCAGATGAATGAACACATATTGAATTTACTGTTCATATATATAGTGTAATATTTTTTATTGCACATTATATGATAGAAAAATCAAGAGGATGACCAAGATATATCAGTGGTGTGTGATGGTGGTGAATAAATAAATCTTTGGAAGTAATCAGTTGAAGGAACTGAAGAACAGAGACAATGAGTTGTACCATATGGGTATTGAAATCATCAATGATGATTATAGCAACAAAGGAGGGGACAAAGGTAATGAGCCAACATGAGAACTTCAGTGACTGAAAGCAGTGGTGGGCAGAGAGTAGATGACAGCTGTTATTGTGATATCAATGGTTTGTGTTTCAAAGAAGCTAGAATGTTTGAAGGAAAACTATGAAAGACTTGTTTGGAAGTCACAATGAGGACCAATACAAATGTCTACTGTAATCATCAGGTCCACAGATTTGTGTCATTTTAGAACTAGCATTCTCAGATAAGAACCTTTTTATAGGACAAGAAGTAAAGGGAAATTTAATGACAGTTCGAGGATATTGGAAAACTTGCCTAGGAAAACTATGATTTCATAAGGCATGTTGGAAGGACCCAGTAGTTTTCGATGGTAAGCAATTGAATTGGTTTCACAGATATTCAGCAAAAAGACTAATGTTCTGTGATAGTGATGACATGGAAGGCATGGGTCTCTGATGGTAGCCTAGAGGATCATGGATGTGAGGCTTGATGGCTTAATTCTGAACACGTTTCCAATGAGTATGAGTCTCAGTGTAAGCTAACAGATTGGGGGAAATTAGGCAACCAATTTAAATGTTGCATTCATAAATATATTTCTACATCTAATTTAAATTTATCTCTGCTTTTTGTGAAGCAATAAGAATAGGTGGAATAGGTAGATTTCTAAAGAAGAAATTCAGAAATTTGGATTCTAATTTCAATCCTACTGAGTAGTGGTATACACTTTATCACATCACTCAACTTTCTTGATTGCAATTTTCTCACGTATAAAATGAGTATGTTGAACTATCTCAAAGAATAAGCAAAGTGGAAAAAAATGACTGCCGTGGATTCTAGAGCAAATGGTTCTTCTTGAGCAGATCTTTTTTTGTCAAGTGCATAGGCATTATGAGTGCTGGTTCAATTCTTAGACAAATTTTGATTTAAATCACAAGTTCAATAGTTTAGGTCAACTATCCAATACTAGTTGCTAGAGTGAATTCTATAAATTTATCTAAGTTCTGATTTTCTCATTTGGAAGGTAAGATAATAATAACAGTCTTAAATTGTTGTTGTGAAAATTAAATGGAACAGTGCCTGACAAAATAAACAGCTAACACATTTTAATTGTTTGCTGTCAAATGTGAGAAAAATTTCTTGATTGTATTTATTCAAGTTGTAAAGTACATTGTGCTTTCTTACACTTTGATATTTTAAGATACTAAAGTCTTAGTATAATGAATTTTGGTGTTACAGTCTTTTCATGAGAGAATCAGGATCACATCTAAATCAGGACAGAAAAGTCTCTAAATATTTGAACCTAATGACTGAAACTAAGGTGTTTTCTTAATTAAGACTTTACTTTGAAAAGTTATTCATGTTAATTAGAAATGTGAAAAAAATCACTAGTCCCAGCACATATTTTCCCCGTTTTCTGTATTTCAGAAATCGATTTAAACATGCAACCTTCTAGAATTATCTGTAGGTCAAGAATACAGCATATCTTCTGTGATGTATGTCAGTCAGTGGTAGTGAGACAAATGAATTCCTGTAATATTTCCTATAGAGGGGACATTGCCTCTGTATAGGGAAATCATACCTGTTATAGAAATAAACTAAGTAGGGTGAATAGGAAGATTGAATGCTTTTGGATTAAAAATAGGAAACTACACAATTTGCCCTTTTTCTATATTGGTGAAATGGTAATGATGATATTTTTTCTCCCTTTCCAATTGTTTGCCCATCAGTTCACACATTGGGAGACATTAGGAGTGGCAATGAATATTATGAAACTTGAGAAATTTGGAGAGAAACATAAATGATCAAGGGTCCACATGCCCTTGAAAAAATAAAAATAAAAATATTTTCTCTCTATCATCTATCATCTCTCTTCGTCATGTCATATCAGTTAACTTTAGGGTTTTCTCTCTCTCTCTGGAAATTATTTCCAGATTATGTGAATTTCAAATTATTTCTCTTTCTTGGGTAGCCCAATAAATATGTGAGTAGAGTAGGTATTGTGTATGTGTGTCTTTCTCCCCCTGACCCCCACCCTACCAGAGAGCAGTGAGGTCTTCTAAAAAAATAAAAGAAAGAGAGCAGGAAGATGGAGTTTGGGAGCACCAGTCTCTTGGGCCTACCTTCAAAAGTCACATTTAAGCCAAACAAAGAAGAAACATAGCAGTTCTCCTCTGATGAATGCAGCTAACATGCAGTCCACAACAAAAGCAGAGTCACTGTCGATATGCTGTGAAATATTAATGAATGCAATTATGAAAATAAGATTTTTAAGTGGTGCCATACCCATCAAGGTTTTTCAATATCTAATCAACTGCTAAATCATTGAAATAAAAGTTAAAGGAAGAAAGGGAAACTAGAGAAATGAGCAAATATTATTTCATTACATAAGTCAATACCATGATTTTATTTTATCTTTTTCTTTTTAAAACTCGTTCTGTTTGAGTGTTTATGCTCTTGTGTATGTGGATGTACATTCTTTAGTTTTTAAAAAGCATTTTGAAAATTTAAAATCTTTATATAGGGATACCTAGATATTTAGGGCTAAATATGGTCAAGGTCATACTTAGAATTCCAGGCTTACTATGTAGTTCAAGGTCATTGGTGTTGTTCCTGAAAATACATACAGACAACTGTGAGGGAACCAGAAAGTTATAGAAAAGAGAAAGAAATATAGTTTTTTTTAAGCAGTACAGTGACTTTCTTTGAAAAAGCTAAATACAATTCACTCTTAAAACTGTCTAAATTACATATAAACTCTATGGGGACTGATGCTGACCATTTAGAGGAATGCTTTAAATGCAGATTCTGATTTAGTAGGTGTGGAATAGGACACTAGATTTTGTATTCTTAGCCAGTTAATATGATGCCAAAACCGTTGGTCTACCAAATAACAGGATTCTTATAGGTCTTGCTGGTAGACAGGTTTTCTTTAAAACACTTCTAATTCTACTTAGGAGAAGTTTTAATCATCTTTTTCTCATTTATTCTATGACTTTATAAGCTTTGCACAAAGGAATTTCTTATATCTAAATGAAGCTTTCACATGAGATTCTCTTTATGTTCTTAGAACTAAAGTTTGTCAAGATACTACCAACCATTTTCAACACCTTCTCTAACCATTTTCAACACCTTGGTCTCCTTCTTTCCTTCCTTCCCTTCTTCCTTCCTTCCTCCCCTCCTTCCTTCCTTCCTTCTTTCCTTCCTTCCTTCCTTCTTTCCTTCCTTCCTTCCCTTTCTTTTTAGAATTTATTACATTTCTAATTTTAAGATATTTCTTTTGTTCTTCCCACTCAGCTTGCTTGAAATATAACTGATAGCATTACATTAGCATTAGATATACAATATGTTGATTTGATACATTTATATATTGCAATGTAATTACCGCTATCAAATTAACCAACATCTCCATTCATCAAATAATTATCATTTCTTTTTTATGTGGAGAACATTTATGATCTAGTCTCTTAGCAGCTTCCAAGTACATAAGATAGTATTATTACACATAATCACCATTCTGTATATTATATCCCCAAAACTCATTAATTTTATAACTGAGAGTTCAACTTAATTGTCCAATATCTCCCAATTTTCCCAGTCCACATGAAGATGTTTCTTTAATGTTTTTCCTTACAATTTTCCAATTTTCTTTCTTTTTTTGTTTTATTATTTATCTCTTGGATGCAGGGTGTTCCACCTCTGCAGAGATTCCCTGGTGGACAATGCACAAATATGCATCCCTAAACAGTTGTCATTTAGGGACATAAACACAGGAGGAAATGAAGTCTCATTTACTTATTAAGGGTATTGGGAAAATGCTGACATGGGACTTCACTATGGTAGCATTCTCCAGATGTTGAGAACTCTGGCTTGGTTTTAGGACTGCTGGTGACTGTTTTCTCTTCTAATGTAGTCATAACACCTGAAAAGAATCTTGGGTCCCCAAGCATGAAAGATGCAAAGAAATGGTGGATTGAAAGGCCCCTGTGGGTACAAGTCTAAGTTGACTGACTGTGACTGTGATGGTGACATTCATTTCCTGCCTGATGCCAGTGCTCAAATCATGGTTAGATAGAAGAGTACAAGTTAATTGCCTCAGGGAAAAGGTCCCTGTGTTAATTGTCACGTTAAAGTTCACATTGCATTTAAGCTTTGAGCTCAGGTTCATCTTAGCAGCTGGGCTCAAAGGAGCCATGGAATCTCGTCTGTGCATAATGACTCTTCTCTAGAGAAATTTTCCACTTCCATTGAGACTGAAATGGAAAAACATTTAGCTTGAACTATAGTTTGAAAACCTCAGCAGGTTCAGGAAGTTGGAGAGGGAGGAAACTGGATTTTGTGGAAGGCAGGGAAGTTTGAGTGAGATACACCAACACGGGTTAGCTCCCAGCCTGCAGAGATCCAAGTGGACTAAAGTGACTAGAGAGTTGGTCATGAGTTTTGTAATCAGCTCTCCACATTTATGGCAAGGACACCTAGCTTAAGAGGAAAATGTGGGGAATGCCAGCATTTGGTTGGTTGATAATGTGGGTCAAGGACTGGAGAGAAGAAAGCTTCTCAAGAATGTAATATTTGCAAGTCGTGGAGAAAGTTATCTTTTTTTAATAAGTACCTACCATGTCACTGCCATTCCCACTGCCCTAACATCTGTATCTTTTCTTCTTTATTTCAGTATTACAAGGTATTTCAGTACTGCAAGGTAAATCTGTGGAGTGAAATGTCATGGAAAGTGCTGTCAGCTCTAAATGTGCGTTTAGGTTAGTCATTTAATAGTTTTGTGTATTTGAGCAGAGGGTATCAATTGAATGGTGAAGGAAGAATTGGAACAGTGATGTTGAGCTTCATGTACTAGATACATATGTTGATTTACAAAGATGCCTATCTGAAACCTATTTAATGTAGGATGCAGTATTCCTCCAATAACATTAATTAAATTAAAAATACGGCACCACATGTTTTTGGACAAATCACACAGTATCTTTGAACCTCAGTCTCCCCATGTTTCAAGTACCAACAGTACTATCCACTGTGAAGCTTAAAAATGTATTTCATTTTTTAAGCATCAATAAAACATTGTATGCAAAACAGTTTTTGACACCTTGTAGATGATAGGCAATGCACAATTTTGGAAATCTGATACAACCCTATCCTCTACAACATCCTGATTCCTTTCCTCTAAGTATTCCAAATATGAAGCCACCTAACTGAGCCCTTCTTGAGATTTTATATATTGTTCTCAGTATGTATGATGTTTGTCTACAAAATGAGAAAATCAAGAACTTAAGGAGTGTTATCATGTCATCTCTTGCTTTAAATATCTGCCAGAGACCCAGAGAGTTCTGTTCAGTTCAATTCAGCTTATATTTCTTGAGCTTCTGGTATCAACAGACATCTTACTGAGCCTGTCAAGCACGCAGCAATGAACAGGACATGGGAACTGTCACAAGGAAATAGAGTACTTATTAAATAACAAGCTAATTATATTAAAAGAAGAAAAAGAAGACTATGATAAACACTATAGAAATGGTGAGATTAATATCCAGTAATAAGTAAGAGGAGATAAAATTAATTCTGGAAGACACTTAGTTTGGAAGCAAAATAATGCTTAGAAATCACTGGTCTGAGATTCCTGGGCCTGGGACAGCAAGGACAGTATAAGTTTTTCTTCTAACTATCCACTTCTCCAGAGTGTCATTAGTATTAAAGGGACAGGAAGAAACCTTATCACATTCTTAAGCCAAAGACTCGTATAGACGACACTCACTAAAATACATCATTTGGAAACTGAGATAGGGCAGAAAGTTTTGTTTGAGGGAACTGCTAAAAGGTGATGGTAGAATTATAGTCCAGTGTTGTTACTGGGAATATAAAAGTTACTTATCCTCAACTTAACAAATAGTTGAGCACTATTCCTGGTCTTTAACATGACCCAATTTGGAACAGAGAAAGGAACATGTGTTTCCTCAGGAGCCTGACTTCAGAAACCCTTGAAGACAGTTTGGTTTGACAATTGGGCTTGTTAAATCCTCCTATCATGGTACATTCAATTCTTGCAGAGCTGACCAGGAGGTCAGATATGTCTTAAAGACAAGACTGTGATTTTCATCTGGTTTCCATCAGATTGGAATCACTTAGAGGCCTTGATGAGACATGGCTGTGTTTACCCTATAGAATTCAGAAAAACAGAGAAGGGGCTTTGAATAGAGTAGAGCCCTGGGCTTTGGAGTCCCACAAATGTAAGGTCAAACCAGAGTCCTACCAAATTATCTAGCAAACTATTTATTCCCTTTGTGCCTCAATGTCTGCTTTGGTCAGCTGGCACTCATCATCTCTTCCCTCTGTGGTGTTTCTGAGGATTGAAAGCAGCCCGGTACGCATTCTGGTACAGCTAGAAATTTCTGAATGATGCCTTACTTCTCCTTCATGCAATCTTTATGATGAGTTGGCACACAACAGGCACCTGGCTAGTAAGAACAATGATTATAGCTGCATTTGTACAGGTTCAAGAGAAAGTGTACTTTCTGTATAATGAAAGAATAGTGTAGTATAGTCCTGCAGGAGACGGGCTCTAAATTCTTTAAACATGGCTAGTACATAATCAAGCAACTTTGGGGAAGCCACAATTTATATTTTTGTTTTGGGGATCTTTTGTTGTCATTGTTCCTTTTTTGTTTGTTTATTTGCTTTCTTGTTTACTTTTCTAGCTGCGAAAATGCAGATCCTATTACGTAATTATTTGCAAAACAGCAGTGGCAAATCTCTCCCAACCATCTACGTGGCCCTAGGACTTTCAGGAAGAGTCTTAAATCAGCCTCAAATTCTTTTTGGAATGAGCTGGAGTAAAAACAGTTATGGTAGCTGATTAACTTGGGAAATGTATTACAACCTTAAAATTAGAAAATGAAGGAAATGGGCTGGATCTGCAGTCCCAGGCTTACGAGTATAGGGTTGGGAAGGGAGTAGATTGTCGCAGGTGACCACACCCCCTGCTGTGGTGAGCACCCTTGTTTTTGTTGTTCTGTCACTTCTCATTCCCACATTTGGTGTCTCATTCTCTCCTCTCACTACATAGGGCTTCCTCCTCAAACTCACCACCAATCAGTGTGCTCACTCTTCCTTCTTTTAATTGATGAACAAAGGAATGCTTGCATATAAGTTGGGGGTGGAGAGTTTTGACAGCAAAGTCAAAGATCTCTTTCAACTTTCAGATGACAAGCTATTATAAATATTAAGAACAAGTTTTGGGCAGAGGTGACTCTCACACAGAAATTAACGAGGTAGTTTAAAGAATGGAAAGAATAAGGATTCTTGCCCGGATCAGGTTTGGATAGGAATTCTCTTTTTGCTGTTTAATGGTTATGTAATCTTGAGCTAGTCATTTAAGTATATGGCACCCAGTTTCTTATTAATGTGGAGATCAAAACAGCAATCTGATTATGACTGAGTATAGGTAGATGGTGGATAGATAGAAAATAGTTATATAAATATAAAAGATAGATAGTTAGAAAGTTATACTCCTTGCAGCTAACCTTTGATGTGTCTTCGTTTTACTTTTAATTAATCAATATTTTATTACATGTGTCTATTGCTAGCAGTTAGAATGTAAAGTATAGCATGATAGTGTTACCTAGAAGGATGAGGGAGATGAGTAATTATGGATGGAGACACTGACATGACAGGGTGCTCACCAGTGGAGGTTAAAGAAGGAATAGTGTACATATGAAAGTTCAATGAACTTAGCAGTTTCAGGGACTGGAAAGCCCTAGAGAAAGCACTGAGCCTCTATCCCCTTCCAAACTTAAGCCCTAAGAGAATCCAAAGCGTTGCTTTAGAAGTCCCCGATGTAAAGTGAGACTCTGTAGGATGCCCATATTAGCTTTTGGAAACCTGGCTGGCCTGGTCTCTAGAGACCTTCGAGGATGGCACATGAGTTGCAGATCCTTATGAATTATTATCTGTCAGCTCCTTTGGTTTGTTGACAGGGGAAGGAGGGTAGACAAACGAACATTAAAATTGATGGGTCCTAGTTTCAGAACAAATCTTCTAATTTTAGCAGACACAGATGCACAGATTGTCTTCGGGTAGTTATGAATGATCAAGAAGGTCCCCACAGAACCTTGAAAAACCGAGAATTTGGAGAATTTGCTTAAGTCTTGTTGGCCCCTTAGAAAGACATATCTATGTTTAAGTCTCAGCTCGGCTCCTTCCCATCACTATGACCTTATACAAGTTTATTTCATTTCTTATGGAGTCCTTTCTCTCATCACGCAGTGGAAGATAATGATAAAGAACACATTGTGCTATTGAACTGCACAAAGGAAATGATATCATTAACACTCTAATGACACTCACTACATAGGAACTATTTTTCTATTAATTTATTGTTAGAACTAGTCTTTATATACTAAGGAGGTAGTCCATATAATATTAATGCATATATTAAAGAGAAATAGAAACTTAGAAGTATAGTGGGTGAAGAGAAAGGAAGGCTTGGAAACGCTGATTGAAATAAGGAAATATAATAGGTGAAAGGCCTTCAAAATAAAAGGAGGGATTAAATCCTGGTATATTTGATGAGAAGTGTCAAAATCAGTCTTAGGCAGATGAAGGGAAGAGATGTGTTTAAAGCAAGCAAAGAAGTCTTTAGCAGTTCCTACCTTCCCAACCTCAGTGGAATTGGAGGAATTAATGAACTAATATCTACTGAGTATATAGAGACTATCAAATAAAAGAACCATAGAAATCCCAAGTAGTATTATAATTTTATTAAACATTTATTGAACATGGTACAGAATATATAGGTAACTATCCTTTCTACCCAGAGGGTTTAGACTCTAATTTTAATATTTTTATTAATCATCTTGAGGATAGAGGGACTTCTAACTAAACAGTAAGTTGAAAATATCTCTGAAGAATTCAGATGGATATTGCATCTGGTCACCATAATTTGTTCCCTGAATTTCTAGAACATAATTGCAGTGTTGTCATTACACAATACTAATGCTGATCCTGATACTAATGATAATAAGAAAATGTGCAGACATTCTCTTAGGTACTCTTTGTATGTTAACTCTTATTGTTTATAGAAAATTCAGAGTTATAATTAATATCCCCATTATAAAGATGAGTAAATTGAGGAATATGGGAGTTTTCCAATATTATACAATTAGGAAGTGAAGGATATGACCCTATAAACTAGCAAAGACTAGCTCTGCACCATGTTTTTTTTCCATCATTTATGAGTTAGTCTTAAAATTTATTAACATAGATTCTAAAGGCCATTAAAATTATTTACTCACTTGTATATATAATATGTTAATGCAGTTTTCTTGGAAGTAGAGCTAGAAACTTCATTAGATTCTGGAAAGCGTTCATAATTCAAATAAAATGAAGGTTACTATGACCATGTCAGGCCAACTCCACATATTGTACAGGACCCCCCAAAATGCTTAGTACAAGCCTGATCCTTAATTACTTAATTCATATATTAGGGTAGTTAGGAATATGTGTATGTCTGGAGTGTGAGGCAGGAGTAGGTGGAGATTTAGAATCTCTCTGGTAGATTTTCTTAATTGACTTCCATACTCTGTTTTTCAGTCCTCTCTGATAAGTCTAAGATATCAGAGAAGCTACTGAATTAATATACACAGCCTAGTCCCAGTCCCATTTCAAATATTAGTTCTTCTGTTATATATCTTTCTTGATTCTCACGGAAGAGTTAGTTATACCCTCATGTAGGTACATCTTTGTGTAAGACATTATGATGTATATTAATTATTTGCCGATGTTTTCATTCCTTTCACCAGACTGTGTTTTCCTTAGGCAAGAACTATATCTTATTAATCTTTTCATTTCATATATACATAGAAAGGTGTCTAGAATATAGGCAGTACTGAAAAAAAATCTTAATAAATACACCAGTGGTTGTATAGATAGACTGACAACTGAATATACTTGTTATAGCTAAGACATTGAAGGACATGTGTTAATGTAAGAACTCACAAGTCTTAGGTTATACACAGACTCATTTTAGTAAAATTGGCAGTGAGTATGGGGAGGGAATGCATATCACACATGGATTGGTTCTTCCCTTATACTAATGGGTAGAGAAGGATGATTTGGTATAATAGAATTTTGTAAAAGGTGTACTTTTCCATTTAGAAGAGTAAAGTTAGGTGATTGGAAAGCCATCATGTGCTGCAAAACTTATATCAGTTTTCCAACCTTCTGCAAAAGACACACTAGCTGACTTTCCAGCTCCTGTGTTATGTAATTTGGCTTAATAGAGAGTGAAAGCTTTTCATGCTCACAAAAGCCTAATATTAGCATCTCAGTAATGTATTCAAGTTGCCACCTATCCATATGGGCTACAGATCCTTGGAGGAGTCTAATGGGACAGGAGAATTCCTGCTATTTTAGAGTAGCTTTGACAGTGCAGAGGATAATAATCTTAAACATTCTATCAGGCTTACATTTAGTGAAAATTCCTGGCTTGTTAGCCTGGCTAATCTTTGAGTTATCTGTGTTTGAACAGAAAATGCTGTTATCTCTTATCCCATCTATTCCTGTGGTGAGCAGTAGACCACACTCACTGCGGGAGCTGGTCCTGGTGATGTCATCCTCATCACCATGGGAACACTGTCCTTTTGCATAGATGAGAGTAAAGTCCACCCTGAAAAGTCCAAGGGCTCTCTTGAAGTATAATCGGAATTCTCCAGTGGGATGTAGGTAGAATGCATGAAGAGTGACATGAAAGAATAAGCATGTCTGAATTTTACTGAAAGCCTTCTGGATTCCAAGACTTAAAAAAGAAAATTCTGTCTTCAAACAGAGATAAAAGGAATAAACTTTAACAGATGCAGTTAGGCATTTACTCAGTAGGATAACCTATGTTTTTATACTTTCTTAGGAACACTAGTGTATCCTTCCAATGCTGCAGTAAGCCTTGTTGCCGGGCATCTCGGGAGAATAAATCCCGAGAACAGAGAAAAGTTGTCTGAACTGTTTTCATATAACTCTCCTGATCCTTCAGGCTGTAAAACAGAGCTGTTCATTTGCTACTCTTTGGTAAAGCATACTGATTTTATGAATGTGTAGTTCATTTCCCCCATTTGTTCAGTGGGATTATAGTTGGAAAGTTATGATACACTCACCTAAGGCAGGTAAGAAGCTTCTGTGGCATGGAAGAGAGTACTTCATTTCCTAATAAGACAAGTTACTTGAATACAGTGGCTTCTGGAGAAAACCCTGTGTGTCCACAATGAGGCTACAAAGATAATAATTTCTTTTTTCTTTTAGACATTACTCTGTCACCAAAATGTCACAACTGTGAGGTAAATATTTGCCCTGTATTTTCTGTAATGTCAGAAGCTGTGGAAAAACCTATAGTACCATTTTCTTTGGGCTTCCCACGAAATGCCCAGCTGGTACTTGCCACAGACAGAGTCCTTTGAAGGGTGGAGTCAGTGCTCTGCTGTGGAACCTGAAAAAAGGAACTAGATTCATAACTTCTAGGGTTATGGGCTCCTGGCTCTGAGTATGGGGAAAGCTGACAGTTTAAGGAAATAAAGACATTCATGAAGGACAAGATATCATTCCACTTTTATGTCTGGGACCCAAGTCCCCCAGACTTAGTCTCAGAAAAAGTGCATGAACTTACTTAAAATTAACAGAACTGATGGACAGCACAGCTGGATTTATCTCTGTACTCCAAGATATATGCTGCAAGGTATCTGTCTTTTAAAATAAAAAGACTTGAAGCTGTTTAAAACTGTTCTTGAATTGTATTCAGATACCATGCTTACCACATGTTATATTTTCATCTTCACAAAGGGACCAGAAGCATCGAGGAAGGAAAAGTTCATCTTTGCCATTAATAAGAGACTCTAAAGGGCAGTGAGGGTACATCCAGCGAACTCAGTCTTTAGAAAACCTTAACTTGATTTCAACAATGAAGCCTATATAATACTTAAAAACCAATTTATTTGGGGAAGCTTTTGAAATTTTGCATTTACTTGAAGATGATAGGAAATTGAATGAAAGCTTTTTAATCTCATGCTGACTGGGATTTATATCAGAGCTCAGATTGTCTGTTGCCTTATTTTGCAATGTAATTTGGACAGTTCATCTGCAACCTGCCTTTTGATCTATAAAATAGAGGTAAGAACTCATAACTGGCTTAGTCTCATTGATTGGCTGCTCAGGAGCTTGTGGGAACTAGAAGGCTGTGATATTGCAGACACAGTTCAATACTCAGTCCATATGTTGCTAAAAAGGAATCCTTCTAAAATGGGAACCTAATCTTTAACCCCATGCCCCACTCCTCTCCTTGCCACACTCTGGTAGCTTCCTTTTTCCATCACAACAATGCCACATTTCTCTTTTTGACATCTGCACTGGTCACAACCTGGCTCTTCTTGAGGCCCATCTCTTACTTTTCCTATTACACAGACCAGTTCTTACCCCTTAAATATTATTCTTTTCCAAAGGCTAGACTTCATCCTCTGAAATTCTCCACTTCCAGGGTCACAGTCCAGGAAGTCTTCTCCCTGAAACTGCATTAGGGAATCTCCCCATGTGACCAGAACACATTCCATATGGCATTCATTGCACTGTGTTGTGATCAGTGGTTTTCTTATGAGTACTATCATTATTCCAAGATCTCTCTGAGAAGAGGGACTGTCTCCTACTTGATTGTGTTTTCCATTCCAAGTGTCTATCTTGATAGGTACTAAATGAATATCTAGGATTTGTGCTTTAAAAAGAGATTGGGAATGCAAAATATGTGACTTGACCTGTCCCAATCTTACAATTTTTCAGTCTCCATTTTGAAAACTAATTTATCTATATGCTGTGCCAACACAAAAATCCATATGCACTCCAGCCAAGATCTGGGACTCTTGAGATTTGTAAGCTAACATTTGTGGTTCAGTTCAGGTATAAAGTTAATTCCTAGGTGCTGAGCTGTGGCAAGGATGAAGGTGAATAAAACAGAAGGGCAGCTGAATACAGACGTGAGAAGGTAGCATGGGAAATTCAAAAGATGTCAGCTGGTGAGCTGATGGGCGGAGGTTGATGTCCAAGTCCAGAAACCCAGCCAGTGTCGGTACCAGCATGTCTGTGAGTAACAGAGAGAGCTGCACTATTTATTGAGGAAATAGCAACATAGAAAGCCTCCACATAGGAACTTAGCTGACTGTGGGTATTTTCAGAAAAAAATCACAGATATTTAAGGCATAATTTTAACCTTAAAAAATGAATTTATATTCCCCATCTATGTCCTTCAGTGTGCCACTGTTCTCCTAGTCATCTAAAAATGTGAAACTTGGAGAATTTGGAAATGTTTGTACTCTTTTATTACCAGCCATTAAAGGTAATAAAAAATAATGGTAATACTAATGCTAATAATTATAATTGTTCATTGATACTGTGTTGCAGGCAGTGTTTAAATTTTAACTCATTTAAGCTACACAACAATGCATTTGATATTGATGATTCTGTTTTTTAAAAGGTGAAAACTGAGACAATGAGAAAATAAATAGTTCTATGTAGGTCACTTGCTTGACAATGGAGCCAGGTTAGCATCAGGCAATCTGTTTCTACAACTCTTAAGTGCTATGTTATAGTACCATCAATTCCTAGTTATCTTAATGCTAATTTGCATTATATATAATATATATGTTATATATATATATATATATATATATATATATACCCTCATTTCTTTTCATAGGAAGAGATATTTTGATTTCACATATACTGATTTTGGCACAGTCCTGATAACCAACCTCTGCTCAGGCTCCTTAGCTTAGTTTCCCTCTATCCTGATTTATCCCTTATCCCGACGGGATTAGGCGGCATGAAGACTTGAGAATTATACAAATGTAAACTTTAGATCTAAAGGGTATAAATCTATTGGTTTCATCTTGTGTCAGTTATTTATCTATCTAATAACTTATAATCATTTTTCCTATGATTCTTTGTAAAAATTAAATGATATAAGTGAATTCTGCCTAACATATAGTAGATTATCTCTAAATGGTAAACTAAACTTTATGTGGTAAGAAACAAGTAAATTATTTCCCTTTTTAAGAATAATCAAAGTGCTTGAAATTCCTGTTTTGGAATGGCATTCAAAACGCTAGTGACCCATTATTTTAAATATCCTTTGAAATCAGAAAGCTACATCTAACAAGGATGTTTTTCAGGTTTTGAAAGAATGCAGTGTCCTATGATAGAGACTATACTTCTATACATTCTCTTCAAATGTAAATGACTCATTCACAAGAACATTGTAAGAGCATAAACAAAACAACTTTCAGCTTGATAAAGTAGAAGTGTTAGAAATACAGTATTATTACAATGCAAACAAAAAAATTATTAACGAATTACAAAAATTAAAATGGCCATTCACATGAAAACAAAAACTTATTAAATCTTTCATATTAAATAAATTTTGAGTGAAAGAAAAAGTACAGAACAACACAAGAGAATTTAAGAAAAATAATGAAATAATAATGAAAATAGTACTTAGCAAATATCCATATTTAGATACCTATGATGAATCCTAGAGAAAAATTATATATATATTTATATATGAAACAAGACAATAGGAAATTAAAATGGTGCATAAGTAATATCTGACAACAACAAAAGGCACAATGAAAGAACAAAGAGAAGAAAGAAACAGATATAAAGAAAAAAATGTACCAAAAGGGAAGAGATAAATACTAATTTATCAATAACTACAACAAATATAAATTAAGCACTCCAAGCAAAAGGTAGAGAATGACAGGTGGGTTTTCAAAGAAGCACTAGAATATGATTTATTTTCAACACTCATGCATCTTTATCCAAAATATAGTATCTGTTATGTTATTACAATTATTACGAAATAATAAATACTAAACTTATACAAAGTATTATTTTTAACAACAATGGAAATCAGAAGTAAGAAAATTTTGAGAAAATAACTATAGGCATAAAACTAAGTGTGAGGGAGATGGACTTCTGGATAGTGACTCGACAGGACACATTTTTGGATTGTTCTCCACAGACAAAAAAAATCACCTATTTTCCTGAAATGAATGCCAAGAAACACCTCAGGTGTCACTTCAGGTGGAGGCAGAACAGCTGACAACTAACGGTGGGTGAGGGCACCGGGCACAGTTCTCAGCTAAACTGCAGATTTGGATTTGGGACGGAGCTCGGGAGTCTCCGGATGCGCGGTGGTCGGAGGCTAGGGATTTTGGGACCAGCTACAGAGACAGCGAGAGGCAGGCCCAGTGGGGCTGAGACGTGGAACCACAGAGGACCAACTTGGGAGGGAGTGAAAAGAGAGCCAGGTCACTGGGAGCTGAGCTGGAGCCTGTGTGGTGAAATTGTGCTGGACGCAGCCATAACTGGAAATCAGTCAAAGAGCTCAAACACCTCGCACAACCATGTCATGCCAGAAACTAGAGTCCACGGAGCAGAAATCACTCCTACACATTCACCCACTAGAAATCCCACCCATTGGATACTCCTCCCCCTTGATTGCAGTGAGAAGGCAATCCCAAACCTCAATGGTACCTGCTAGAAAAACGTTGTGGGAAGTGACGAGACTGCAGCCTGATTGCCAATCCTGGGCAAGTCAAACCTATGCAACGCCAGGAAACCCGAACCCTCAGAAATATAAACAGAACGACAAATAGAGCAAAGGCAAAGAGAAATATATGTGAAATGATGACTCTAATCAAAAACCCAGGGGAAAGTCTCAGTACAGCAGATGTATGTAAATTACCTAAGAGGATTTTAGGGTAAAAGTGATAAACATACACATGGGAATCCAGAAATCAGTAGAGGCATGAGTGAGAGAAGCAAAGAGAAGAATTATAACAAGACATCAAACAGGTAAGAGACATGATGTCTGAATTAAAGAACTCATTAGAGGAACTCAACAATAGGATGGATGAAGCTTCCAATAGAATCAGTGATCTGGAAGATAGATCAGAGGAACTCAATCAAGAACAAAAGCAGAGAGATTAAAAAAGATTCAAAGAATCGAAGACAGCATTTGAGACCTCTGGGGTAACATCAAAAGGAACAACATTTGTCTCATAGGGGTCCCAGAGGAAGAGAGAGAAAAGGGATCTGGAAGAAATAGTAGATGAGAACTTCCCCAATTTGAAGAATGAAACAAGCCTCCAGATCCAGGAAGCTCAAAGAGTACCTAATAAAGAAACTCAAAGAGACATACACCGAAACACATCATCATTAAAATGTCAAAAACACAAGATAAAGACTATTAAAAGCAGCCAGAGAAAAACATGTCACATATAGAGGAGCCCCCATAAGATTGTCAGCAGATTTCTCAAATGAAACTACAGGCCAGAAGGGAATGACATAACATATTCAAAGTGCTGAAAGAAAAGGATTTTCAATCTAGGATGCTATATTCTGCAAGATTTCATTCAAAACTGAAGGAATGATAAAAAACCTTTTCTGACAACCAAAAGTTAAAGGAGTTCATCGGCAGAAATGAGCTTTGCAAAAAAATATTAAAGGATGCTCTATAAAGCATAAAGAAATCACACAGAAAACAATATGACAGAAAATATTAAAAGTGGGGAGGAAGACAAGAGAACAAATATGTAGACTGTTATAATGAGTGGAGACTAATATGCTTTCAAATAAAATTAGGTAGTAAACATAGAACTGTGAATGCTAACTTCAGGGTAACTTCAAATACATCCCCACGGAGAAAGTGAAGTAGAAAACAAAAGGTGAAATCAATTGAAAAAAAACTGCACCCACCCAACCTCAATAGAGATAGAGAACAAAGTTATCATCTGGAACAATACACAAAGGACAACTTATAAAATTACACTAGGCAGCTATATATTAATAATCACTGTAAATGTTAATGGACTGAACTCACCAGTCAAATGATGCAGAGTGGCTGAATGAATTAAAAAGCATAACCCAAACTTCTTCTGCATTCTGGAAGCCTGCCTTCTTCCAAAAGATAAACACAAGCTTAAAGCCAATGACTGAAAGGCAATCCTACAGTCGAATGGTAACCACAAAAGAGCAGTAATAGTTATACTAATATCAGATGAAACAGACTTTCATCTAAAAACATAACAAAAGACAGATGGACACTAATGATTAAAGGATCCATTAAGAAGACATAACACTTATTAACATATATGTACCGAATGAAATAACATCAAAATATGTAAGTATTATTAGACCTAAAGAGAGACATTGACAGCAACACAATAATAGTGGGGGACTTCAACACCCCACTTACAACAATGGGCAGATCAACCAGGCAGACAATTAACAGGGAAACAGCTGCTTTAAATGACCATCTGAAACAGATAGGTCTAATAGGCATATACCAATCACTTCCCCCAATGACTACAGATTTCACTTTCTTCTCAAGTGCTCATGGAACCTTCTCAAGGATAGCTTATATGTTGGGACACAAAACATCTCGCAACAAAGTTACAAAGATTGAATTCATATCAAGCATTTTCTCTGACCACAGTGGCCTAAAACTGAAGTCAACTGCAAAAAGAAAGACGTAAGACCCTAAATCAATTGGAAACTCAATAATATGCTCCTGGAGGAAGATTGGGTAAAAGAGGGATCAACATGGAACTTGAAAAATACTTAGAGACAAATGAGAATGAGGTCATGTGCTACCAGAATCTATGGGATGCAGCAAAAGCAGCATTAAGGGGAAAGTTCATCGCAGTCCAGGCCTATCTCAAGAAACAAGAAAAATTGCAAACAAAAATCAACTTAACTCTACATTTAAAACAACTAGAGAAAGAAGAACAGTTAAAGCCAAAAATCAGCAGAGGAAAAGAAATAATCAAAATTTGAGCAGAAATAAATGAAATAGAAAAAAAAGGACAATCCAGAAGATCAGTGAAACCAAATGTTGAGTTCTTTGAAAAAATAAACTAAATTGACAAGCTATTGGCTAGACTCACAAAAAAGGAAGAAAACTCTCATAACTAGAATCAGAAATGAAAAGGAAGAAGTTACAATAGATATGACAGGAATTCAAAACATCATAAGCAACTACTATGAACAGCTTTCTACCAACAAAATAGACAACCTTGAGGACATGGACAGAATTCTAGAAAAGTATAGTCTACCAAGACTGAATCCAGGAGAATTGGAAAACCTGAACAGACTAATCTCAAGCAAAGAATTTGAAGAAGTAATTAAGGATCTCCCCAAAAATATAAGTCCAGGACCAAATGGCTTCTCCAATGAATTCTACCAAATCTTCAGAGAAGAATTAGCACTTATTCTTCTCAAGCTCTTCCAAAATATTGAAGAACAAGGAACTCTCCCAAATATTTTTTGAGGATAACATTACACTGATACCAAAGGCTGACACAGATGTCACCAAGAAAGAAAATTATAGACCAATATCTCTAATGAACACAGATGCAAAAATTCTCAACAAAATATTAGCATACCAAATTCAACAATGCTTCAAAAAATCATCCATCATGACCAAGTGAATTCATTCTAGGGATGCAAGGATGGTTCAACATATGTAAATCTATTGATGTCATACACTACATCAATAAGAACAAAGAGAAAAACCACATGATCATATCAATAGAAAGTTGTTAACAAGACCCAACACCAATTTATTATTTTAAAAACCCTCCATAAATGAGAATAGAATGTTCATACCTCAACATAATAAAAGCCATATATGAAAAACCCACAGCCAACATCATAGACAATGGCGAAAATAGAAAGCATTTCCTCTTAGGTCAGGAACAAGGCAAGGTTGTCCACTCTCACCACTGCTATTTAATATTGTACTGGAGGTCTTAGTCAGAGCAATTAGGCAAGAAAAGGAAATAAAAGGAATCCAAATTGGAAAGGAGGAAGTAAATCTCTCATTATTTGCAGATGACATAATTATATATAAAAACTCTATCAAAAAACTCCTAGAACTCATTAATGATTATAGTAAAGTGGCAGGTTGCAAAATTGATACACAAAAATCTATTACATTTTTATACTGAAACAACACACTAGAAGAAAAGGAAATCATGAAAACCACACCATTTAAAAAAGAAGTTAAATGGGTGAAATACCTGGGCATATACTTAACAAAGGAAATAAGAGAGCTATACAATGAAAACTATAAGTCCTTCTTAAAAGAAATAGAGGTAGATACAAAGAAATGGGAAGATATCCCCTGTTTGTGGCTGGGACTAATAAAATCATTAAAATGACCATCTTACCCAAAGCAATATATAGTTTTAATGCAATCCCCATTAAAATCTCACAGGCTTATTTCCAGGAAATAGAACAAAAAGTCTTAAAATTTGTATGGAACAGCAAAAGATGCCAAGTAACAAAAGAAATCATTAGAAAAAAGAACAAATCTGGAGGGATCGCACTTCCAGACTATGAACTATATTACAAAGCAATAGTGATCAAAATGGTATGGTACTAGAATAATAATAGAGACCCAGATCAGTGGAATAAAACTGAATCACGAGAAACTGTCCCATTCACATGCAGTCAGTTAATCTATGACAAAGAAGCCAAAAGCATATGATGGGAAAAGGGAAATCTCTTCAACAAATGGTGTTGGGATAACTAGACAGCTGCAAAAGAATGAAGCTAGACCACTCTATCAGCATTCACAAAATTAACTCAAAATGGATTAGAGATCAGAAACAATAAAGCTCTTAAAAGACAGCATAGGAAAGACTTTCCATGATATTAGTCATAGAGAGGCCTTTGGGGTCCCAACTCCATCAAGGGAAACTAAAAGAAAAATAAACAGCGGGGACTGTATCAAACTGAGGAGCTTCTTCACAACAAAAGAAAACACCAAAACCAAAAGGAAACCTACTAACTGGGAGAAGATATTTGCATTTGATATTTCCGACAAAGCCTTAATATCTAAAATATACAAAGAACTCATAAAAATCAACAACAGGAACAGGCAATTCAATCAAAAAAATGGGAGGAGGATATACAGATGGAAAACAGACACATGAAATTATGTTCCTACTCACTGGCTGTCAGGGAAATGCAAATTAAAACAGCAATGACATATCACCTTATACCTGAAAGATTTGTTATTATTCAAAAGTCTGGACACAACAAATGCTGATGTAGATGTGGAGACAAAGGAACACTTTTGCACTTTTGGTGGGAGTGCAAGTTGACACAACCCCTATGGAGAGCAGTTTGGAGATTCCTCAAAAAACTGAAGATGGAAATCCCATATGATGTCATCATTCCACTTCTTGGCATCTACCCAAAAGATACAAAAGTACCCATCCGCAGAGACGTATGCATCGCCATGTTTTTTTGCAATGCTATTTACAATAGCTAAGAACTGCAAATTACCTAAATGTTCAACATCAGATATACGGATAAAGAAGATGTGGTACATGTATGCAATGAAATACCATATAGCACTCTAAGAGGTGAAACCCTGTCATTTGAATCAACGTGGATGGAACTAGAGGGGATTATGCTAAGTGAAACAAGTCAAAAGAAGAAAAATAGATACCAGATTACCCACACATAGGTGAAATGTGAATAGACAAAACAAAGGAAAAGATGAAACATAACCAACCCTAAAACATTTACAACAGAACTGAGGTTACCAAAAGGGAAAGGGACAGGCAGGAGGAAATGGTGGTGGAGCCCACTGGGCAATGGGGAAGACCACTTGGTGACTTGGTGGAGGGCATGATGTGTTGAAATATATGTAAGAAATGGGGAACCTATACATAGGAAATTATTTTAATGTGTAGAATAATTGCTACAATAAAAATAAATTTAAAAAACTGAGGGGGGCAGAAAGACTGTTTTCAGGTAACAGTATATCTGAAAATATCAGAAAAAATAATTCAACAATAAAAAATTAATCAATGCAGCAAGATATATGAAATTGACATAATTGTTTTATATGTACAAATAATGACTAGTTAGAATATATGAGAGAGAAGATGCCATTTCAAATTAAAAACTATAAAGATAAAAATACACAGGAGTAATCATTAAGAAATGTTCAAAACATATATGTAAAAACTGTCACTCTTGAAAACATTTGAGTGAATGGAAACTCATCTCTTTTTCTTGGCTAGTCTAACTCAACATAATCGATGTCATTTCTTTATAAGTAAATGTATAGCTTGATATGATCTTAATTTTTAAAAGAGCTTTTATGGAACTAGTTAAATTGATACAGTCACATAAAAAATTAAAGATGTAAAAATAGAGAAACATGGGAAAGAGCTGTGAAAGTGAATTGTCCCTTGATGGAAAAAAAACACATATTAAAAATCTCTGTACTTAAAATGTGTATTAACTGTGATGAGTCTATTTATGTCTGGTTGGTGGAGGCTCTTTGGACTGAACACTAAATAAACCCAATTAAGGTTGACAAAAATAAACTAGGGGAGCGGGTAAGCCCCTTTAAAATTGACAGTGATTGACTGCAGTTGTGTGGCAGTTAAGGACTCTGGCAAAGAGTCTTAGGCCAAATACAAATCTTGACTCTTGGTCCTCAAAACAAGCAAGCAAATACAAGTCACTGGCACAGGACTAGACAAACACTGAATCTAATAGAAAGTCCGCAAAGAGACACAACTACGTGAAACACTCTAATATATGAGACATTGGAATAAATGGTTTTGAGACAAATGGAAAATCATTTGAATACAGATAAAAAATAGACAGAGCACTCATATCACATACAAGACAAATTACAAATAAGTTACTTATCTTAATGAAAAAAATACACATCCTAGAAGAAAGCATTAGTGAATAATCTATACCTTCTAGCATAATTGTAGGGAAAAATTATACATATGATTCTAAATATAGATCAATAGATTGATAATTTGACAAAAAATTAAAAAGTATGCTTTAAAAAATCACATTATGTAGTCAAAAAAATGAAAAATGAGAATACATTTGTAACATGCATTCCAGATTGAGGGCTAAAATATCTAATATGTATGTGTTTTACAACTTACAGAAAAGTGATCAAAATTCTAGAAGTATTGGAGAATATATGAAAACTCAGAAAAGATGTGGGTTTATACATGTTTATGTATACACATTCATAACTTAGTCATAGGAAATATGTTAGACTTTACTCATAATTTCAAAATTGTGCATTAAAATCACATAGAGATACTACTTCTTATCCATCATATTAACAGAAGTTCCAAAATATGTCAATATGATTTGATGATGAGTTTGTAGGGAGCTTCATTTTCATACAATGCTGGTAAGAATACAAAATAACTATAATATAATAACTACAGGAGGGATTTGTCTATATCTTACAAACCTAGAAACATGTTTAGCTTTTGAACTAAACAACACAATATTAGGAATATATCATAAAATGAACCTCTAACAATATAAAAATATGCATATTTAATATTACCCATTGCAGTGTTGTTTGTAACTACAAAATTATGGAAAATATATACTCAAATATAGGAAATTGAAAATAAACTTCGGCTTATACACACTGATTTATTATGCAGCTTTTAAAAAAAGGAGGAGGAAACTATATAGTGTTAGAAAGTTACATTTCAGATATGTTAGTGAAAAAAGCAAAGTGGTTATTTTGTAAATTGAAAATGAAAGACAAAGAAAACAGTACATCTGGTATTTTCAAGCAGGCAGAGAGATGGAGGGAAGAGTAGGAGAAAGATGTAGTGGGTGGGAAGGAGAATAAAGCCTTTTCATTTTGTGACTATAAATTTTTGTATAGTCTTGTTTGGAAGTCTAGAAATCTACGTCCCAAGTGCCTGGGTTTGTATCCCAGAGCCTGCAGAAACTAAGATGGATAACAAAATAAAGTCCTTCTTCCTCTTTCTTCTTACAGACTGCCTGCCTGTCCTCCCCTTCATTCTTACCTATACTTTTCCTTAGATAAAATAAATTAATATAATCACACTGAAAAAAGGAGGCAGAGTGGGATCCCGGGGTCCAGAATAAATAATTAAGAACTTGGATCTTTGACTATATATTTTTAGTGGAGAGCAGGGAGAAGAAGGTGGAAATTGATCTTGAATTCTTTTTAATTGGTTAGAATGTTTTCAGTGGTATGGATATAGCAATCCTAGATATTATTTGATGTGTTGAACACATTTTAGAATTGAATGAATACATAACTGTGTTAATATTGTTGGAATACATAGCTTCATACAGTGGAAGGTAGATAAAATATGGAGTGGAAGAAAGCGAGAGGTTGGAAGTTGATATGCTAGGAATTCTGAGCCTCATATTTTAAGAATAGCTATCTTGTTGACAATATATTTCAGCATATTTCATAATAAAATGTGAGTATATTTGTTCATGCTGATATTCCCAGATATTCCAATTCTTTCTTATTCCAGATTTATATTGGATGCCGATATATTTTTATCTTCCAAATCTGGATTCTTTTAAGAGTGAATGAGTCACAATAATAGTTACTGTAGGTATGTCTCTGTAACCTGGATCATACTACATTGAATCCTCAGATTGTACAGTCACTCTTATATTTGTCTCCCTTTCAGCATCTTTCACCTTTTAAATACACTGAGAGTAAAGGAATGCAAGCCTAAACTAAGTCCTACATGTGACCTTGAAAATAGACCATTCTTTTAGGAACAACAATTATAGGAAGCTGGAGTTATCCTGGAATATATAACTCTTTGGGTTGACTACAATCTAATACCCATCATTATCAGATCAGAGACTCATTTATCACATTTGTGAAATGTAGAGAATAATAATGAGCTTCTTGTTGCTATAAAATTAAATAATATAATCTATTATAAAGTACCTAGAATATAGTTGATTGCATTCAATAAATGGCTATTATTATTTTTATTATTGTTATTATTTTTGTTTTTCTTTAGTGTCAGTATCCAAGTTTAGCTTGAAAACACAATCAAATTTTCATTAATAACCCATTACAGATCAGTCATCTATGAATTTATTTAATTTTTTTAGGAACTATAATTCCTGTTTCACTTTTTAATGAGTTCCATAAACTTTATTACCTGCTGTGTAACATGGCATTTCCTTTAAATGGTTTTAACTTAGCTCTTCCAAGCAATGCTGAATTCCCACAGTTCTAAAGACTAAGTATTTTGTACATAAACCTGTTTTGATGTGATTTACATCCTTGAAAATGTTACAGTAGTCCATCATAGTCTTTCACATTCATCATTCCATAATCAATTTTATTTAGATTTATTAAAAGTCAATTTGAATCCCACAAATTTGAAGCTTTCCCCTAATTTCATGAGTCAGAGAAGAGTAAGGTCCTTCATGTCTGCAGTGTGATCTTCTCATTAATGATTTCTATTTCTCTAGACTTCAGATAGGAGTGCAGAGGGTCTGGATGGTTTGGTCATCAAGTCCATAGATAGTTTCAGTGAAATCACACCTCATCTGGACTCACGCATCACTATTATTATACTGTAGGACCTATATGGATCCTAAAATTCTTTTTTGTGTATTTCTTTTAATTTTAGTATTCTCTGAGTTCAGATTGTTGTTTCTAAGAACAGAAGAACTGAATCAATAATATTCATTTTCTTAATATATTTTGGGGATTACCAAGGGTTCTATATGCTTGTGAGAGACACAAAAGAAATATGAGGTATAATTTTTATCTTTGTGAACCAAAATTCTAACAGAGTAAACTTGACAAAGTCGTGCAGAAAAAGAAAACAAGACAGGCCAGCCTACATGTGCTGTACAAATCAGCAAAATTAGCATAACAAACTGATATCTTTCACTAGTAAACTCAAAATCCTTGACAAAGGTAGGAATTAAATGGGAGAACTATAAAATATTATATATAATAGGTATATAATATAATTTTATTAAATATATGTACATATTTTATGCATTTTGTGTACATCATTTAAAATAAAGTAGCTATCAAATATTAATATTTAAAAACCAATTCCCTGTTCAATCTCTCCTCTCTGTTAATTTTCAAATGCAAGTTACATTCAACTCTTAGAGATCCTTTTCTAATATTACTTGAAATATTTCAAAACAAAGCTTAAATACTCTAATCTTTATTTTTTTTTTCAGTTTTTTCATAAGTTCTGCTGACTTTAAATTTTGTGGAAGGGAGATTTCATTCCCTTACAACTCTCTAAACACATACATCTGACATAAACATGGACAATATTAAATATTAACACTGCCTCTTTTCACATCTTCCCAATATAGTTACACTTTATTTTTCCTTAAAACGTTACTAAAATATTATTTACTGCTTAGCTAAGTAATTTTGAATTTAGCTTTTCTTTAGTTTTACATTTTCTTTCCAGCACAATCTTTCTTTTCATTGATGTCAATAATTAAATCAATACCTCATCCCATTTTCCCTCCCTCTTCCTCTTTCCCCCACCCCTCCCCTTCCCGCCTTCTTCTCTCTCTCTCTCTCTCTCTCTCTCTCTCTCTCTCTCTCTCTCTCTCTCTCTCTCTCTCTCTCTCTCTCTCTCTCTCTCTCTCTCTCTCT